>OZ014470.1:36761881-36919495 GCA_963965965.1 Trididemnum nubilum
CTCAGTACACCCCTTTTACGATATTGTCTTTTTATTTTAGCTTAGATGTGTTCGTAAAAATAGTCAGTCCTTAATATTGGACTAATAATATCGTATTGGTAGCATATATCATGGCTCCTGTGTTTATCCTGTAATAGCTAATCTAATAATGAATGTAAGTTTTTTCTTGGAACAAACTAAGCTTTATCTGGTTTATAGGTGTTATGTATAGTGAAAAAAGTCTTCGAAAAAACCTTCATGATCATTTTGGCGATTATATTTTGGACTCCAGTTCTTCAGGTTGGATTCCATTTCATTCAGGTATGGTGTAGGAACATTGATGTAGTACAAGACTAAGATGAAACATTGTTCCTACTATGTAAATAAAAAGGATAAAATTATTTTGGTACAAAGAATCATAAATGAGATATAATTCTTGAGATTTCTCTTGAAATGCTGAGCTAAAAAGTTTTGTTGTTTTTTTTGAGAAAATTTTGCTACCTATTTGTTGCATTATATTTTGTTTAGCAAAACTTAAAAAGCCTTTTAGATTCTATGTTACCATTAATCTGATTGTTATTAATGAATCAGCATTTTTATTAGTTGCATAATATTTTATCATTAGATTTTCCATTGTTTTATTGGAAAATCTTTGTTAGCTAGAGATGTTGCGGGCACTTTTTTACAGTATATACCGTGCCCACTTGCACCACTGGAGTTCTGTTTGAACACTGCACTGCACTGCCAAATATTCCCAAACACTGCACTGCACCTCATAACAACAAAATATCAAAACTATGACAAAAAAGATTGCATGAATTTGATGATTTGATGGTGAAGTACTAGTACTGAATAGTCATAATCTGATAATTAATATATCAGAGCTTATTTGTACACTAGTGTGCAAACAACTCAGTGCTTATATGCATGGAAGTTCCATCAACATACTTTTGTTTCATGAGGCTGGGAAGAGCTAGTATACTAGGAATAGATTGCTCTATAGCAGTCCTGCCCTAACCCTCCTTCAACACTGAACAAAATATAAACTTGTAGTAGGTGACTATTCCGAATGTGTTTGTCAAATCTAATCCAAATCTGAAATAAGTCAGACAATCACAAATTTGCTGGCCCATCCCCCCAAACCACATGATCTATTACCTCCAAATTTCAATTGACGCAATCTCTACTAAAAATCTATTGCCATCTCGAATTTCAAGTTTCTAGATTTGGTGGTACACAAGAAAAGTTGCAATAGAAGAAAAAAAAAAGAAAAAAATATAAATGATGGAACTCAAACATTTTGAATGTGAAAACTGAAACTATATCCCCTGGTGGTTTGAAATGCAAAATTGCTATTCTACTGTCATTGTTACTTTCGGATTATAAGCTGTTTAAAACTCAAATCATCTTTTCAGGTTAGGGGCTTGAAAACTTGTATCACACGACTGGCAGCCCCTACAATTTGTCAAAATATTGTTTCATGTGTTCTCTATTCAATCTGAATTTCAGGTTTCTACCTTCAACCATTTCTGCATTTTAAGTTTCCATTTTCAGCTGTTCCAAAGTTAATGGCATTTTGACCACCTGGTAACAAAAAAACAGCAGATTTTGCCAAAAAAATTATAACTAAGGCCAGATATACCAGTAGACTGATTAGCCTATTCCTGATTTACTGGTACTGCTCAGTGAATAATCACTTAGTTTGCTCATTATTGCTTTGAGAGAGGAAATCTTAGTAGCTGACTGTCTGCTACCCTCACTGCGAGGTAAAACTGGTCAAAATAAAACTGCTCGCACAATGGGTACGCTATGCAGTTGGCATCTCTTGCTAGCAGTATTTTTTGTAGTAGTAGTTTCCGGGGCATTAGCCAACTCCCAAAAACCTAAATGGAATCACAGCTTAGATCTTCTTGAAAAACCAAAATAGGAAAAAAACAGCATAAATGGGTGAATTGAATCTCGTAATTTATTGTCATGCTGCATGTAGGCTATTATTGGAACTAGGGCTGTATACTCAAAAATAACTCAATCATTTTGGTGAACTTGAACTCGAAAAACTAACTTTTCTGAACTCGAATAAAACTGTTCGAGTTCATTACAAAAGAAATTAAAAGATTAAAAAATTTTCAGAAAATATTTTTTGGCTGATCAAATTGTGGAAATTGAGATTGTGTTTTTCGCAACAGCAGCATGTCATTCATTGTCACTGCCTTGGCGACCTAGAAAACTGCAACATGTATACAGAAAGAGAGCGATTATGTCAAAATATGATGCAACATTCTGTTGAGTTAATTTGGTGAAAAGAAGTTTGTCTCATAGCAAAAACGTTGTGATTATTGCATTACAGTTGCCTCAATCTTTAGAAAAATTAACTTGGTTTTTATTTGCAGCTCAGAAGAATAAAATAATCAGCGAGTTTTGTTTTTGACAAAAAAGTTGGTAATTTAAAAAATGAGTTTGTGGTTAAACAGATTTATGACGCTATAAATAAATTGACAGTTTTGCTTTTGCAGTTTGCATATATTAGTCAAGTATGATAGTTAACTAAAATATGACATTGCAAGCGATATTCGGGGACTTCTTGAAAGTATCTACTATAGAACTAAGAACCTCACAATTGTGCATGTTTGTGGTTGTTGATTGTCGGGTCTGAAATACATCGCTTTCCAATTTCATAATGTTCCATTATCTTGATCAGATTTGTGGTCACCAGCTTTCAAAATTTAAATGTCTAGAAAAGGTATTTATAAAATGTCAATCAAAATTTTACAATTCTGCTTAGTTCTCGTTTCAACTTTTAAGGAGTTTGTTGAATTATCACTTAGCACTGTTAGCAGCGCAATTGTTAAAAAACCCTCGTTAAAACCATATTTCGACTTATCAAATAGCTTAGAGTGGTCTTCAAAATTTCAGCGACTTTATTACATCAACCAAACTCAACACTAACCACGGCCAGAACTATGCAGTTATGCACGCATTTTACAGGTATTTCTTTTCTGAGAACGCTATTAGCAGTGCGACCCAAAGGCCAACATATTGGATATTGTACAGTATATCGTATTACATCCATTGTTCAGCACGAAAGCTTTCTTAATAAAATTGTTCAAAAACTTTGAAGAGCAAGTAGAAGAGTTTTTGAACATCACAAGTGACAGTTTAGTAAAAAAAACTCGGCCATCCAGCTTAAATCTAACAAAGCCATTAAGCTCAAAAACTTCAACTTCTTAAATGTTGGAGCAATCCCATTAGTTTGACTCTTCCACTTCTTTGGGATACCAATTCATTGTCAGAATTGATCATATAGTTTGAAGGTCCATTTAAGAGCTAATTGTACAAAATGGCATTGCCAAGTTTGCAATGTTTTATCTTTTTGTTATATTAGCCTATTGGTACTCTTAAAATTTGATATATGTTTAGCTGGAGTACTTCGTAATAAAGATTTAGAAATTTAAGGGGCCCATTTGGCATGGTCTTCAATGCCCTCAACCAAATGACGTTATTTTTAATCTTTGATTCGTATTAAATTATCCAATAGATTTAATTTGTTTAGCTTTTGTAGTTAATGGAATAAGGTGTCAACATAATTGGAGTACCCCTTTAGTATGACATCCTCAAATTTTTTCATTATAGTTTTACCTATTTTGAAAATTTTATTTGTCTAGCTTAAATGGTTAAAATTTTTGACGGATCCGTTGGAGGGGTACTCCCCAATTGTGGCAAAAATTGTGGCAGCTGAAATTAGTCATAGTTTATTTACCTATTCTCATTTTATCTTTTATATTTTCCTGTTCCAAAAGTTTCGTCTAGCTTGAATGGTTGAAAAGTTGGAATTTTGAAGGACCCAATTGAAGGACCTTTATTTTTTGCGCCCCAAATTTTGTGAAATTTTATCTTTTCTTTATATTTACTTACCTTAAAGATTTCATGTGTTTAACTTGAAAGGTTAAAAAGTTTGAATTTGGAGGGCCCGTTAGGGGGAAACCCCCATCGTGGCACCCTTAATTTTTGTTCGGTTTAGTTTATTTTTAATATTTATCCATTCTGAAAATTTGACCCATCTAGAACTGTTTAAGCGTTCAGAATTGGGAGAACTCGATTGAGGGAGATCTCTCCAACCTGGCAACCCCGATTACTGTTGCACAAAAGTCCTCCCTGGCATCTCCAATCGTTTAAACTTAGAATACAGTGCGTTCAGCGGTTTAAAAGTAGATAGCGATAGAAGAAAAAGAAAAAAAAGTAAGAAAAAAGATGCAAAACAAGAACACTAGTATTCAAGTTGGGGCAAACGAACATAACCATAAGAAAGGTGGTTGATAGTGTGCCCAAAAATCGCAAACCATTTTTCATCAATATCGGTTCAAACTCGTCAACTTTTTGCCCATTTTCGGCCTGTAATATTTTGGTCACGCGACCGGGCACTCCCAAACTCGGTTTGCATAAAGCATTTATAAGCACCCATATTGTGCCCAAAATTGACACATATGACGCTTTCATTAATTCCTATGTTGAGTCCAAAATCCAACTTTTTAGGTTTTACCCATTGCTAGTTATCAGCAAATCAATCCTCATCTGCCAAAATTCGCGAACCAAAACAAAAGTACTACGCGAAGTCCCAATTACACTGCATGATGCAATATATCATACAGTCTTTTGCCTCTTCATTTCAAAATGTTAATGCTGTCTAAGGGTGATTGGCAAATTTTAATGTCTAATTTATTGGAAATTTTTTTAAACATATAAGTAAGTAACAAAAGTACTGAAACAATTATTTGTAAAAGATAATCTTTGAAATTTACCATACATCAATCACTACATCAGTACTAATACGATGTGATTATTATTGGTTAATAACATTGTCAAGTGGCATTTGCCACATATAGTTGGTGGTAATGTTGTATAACTGGTTGACTTCTCACGAAGTGAGAGTTTATTATTTGTTATTCATTTTAGGAGGTCTGCACGGCTATGTCTCAGTTTTATATGCTTCTTTTACGGAGTTTCTGGTTTTGTATCATGCTGAAATGGACACTACAGGTTCAGCAGGTGGAGTATTTGAATGACGTTTGACTTTAAACTAAATCTATTCCATAGTTTCATTATCACTGCCTTCCTACGAAAAAAATCTGATGCAGGTAGTCATCACTCATTACACCTTTTAAATGAAATGAACACAATTTAAAAATCGTTATCTAATACAGCATGATATGTAAACTACAATACATATAATTTACTGATTGGTAAGTTTTTGGTTGATTTTTTCTGAGGTTTGTTTGATTTAAAAAAAATCAAATAATTGTTAAGTAAATTATATAAGAAGAGAGGTAATTCTTAGCAGAATTTTTAGTTAATAGCGAAACCATTTGCTCTGAAGGTCGCCACTTCATGAATGTATCCACCACAGTTCTCAAGGGTCAAATGACTTACTCAATGGAATCTGGTGCAAGTCCTATTACTTTAAAAGAATTACATGCAGGCAAGCTGGTGAAGATTAAACGTATTTTTGTTTTCAAGAAAGGTTTAGTGGGATTATTATTAAAACTGTACTTATTGTTTTGAATTTCTATGTGTGTTAAAATCATAAAAAAATAATCTGCCCTGTACTCACCACGTGACTGAAGAACAGATTCAATCTAATCTTTGCACATTTTTGTTTGATTGATTATTTGTTGGTTTTTCGCAATCCTGCAACTTTATAGAAAAAATTGTTTGTCATTGTCTATTAGGGTTGTTCAAAAAAAATTTTTTTTTGAAAAGTGATGCTGCAAACGGCTTTTCCCGTTGTATTACCCCAAAAAATGATATTGACCAATTTTCACGAAAAAATTTTAATGTTTAGGGGGTGCGCAACTCGATTTTAGTTTGTGACGTAATAAAAAAACGTGAAAAAAATATTTTTCGGAAAACACTGGCAAGTGACTTATCAACAGACGCAGAATGACCCCCTAAGTCGTAATTTGTTAGTTTTTTTGGTTTATTAGCATTAGGTAAAAATTTGTTTCGAAATTGTAAATCGATGATGTCATCATTGTTTGTTAAAATTGCATCTTTGCACTTTTTATTAAGTATTAAACGGAAAATGGTTATTTGGTTGCCTCTTGTCAATACAAAATCGTTTTGGTACAAATAATATCATTCATGCACATGGCCTTTTTAGTCAATTTACTAATCATAGAGTGCTTAAATACTTGTCAATAATGCCCTAATTTTTGTGAATGCTTTTTTAGATTTAATATCAGCCTTTGAATTGTGCTGAAAACATAAATTATTTTACTGGATTGAGTAAACAGAAATGACTACAACAGGAAGTGCAACTGGAATTTTGTTGATTGGCAATCGTAATTCTGATCTTTATACCAGCTGCTTACCGACCAATGGTGAATTGGTTATGTCATGCGTTACTTTTTTTACATTTTCAAAAATCAAAATGCTCCCACAAATGAAACTGTAAAGTGAACGATTGATGCAGTAACTGAAATTTGGTTCAAATCAGAAATTCATATGAAAAGTAGTTGGCTTCATTCAAAACAACTTCTGAAAATTTTTGAATCGTGGATAACATTTAAAAAAACAACAACTGCAATAATAACACCGACAGAAACAACCGAAAAAAATTTTGTAAAAGTTTGGAAACATTATTTGATCTTACTGCTAAAAACGCTGAGCAACAAATTTCTTGTGATCGTCTAACAACCGAAAAATCTGAAAAGGCTTTTTTGCGGGACCAAAGAAATGATCGCAAAATGCAAACGTCCACTTTGGATCGAGAGAAAAATGACAAAGAAAATGTCAAACAGTCGAAACTGAAAATTTCAAAATAGCACAAGCCTTATCTAGCAAAACAGATAGGCCTACCGCTAACCCAATGTATATGCAAGACTCCTTCTCTCATTCTGAAACCTCACGGGATGAGTTTAGCCCGTGTTCAAGCAAACGCATTCCTACTTCTAACCAAACCGTATCCTCGCAACTTCCAAGGAATATTGCAATCCAAAGCCCTAACTCAAGTAGCTGATAGGGAAGGCTTGTCCGCAAATCATTACTTCTCTGTCGTTGCTTCCATGGTTAATGCTTCTTCGGGAAACCGGAATGATTTTGTTCTTTCACCTATCATCGAAAGACGTGCAAGATCATCTAACAAAAACGCTATATCATCTCAAATAAACCAAACCTTCGTTTCTCTGCAGTGCCTAATTTGCACCAGTACAGGATCCAGTTTTCTTACCCCAAATAGTTTTCCGCTTTCATAATCTGGTGTTCCACTTATTGCTACAGCAATATGTTTTTTAGATTCATCAGAGCTATCTATCATGATTTTTCCGTCCCAATCAACTACCAGATACTGAGAAGGGACGAAGTTTTGGTTTATTTGAGATAATATTAGTTTTGTGTGAGATGATTTGCTCGTCTTCCAACGCTAGGTGAAAGAACAAAATCGTCCCGGTTTCCCAGAGAAGCATCAATCATGGAAGCAACGACAGAGAAGTAATGATTTCTGGACAAGCCTTCCTTGTCAGCTACTTGAGTTAGGGCTGTGGATTGCAATATTTGAAAATGTAAAAAAAGTAACGCATGACATCACCAATTCACCATTGGTCGGTAAGCAGCTGGTATAAAGATCAGAATTACGACTGCCAATCAACAAAATTCCAGTTGCACTTCCTGTGGTAGTCATTTCTATTTACTCAATCCAGTAAAATTGTGCAGTAAAATGATTCATGCTTTCAATACAATTCAAAGGCTGATATTAAATCTAAAAAAGCATTCACAAAAATTAGGGGATTATTGACAAGTATTTAAGCACTCTATGATTAGTAAATTGACTAAAAAGGCCATGTACATGAATGATATTAAGTGTACCAAAACGATTTTGTATTGACAAGAGGCAACCAAATAACCATTTTCCGTTTAATACTATAAAGCGTGCAAAAATGCAGTTTTAACAAACAATGATGACGTCATCGATTTACAATTTCGAAACAAATTTTTACCTAATGCTAATAAACCAAAAAACTAACAAATTACGACTCAGGGGGTCATTCTGCGTCTGTTGATTTGCCACTTGCCAGTGTTTTCCGAAAATATTTTTTTCACGTTTTTTTATTACGTCACAAACTAAAATCGAGTTGCGCACCCCCTTAAACATCAAAATTTTCTCGTGAAAATTGGTCAATATCATTTTTGAGGTAATACAATGGGAAAAAGCCGTTTGCAGCATCACTTTTCAAAAAAATGTTTTTTTTAAATCGTTACCTTTGTGCTAGAGCCCAGAAGGTCTGCATTATTTGTTTTTCGAGACGACATTAAGTTGCCAGTAGGTTTTTAAGTTCCGGCTCTTACGTGCTAGAAGAAGGCGATCTACCTCGTGCTATCACTACTCTGTGACTTATTTAATCGTACTTGGAGCCTAGGAAGAGAGTAGTGACAAGCGAGGATTGAAGTGACCAGTGTCATTTTTTGTGGAACGTGTTTAAGCTGCTTAACGTGGGTAAATTGCGTTTTGCAATCCCCTTCCTTTGGATTTTAATTATTGACTGCGGGGGAACAGTCATATGACTTTGAAGAAAGGCCCTGAAATAGTGTTCAGATTGATTTAAAAACTAATTGGCATCCTGCAATTTTTATTGTTTCATTATAAAAAAAAAACTTTTATCAAACATCTAGTCTAAGTCGAGATGGATTGGAAGAGTTTGGCGTAGCTCTCCCACATGTTACTTCGGACTTAAGTTATAAAACTCTGCATCGTTGCCGTGCAAGAAACACAAAACAGCCCTGGTTTTCAAGTCGTTGCAGATCTCCATTTAAGAATACAACGATTAACTGTTTGCAAATCGAAACAAAGTAACCTTCAAATAAAGATACTCTGACGTTCCAACGCAGCAACTTTATGTACAATTGTACATACTTGGTATTTTAAAAATATCTCGTATAAACTAACCATTATTTTTATTCGCTTTATGTTTGAAACAAGCATTTCGTTTTAGGCGAGAACTATGTCCTGCGAGTTGGTGAAACCGCACAAGTTAAATTAACTGGTGGCACAATACTTCTAGTATATGGTCGAGGATTTGTTCCTGTTACAATGGGATATTGGATCGCATATACCTTACTCATTAATCACGACCCTTTGTTGGTCATAACCATTTTATTCACCTTTTTGCAAGGTAAAAAAAGTAAAGTGTATTTCATGATAGAATATATTAGAATTTTGTAAAGTGTTTTAGCTCTTTAATTATTTGTGATGCCCGGTGTATCAGTGGTTGCTATAAAGCTGCGCAGTACATTTAGTTGATATGTTAGTTGAAGTGTGTGCTGGAGATGGGGCGGAGAATGATGTTGGGAACCTTTGCTATGAAATGTGGATAGGAACACAATAACTTCAAATGGTCAACCGTTCTGCTACGTTTTATCTGTAATGTAGTTACTGTACATATTTATTCACCAAGTTGCCGTGGCCAGCTGACAACGAAAGGACATTTCGGTCTTCGAGTCGAACTGCCACCTGCCCACCTACGATGTAGGCTTCACACGGTCCCTTATAGTTGCTGAGCGTCAAGCAGGATAGCTGTGAACAGGCGCGTAGCCAGGAATTTGCAATGGGGGCTGTTTCAGAGGTATAAAACCATCTAAATCGGTTTTCACTTGGAATTGGAACGGTTTTGTGTCCGAAATTAGGTGAAAACCGACAAAAAAAAAAGGTTTTCACTCAGATTTAGACTGGTTTTGTGCCCGAAATTAGGTGAAAACCAAAAAAGAAATAAGAGGTCTTCACCCAGGCTGGGATTAATTTTGTGACCGAATTCTCTTCCAAGTCCAGAGTCGAAGTAGACGCATTCTCGTTGCCATTGGGGGGGGGGTTTTCGCTTTTAGTGCAGAAATCAGTCTCAAAAGTGCTAAAAACGTGGTATTTTGCATACTCTGCGATCTGCATGCCAATGGTTGCCCCCCCCCTTGGCTACGCTACTGGCTGTGAACTCCAATTTTTACAGTCTTTGGTTTGATCGACCGAAAATCGAACCCATGTCAACATTTCTGTAGCAGGCGCTGTGTTCACTCGACAACTGATCGGCATAGATATCATTGACAGCAGTTTTTGTAACCTGCATTTTTATTTTTTCAGCTTGTTGTTTCAGCAAAGGTAGCCTTTTATATGGATTTGGTCGGTTGTTTTTACATTTCCTGGACTACATTCAGATGCTTCCGAATTTTCTGCAAACATTAGGGAATTCGGCTTATCAATATTTGAATAAACTTTTGAAATAATTAATGCTGAAGTCTGTAATTTCAATTCTTCTGGACCTATAGTAGTGTATTATTTGACTTTGCTTAATATTTACATTTTTTTTTATAATGATACGTTCTGAAAATGTTATAATGATACGTTCTGATACGTTTACTTAGGTGCCAGCTTTTTCTTCGTTGACGTGGTGATAATTGTATATTTTATGTCTGTTATTATATGCAAAATTTACGCTGGTTTTTGCCCCAATTGAATTAATCAATTGTACTGCGAACAAGAGTTTTTTTCCTGAGATACCTAATCAATGGCTGATTGATTTAACTTCTTATTGTTTCGAATGATGTTCTTCAATTGTGTTTTTGTATTGTTTTTATTAAAGTTTTTTTTCTACTTTTCTAAGCAGTTTGCAGTTGCTAATCAATTTTCTATACGTGGGTCTAGTTATACTGTCAAACTTACTAGCTCATTGTATAATTTACACGCTGTAAATTAAACGAGGACTAAAGGCAAAATCAATGGGGAAAGAATCTAAAGTTAGGCCAATCGCATAAGTCTAGATTGGCGTTAACTCTATTTTTCTTGATTCAACTGTTCCAGAGATATTCTACTTCAAAAACGACGTATGGCCTTCGCCCTGTAATTTATTATATAATTGGCAACCCTTACGTTGATAGCCTTAGTGTCGTTGGCGACGCAATCCCTGTTCTAACTTATAGCAACGCCGGTCACCGCGCTTAGGCTACTGCATTGATTCGTTTCGCTGCCCTCAAATCAATTTGGTCTAGTCAGCAGAACAAATCCTGGCTGCAAAAAAGAGTAGACTGTACGGTAGCCCAGGTAACAAACGTCTAAGACAGGGGTCGAAATTAACTTTTTCAACATCTTGCCCGTCGGGCAAGTAATAGCAAATGTTTGCTTGCCCGGAAAAATCTCAACTTGCCCGAAACAAATAAGCACAGTGAATTTCGATGTTGTTTAATTTTAAAAAAAATCCGCAAGAAACTCGGAATTTGAATAATATCCTATTTCGAGAAAATCTGGTTTTTGTGAGCGATTTTGAAATCAGAGTGACGTAATAGATGCCTTTTTCAATCATTCACTTTGCAAAAATTGATTTTTAGATTGTGATTGTTTTAATTGTTACGTTTACAATAGTCCCCGCTGCTTTTTTGATAGTCCCCGCTGCTTTTTTGCTGCAAACGCATTTTCTACCAAAACTGCACCTGCTAAAAAGCTAATTTTTTTGAAAAAAATAGTGGAGCAAAAATCTTGAAAAACTACAACAAAATTGCCAATTTTTTTTTATCTTGCTTTCTTACAGTGCAGGGTAGTACAAGCTTGGGCAAAGTTTTTACTTGAAAAGAACCGAACATTTACACCAAAACAGTTGCAAAACGCGTTGTCTGAGAATCGAACAAATAATTGGTATTAAATAATGTGCATGCGATTAAACTAAGTGTTAATTGCGGTGATTGCGCTGAAATAAATCAAGGAAAAGCTTTCTTTACCTGCATTTTGTTTTAATGTAGAAAAAGCGGCAATTTGCATCTCCAAATAATTTTTGCTTAAAAGGCTGCATTTTGTCAACTTGCCCGCCGGGCAAGCGAAGGCGGAAAATAACTTGCCCTAGGCGATTTCGGCTAGCCTCGGACAAGCTTTAATTTCGAACCCCGGTCTAAGAACAGGCGAACATAAAGGTTAGTAGCAGTGTTGGGACTATTGCCACTTTCACGAGTCCGAGTGCGAGTCCTTAAGCTACGAGTCCGAGTATGAGTCCACCAAAACTCAAGATCACGAGTCCACCAAAACTGAAAATCACGAGTCCAAGTTCGAAAATTTAATCGGAAAGTGAAATTTAAAATTTGGCCAAAGTTATTTCAATATGGACAAACGCTTTCAAGAAATTACGCAAGAAGACGTTTGTGCAACTTTTCTGCAAGCGTTGCACAGTCTTTTAGCTAGGCCCTTTACACACAGAAAAAAGTTGCATTAACCCTTTTGCAAGAGCTCTTGCAAATAAAATTTAGTCGTCTATTTCGGCCTTAATTTACAACCGAGTTTGCAAAACTCCTCATGGCTGGAAAGTCAAAATTCGAGGTTTTCCTTCTTTTATACCCATAGCCGTAGGAGGCGGGGGGGCAGGGGGGGCGGTCGCCCCCCCATTCGGTTCAAAACGTCGAAAATCGTCGAAAATTTGGGCAAATGGTCAATTTATTTGGGCAAATAGTCTGGATATTTGGGCACACTAGTGCCAAAATACCGTCTTACAGTAGTTTCGGTGAAGACCTTTTTTTTTTTTTTTTTTTGGAGAACACCTTCATTTGGACTGGAAAAACCGTTCAAATTTCAGGGAAGACCTTTTTTTTTTTGGAGAACACCTTTTGGACTGGAAAAACCGTTCAAATTTCAGGGAAGACCTTTTTTTTTTTTTTTTTTTTTTGGAGAACACCTTAATTTGGGCAGAAAAAACCGTCTCAATTTTGACAGAGAAACGCAATGCATCAAGTCATTTTTCGGACAAAAGTTTGCTGCCCCCCCAAATCATTTTGAGCTCCTACGGCCATGTTTATACCTGTATATTTTATTCGGCCAGTTCAGTTTTGACAAAGTTTTTTCAGTAAAAGTATGCGAGTGACGTCACATGAAACCCTGTTATATTGTAGTTTGAATTAGCAAAGAATTTTGTAAGTTATTGGAACGACCGACGCTCGCGTCGAGTGTTTTTTTGTTTTTACTCAGCCATTTTCAAACTAATGAGTGCGAAATTTCAGACTTTTGCTTATAACTCGAGAACGGTTTGGTCTAGGTACATGAAATTTTGACAGCAGTTTGAGACTATTGATTTGCATATTCTTATCAAATATTGAGGCAATTGGTCGCGTGACTTTGGTTTTGCACCCAAAAACCGCCCCGCAAGTTTGGCGTAAAAAGCGGTGCTCATTCAAAAACGGCTTAAGTACGACAAAAAATATTTCACATGGTTATATGTCTTAAGCTACCTTTTCATCCCAACTCACTCATTTTTGGCCGCGATGAGTTTTTTTTGTTTTTCTTTTTATTCTTCCTAAATCTTGTACGCTCTTCTTCTAAACCACAAAACATCGAAATGTAATTTTTTTGTAAAGTTGTTGAGTTGCAAACACAATTTTGTCTCCCGAAATTTTTTGTGACCACTCCCCTGGGAACCCTCCCAAAATCTGGCCCAAAAACTGAATTTTTTGAAAATGAACAAAATGAAAACCGCGCAAACTAGGGCGCTAGTTTTTTTGATATCAGCAGATACTTAACAGACAAATATTTTGACATACTTTGGGGGACTGGGGGTGTCACCCCTACGGGGACCCCCAAAAATCAATTTTTTGAACAGCTTAGCTTACGGTAACAGTGTTTTTTGATATCAGTAGATATTTAACACACAAATATTTTGACGTAGTTTGGGGGTACCAATCTCCCCGGGGACTCCCCCAAATGGACCCTCCAAAAATGAATTTTTTGAACAGCTCAAGCTAGGGTGCTAGTTTTTTATGATATCAGCAGCTACTTAACAGACAAATATTTTGACATAGTTTGGGGGTGCCACCTCTGGGGACCCCCAAAAATCAATTTTTTGAATGGCTTAAGCTAGGGCGCTTGTTTTTTTGAAATCTGTAGATTTTTGCGTCAGTCGCTCAAAGGGGTTGCTACTCAAAAAGCTCCCATCTAGTTTTTCACTGCAGTTAATTATTTTTCGGGATATCAGATTAAGAAAATAATTTTAAACAAATCAAATCTTTCATTATACTTGTTCCCTTTTTAATTTTTGTTTTATACTCGTTGTATTACGCCGAAGTGTGCAAAGAGTTGGCACTGCCCATCTCCACGTCATTGCGGCCCGGGCAACACAGCTCCTTTCGAAAAAATGTCGTAACGGCAGCGAGCCGTTGGCAACAGTGTGTCCGATTTCACTGGCCCAAGATTTAAATCTCGGACCTCCCTCTCTAGAGACAAACGCGTTACCGCTCAACCAGCTAAAGAGCTTATTTCAGTAGATTTGTTACAGCGTCCAATAAAAAATAGAGCTTTATTAGAACTTTTAAGTTGCGTATTAATCAATTAATCGACGAAAGCGTGCAAAAAAGTGTTATCTTTTTGGAAACTGGGCAGACTGGTGGTGTAGTATTGCATTCGATTAATACTGAGGGAACCAATTTTATGTACATTTTTTTCAGTAGTTTAACTACTTTTGGAAGTGACCTAAAGCCAAAAGTCGACCAGCTGAAGCTAAAAAATAGAAGGACCTTCATAATTTTCATCAGTTTAGCGACAAGGGTTGAGGATCATTAAGATCGCGATCAGGCGCGCAACCAGATTTTGCTGGGGGGGGGGAGGCTTTGAATTTTTTGGGTTATATAAACCCTTAAATTTGGGGGTTATATTTCCAAGTGATTTTGCGAAGGGGGCTGAAGGTCCTTTAGCCCCTCCTGATTGCACCACTTGTCGCCATGGTTTGGTATCTTTTGTCGCTTCATAACTAATAGGCTAGAATTGTTATTTTTATTTCAGAAGAACCTCGGTTTTAAATACATTTGTCATAATCTGTACATAATGTAGTGCATGCAATATGCAATTTGTTTTAATGGTTTATGAATAATTTGAAAAACGAAAGAATAGGTTTTTGCTGAATTGGCTGTATACCCCTGTTCATGTTTTAACCAACTAACTCACCAACAGAAAGAATTTTTTTTGCAAAAACCTTAGAAAATTCAGGCCTAACCCAAGCCCATACACAGAAAGTTAAACAGCACTGCACTGCTGAGTAATCAAAAAAAAAAAAACACTTCATGCTTCATCATCTGGATACAGTAATTTTTGTCAGTCACATCAGCAATTTTTGGGATGAAAGGTGATTCTTTTTAGGTTTTCATTCTCCATTGTAATATTAAGGAATCATGTGTAAAATTTAACATAACTTAACACAGACAAAACTTATTATCTCCCTCCACTACCTGCGAATACTTGAATAGTGAACACCTTCCAAGAATTTTTCAGCCATGCGATATCTTTAGCACATTTTACCTACCGGCATCATCGAAGCAAACGTGATCAAACCAATGACACCAAAACGCGCGGTTGCCAAAATATAAAACCAAATTCAATTATTTTCATTTTGATTTGGGTAAGAAATCTCTCCCTGCCAAAGATGATGCATTGCTTGTCACATTTATATTTTGTTGATATACAGGGTGGGCCGTAAATAACGCACCAAAGCATATTAAACAATATTGATAATTGAAATTAAATTTAACAGATACCCAAAGAAAAGATATTTACATTATTTCACATCACAATTTACTTTTAATTCTTGGGTGCGTAACTTACGGCCCACCCTTTTGTTATAATTATCAGAATTGTTTTATATGCTTTGGTGCGTTATTTACGGCCCACCCTGTATAGTAGCTCTGTAATAAGACATTACAATAAGACATTCAACAAAAATCACAAGTCCGAGTCCTCTCAAAGTCCACGAGTCCGAGTCTCAAGGGCACGAGTCCGATTCCTAAAAAGTGGCCTCGAGTCCGGACTCGGGACTCGAGTCTTCCCAACACTGGTTAGTAGGCCATTGTTGCACTTTAGGTGGAAAAGTTTATTGTAGAGTCACAAAATAGTAAAATACTGTAAGCAAAAACAATAGACCTACTCCGGTACTAACAATCTTATCAGGTATGAGGTAGTCCGGTAATAAAGTCCTGTTGCTAGGCCAGGCTATAATTTAGATTGAAATGTATCTGACAGCTTGATTTTTACTGAGATCGCTAGGCTAATAAAGAGTTTAGTGTTTTAAACTATTTGGAGCTGTTCTGCGGATAACATCAAACTGATTAGTGCGCAGTGAAATGATTCAATGCAGTAGCCTAATAGTGGCGTTGCTTTAGGTTGGAACTGGGATGGCGACGCTGATGACGCTAAGGCTATCAACGTCCAGGCCAATAAAAATCATAATATTAGAGGCCCCTACGTCTTGTTTTAAGTAGAATATCCCTTAAACGGCTTGTTCAAAATGGATGGAGCCAACGCCAATCTATAGTCGAATACGATTCGCCTAACTTTAAATAGCTCCATTGATTTTGCCTTTAGCTCTCGTTTAAGTCTTGCGTTTAGACTCATTGTTTTCGTGAAATCTCCGAGTTGTATTTGGGATTTCGCGTGAGCGCGTAGTACATTTTTTGTTCGCGAATTTTGGCAGATGAGGATTGATTTGCTCATAACTAACAAACGGTTAAACCTTGAAAGTTGAATATTTTGGACTCCACATAGGAAGTAATAAAAGCGTCATGAGCAGCTATTTTGGGGATCCCAGCTCACGTGATCGTAAATTAACACAAAAACATAAAAAATGGCGATTTTTGGCTTAGAAATTTATTAATTCGACTAGAACTCAAAAAACACTTGGCGTGTAAAGCTGAAATTTGTATGCAATGTGGGTGCTTATACATGGTTTATGCAAACCGAGTTTGGGGGCGCCCGATCCCGTGACCAAGATGCTACAGGCCGAAAATGGGCAGTAAATCGACAATTTTGAACCGGTAAACCTCGGTAAATACTGATGTTGGTGAAAAATGGTTTGTGATTTTTTAGCACACTATCAACCGTCTTTCGGTTAGGTTCGTTTAGCCCAACTTAAATACTATTTTTCTTTTTTTGTCTTTTTTCTTACTTTTTTTTCTTATTCTTTTCCGGCTATCTACTTTCAAACCGCTTAACGCACTGCAGTCAAAGTTTGAGCGATTGAAGATATTAGGGGGGACTAGTGCCCGACTAAAATCGGGAGTGCCAGGTTGGGGGGGATTCCTCTTAATTAGGTCCTCCAAAGTTTTAAACCGCTACAACTAGATAGATCAAATTTTTGGAGTGGGTAGATATTAAAAATAAATCCTAGCAAAAATTGGGGGTTCCACGATGGAGGGTTTCCCGCAAACGGGCCCTCCAAAATTCAAACTTTTTAACCTTTAAAGCTGGACGCAGGAATTGTTGAAGTAAAGTAAATATAAGGAAAAGATAAAATTTGGAGTCTCAAAATTGGGTTGAAACTTTTTAACCACTCATGCTAGGCACACGAAATTTTTCGTTCAGGAAAACATAAAAAAAAGATAAAATTTGAGAAAATTTATGGTTACTCAAATGCGGTGTTTCCCTGAAACGGGGTCTCCAAAATTTTGAATTTTTAAACCATTTGAGGCAGATGCATCAAATTTTCGCAATGGGTAGACATTAGAAATAAAATAAACCTAACAAAAATTGGGGGTTCAAAAATGGTGAGTCCCCCAAACGAGGCCTTCCAAAATTCAAAGTTTTTAACCTATTAAGCTGGAGACATAAAGTGTTTGAGGTAAGCAAAATATAAAAAAAAGATATTTGACCAAAGTTTGGGGTACCTAAATGGGGGTTTCACTCCGAAACGGGGCCGCCAAAATTCAAAGTTTTTAACCACTATGCTAGACATATAAAGTTTTCAGCATAGGCCAATATAAATAAGAGATAAAAATTGACAAAATAGGCGGCACCAAAATGGGGGGTTTCCCCTCAAACGAGGCACCAAATTTTTGAACTTTTGAACCGTTAGACCTAGATGGATTGAATTTTCGGAATTCGTAGATATTAAAAAGTAAACTTCTTAACAACTTAACAGAATCATGAATTAAATACACAAAACAGCATCAAAGACATAATCATAAACAAAATATTTGTGATCGAAGACATGAAAAATAAATTTTTTTCAAACACAATTTAACATCGAAACATTCAAATTGGAGGTCCTTAGATATCGCTTGCGATGTCATACTCTAGTTGAGCTTAATGGCTTTGATAAATTTGAGCTACATGGCTGAGTTTTTTTTTCTCGAAACTCACCTATGACGTTGAGAAAGCGTACTTTTTTCTTATGGCTCAAGGTTTTGAAGAACTTAAGTAAGGAAGTTTCAGTGCTAAATAATGGATTTAATAATTATACAGCGCGTTTCGAAATTAGGGTCCGTCCCTCCACCGCTTACGTGAAAACTATGAAGTTTTCTTCATTAGATTAGTTTGAAGTTTATTAACGTAAATTGCTACTAAGTTTTTTTTATTTCTAATTTCTTCCACTTTCATGTCGACTAGTTGAGTTAGATAAACTCACATAGTTAATGATTCACTGAAAATTAGATGGATTGATAAACAACAAAAGCTTGAAATACGGGTGCATTCTCAGCACCTCTCACCGCTTCAAAACTAAATCTTCACAAAAGCATGCTGAATAGTCATCTTGAAAGATCGCGTTAATTTAACGGCCTATAGAAACTGCAATGGTTTGCCAAGTTATTCTCATCGACCAGGGACAACTTGTGAGTGAAGCATTAACTAGGGAAAGTAAATTTTGATTCTCCGCCTTTTGCAATTTGTCAAATTATACAACTCGAGAATGACGGCTATGCGGCGAAAGCACGAACGATTTAGTAAAAAAACTTATATAAATGCCTGTTTTAAATTTACATAATTTAGGCACTTTTTTATTTTAGTTTATGCTGTTGAGCATGGGGGCTTTAATTTCGAAACAACCGGTATTACCACTACAACTACACGTTGAATTGTGATGCGAAAGAGCGTTTTCAGAATCATAGTGCAAATTAAGTTTTTTTGATGTAACGAAATTTGCATGCGAGTCGCTGGAATTTTAAAGACCGCGTTATGTTATTTCAAATGGAGGGAAAAACTTAAAAGACTCATAAAAAGTGCTGAGATTTGACGTTATTTTGTAAACTGTTATGCGAGCTTTATGATTGAAGTTACTCGATTATTTTTGATGACTTTGAGAGGTTTAAATTTTGAACTCGAATAACCACCTAGCGATTTAAGTTACAGCTTCGGTAGAGAGGTTATTTTCAGTAGCCATATTGCAACACAACTCAGTAACACCACTCCATTGATTATGTTAGGCTATTTTTATTTTGAGCTAGGCTAACTACATACTTAATCGAACGTTTTCGGCGTTTTACAGAGCGCCCTCATCAGGAAACTAAAAATGCGATAAATTAATAGCTAATATCACTTTCAAATAAACTGAAACATAGTTAAAAGTCTTTTTCTCAACTTACAATTATTATAATTTGAACGAGCAACTGCATCTGGCTAAACTGTCATTTTTACATACTGGCAATTCAAAATTGACAATTGGTGAAAATACAATTATGACGTCAAACGATTTAAGTTAGTGAAACAAAATTTGAAAGGGGCGCATTTAAATTATTGATCTTGCTATCAACGACCAATTTTTTACAAATTCATTCAAAGCAATCGGATCACTATTCTAAAGAGTCATAAGTTTAATAAAAGTTGGGTAATGCCGCGTAGTCCGCAAATATCGCTTGCGATGTCACGTTCAAGTTTAATCGTGTTATACCCCTGTGATTTAACAATTTTTGTTTGTTTCGCAGATAATTATAAGTTCCTATACTCTGCCGTTGTCGTACTGCGCGTGAACAAACCACACGAGTATAAAGCTTGAACGTCCAAGAGACGGAGATGTTTTTCAAAAACTTAATCTGATTAGAACAATATATTCAAGTGTGTATTAGGGTGGAGCGAAAAAATTAAAATTTACAAAAATCTTTCGTAATAGTGAAAAAAATATGCAGTGGATGATATAATCTTGCATACAAAATTTGAAGAAAAAATATTGACATCTTAGGTTACCACAATGCGCTTAATAATTTCCACTTTTTACCAGTTAGCTTGTTTGCATTCTTTAGTATTAAATGTGGCAACTGATCACCATCTGGTAGTATGTTCCTTATGACTTTCGAAACCTTGGCCAAACAAGAGATCCAACAGGTCGTCTGTGACTTACCGGATCAAATAGGAGGCTTTGGAGGACAGATAAGTAAGAAAGCAGTTTGCATCCAGTATATCATCTAAGTTCAGACAACTTCCTGATGCATCTGAGGACATCGAGAAGGAATGGCTGCTGTTCAGATCAGCAATCATTTCATCAGCAGCTGAAAGTTGTGGGCGAAAACGGCTTAGAGTGGCGGGCGATAGTGAGAAAAGAACACCTTGGTAGAACCAAGAGGTTAAAGAAGCTATTTGAGCAAAGAAAGTTGCGTTCAAGGCCTGGCTACAGGACAGATCGTCATCTGATTTGCAATCCCGGTATACTAAGCGATGGCGGAACCATTTTGAAAGTGGAGGGGCCCAAAGTCTATCCAGTTTTTTCACCTACAGCGCATAACGCGCAGTTACTGTATAAGCTTACAGCGATTTTCGTTGTTTTAGCACTAGCTACTGCAAATGCAGCATGTCGCTAAAGGTTACCGGAACAACGCAATTCGTTTAAAAAAGTGCGCCCATAAATGTTATTCCAAGCCGTAATTAATCATCAAAAACTATAGCAATAATATTAGGTCTATCCAATATCCATAATAAAGCAGTCGCAAATTTAGTCACAGCAAAAATGCTACATTGTTATTTGTTAGTAAACACGCTGCAAATGTACACATTAAACTCGACATATAGCTCGATAAAAAGGAGGATACCTGATAAGCTAGGGTCTTGCCTCAATTTTTTTCTTGAAATGTATAGGATATACTGACCAATTTTTTCCCTTTGTTTACATATTACAATGCAGGCCTTTATACTCCCGATATTTTTTAAAGTTCCGACTCCTGCACTCCACGAGTCTACAGTTTTGCTTAAATCTATGAGAACATATTTTTTTGTAGTAGCATATAGCTTAACAAAGATTTGCCAAAATCTCCAGTATTTGATCACTGTTAATTTTGCGAGTGCGATTCCACTAGCTAGTCCGTTTGACTTAAAAATAAACTCAGCTTATCATGTTATGGTCTATTGCATACCGTAAATTGTAAAAGGCAATTTAATATTTATATTCCAAACCAAGTCTTTAGCCCTCCGTTTAGCTAAATTTGCAAACTTACTTATCATTGTGATAGTACCAGTGCCGCTTCGACTCTCATAGCTTGAACTTAAAGGGGGTGAAGCATCCAGCTGGGATTATGTTCAAAAATTAAAGAAATATTTAAAACATTTCTTCTCTGAATTTCAGCCATCTACGATCTATCGTTTCTGAGATATTTCAATTCAAAGTTGGGAAATCTCCCCAACAATGTTGCCATTTAAGATCTAATTTTCTTGGAATTGGGACATATTATTTAAATTGTAAAAGTATTTCTGTTGTAACACTTGTTCATGCTTAAGCCTTGCATTCAGGAGCTTTCAAAGTTCAAACTAATATGAAAGATTACAATAAGCATCATCTTTGGAAAAATGAAATTTTAACTGGCAACACTGTTGGGGAGATCTCCTTGCTTTGAAAAAAATATCTCAGAAACAATAAGTCGTAAGCTGGTGAAATTTGATAAAGATATGTTTCAGATTATTCTTTATCTTTTCCGCATAATACCAGCAGGATGCTTCACCCCTTTTAAAACGCTGGCAAAGCCACTACCATTATCCGAATTTTCGTCGCTATCTTCCCCTTGGTTTATTATCGGCTGATTAGATGAAGGTTCTGAACTTGACTGTTCTGCTAACGAACGTTTGCTAAAAAACGATGTCATCTTTTTCATTTTATTTCTATATTAGCATTATAAACGTGCTAAACTCAACAGCAACATATACCAATAACATATAATGATTGCAAAGTCTCTTAAACACGCTTTTTAGAGCAAGCGTCGTTTGAGGCAGAGTTGTAAACGGGCCGACTAGTTCAGGCCCTAACCCGGCCCGAACCCGAAAATATAAGCCCGAACCCGGCCGGAACCGTAAAACTAATTTGAAGCCCAAATTATGCCCGAAAAAACCCGAATGTAAAGTTAGTTATGAAAAATTTAGCAATGTTGCCGGATTATTTTGATTATATTTTTGTACATCTAAGACAAAAAGTACGTCTTAGGCCCGAATCAAGCCCGAAATTTTCATCAACTTTAAGCCCGAACCCGACCCGAAAAGCCCGGCCCGACTTACAACTCTAGTTTGAGGCATTCCATTTTGGCTTCCTTCCAAAAGTTACTTGAAACGCGTGAGTGCAAAATATGAAGATTGCGCCGCTTCTTCCTTTTGCAGATTCAACATTTTTTTTTTGCGTTAGTATCCATTCGCTATTTACTATTTTTGTAATGGTCAAGAACAAAAAAATGAATGAATTATCTGAGAAAATAATGTAGCGTAGTATACTCATTTTTTACACCACAAATTAACCTATAATTGTTCATCAGCTGCACCCAATCAAATTCGCTTCTATTTCGTCCGTGACGCTTATAATAAATACGTAACAATGAAAGAATGTCGGCTGAGGTACAATAACCGCGGAGAGGGGAGGGTATTTTTAGAGATTTGAAATCACTTTCAAAATAACGCAAACAACGTATAGTTGCAAAAATGACAGCCGCACAGGTATTAAACCTAAACCGAAGGTATCGTACTCTTAACACGAGCATCACAATTGGGAATGGAATCGATCCCGTGTTAAGCTCAAGAGGAGAAATTACGCTACAAAAATTATTTTGAGTCATCGTCGTAAAAGTCTATGATATAGTCCAATGCCTTCCCACCCGGCTAGGAAGTGTGAGTCTGCATTCTCCGCATTTTGGTTTCGACATCTATAATATTAAGTTGCAAAAACATTTTTCAGCAGTGTTATTTTAGAAAAAATCACGTAAATTAGGGCCCCCCCTGAAAAAAAAGTGGGGATCCGGGCCCCCCCCCGGTTCCGCCACCTATGTACTAAGGCGGCAACTTCGGCAGCAAAGAAATCCAAGGAGAAGTCATGGGAAGAGTTTGGTCGTCGGTTGGATTCCAACTATTTTTCGGCAATCAAAGTATTTTGGCAGTCCATCCGCCGTTTACGTGGCAAACGATCGAGTATCACGTACTCCATCAAGGATTCTGACGGTAACATTCTAACGGATGAGAATGAAATCCTTTCACGATGGAGAGAATACTTTGAAGATCTTTTGAATCCTGTAAAGGCATCGACTCGTGACACAAACGAAGTGACACATCTAGGGGAGCACGAAGTTTTCACTGCAGCAGAAGTGGCAACTGCAATTAAAGGGATAAAATCTGGAAAAGCTGCAGGTGAAGATGAAATCAGACCCGAGATGTTGAAAGCGCTGACTGGAGAAGGAATTCTCTGGTTAACGCGAATGTGTCAAGTTGCGTGGAAGCTTGGCAAAACTCCCTGAGATTGGCAAACAGGTGTGATTATTCCGATATTCAAGAAAGGAGATCGCAAGCAATGTACAAACTACAGAGGGATATCACTCCTTAGTTTGCCAGGGAAAGTATATGCCAAATGCCTTGAAAGGAAATGCCGAGAAATAGTGGAATCAAAACTGGAAGATGGTCAGTGCGGTTTTCGTCCGGGTCGCAGCACCACGGACCAAATCTTCGAGAAATCTTGGGAGTATGGCAAAGATCTCTTTGCATGCTTTGTCGATCTTGAAAAAGCAAATGACCGAGTTCCTCGAGATAAACTTTGGAAGGTTTTGCAGGAGTATGGCGTTGATGGTCAATTGTTACGCGCTATTTAATCATTCTACTGCAGACCGGAGGTTTGTGTTCGGGTAAATGGCAAGCTATCAAAGCCGTTCCATGTGGGCGTTGGACTCTGGCAAGGGTGCGTTTTGTCACCTCTCCTTTTCATTGTTGACATGAATTGGATCGACAAATGCAGCCAAGCTGATGAGTGTGCCACGATTGAAAATTGCAAAATTAGTCGTCTGCTATTCGCAGATGATTTGGTTCTGCTTTCTTCCACAGAATCTGGCCTCCAGCGCGCATTAAATAGCTTTGCAGATGTATGCAACCCCGCCGGAATGAAAATAAGCACGGCCAAAACTGAGGTACTTCATCTTTCAAGAAACCCTGATCAGTGCGTATTACAAGCGAATGGAGCAACACTGAAGCAGGTAGAAAAGTTCAGGTATCTTGGGGTTGCATTTACGAGTGACGGAAGGCAAGACGAAGAACTTGATACCCGAATAGGCAAGGCTAGTGCAGTAATGCGAGCTTTGCACTACTCGGTTGTCATGAAACGAGAATTGTCGAAAAAGGCAAAGCTCTCAATTTTCAAAGCAGTTTTTGTCCCCATTCTCACTTATGGTCATGAATCTTGGGTAATGACCGAAAGAATGCGATCACACGTGCAAGCGTCCGAAATGAGGTTTTTACGAAGAATCGAAGGAGTTACACTGTTTATAGCTCTGAGATTCGAAAATCTCTTAACATCGAGCCGTTACTTCTCCGAATCGAAAGATCTCAGCTTAGATGGTTTGGCCATGTAAGCAGAATGCCTCAGGAAAGACTCCCCAAACAAGCTTTACTTGCCAAAGCAAATGGAAGAAGACCAGTCGGACGACCTAGAACTAGATGAACCGATTACATTGAGGATCTTGGATGGAATCGCTTGGGACTTCGCCCAAGCGAAATGATGGTGGTGATGGAAGACCGTGAGGTGTGGCGGCTCAATCTTGAGCTACTGCCCCCACGACCCTCACGGAAAAGCGGGCAATGAAGAAAGAAGAAGTTTACGCATCTTTTATACGTCATAATTGTTGGAGACATACATAATTGTGCTTCAACACCTATGAGTTTTTGCTTTCGTTTATGACGTTATTTACAATCTGATTTTTAGAAGTCTCCATCAATAAAAACTGAATGATATTGTCAGTTGCTAACAGTCCAGCGCAAAGTCATTAATATCAATGCACGAAGTCCGACGGGTCTGTTAGTTTTACCAAGTAGGTCTATAAATCGATTGCTTTGTTGTTGAAGCTTTGTGGCACTGTCTGTTGTTGTCTAAACTAGTATTAGATCAGCGTTCTTGACTATGAGATCAGAGATAGATGATCCCAAGACCAGTTGACAGTGGCAGTCCGAAGTTTTTTTATTCTGCAAGGGTCCCTGTCAGACGGAAATTTTTAGACGGCCACATCGCAAGTAAAGTTTCACACGCGAGGCATGTGTATTATTTTATCGATTGGCATACTTTGCAACGATCATTTTGCACATTTAAGCACGTATACTCGGGTTAAATAAATTGCGACATGCTAGCCAATCGAAATCATAGCAGAGTACCAAAAATTTGCCAGAAAAGGGAGTTCTACGCACTGGTGTAGGAGAATGAACCACCAATCACATCAATAAATTTTCAAATTTTACCCACGAAAAGCAATTTTCAGCTTATTGTTGCTTTAAAATATCCAAAACAAATGAGAAAGACAGGTAACACGCATCCATGGTTCCTAATTGTGCTACTTGCAGTAGCGTAGCCAGGGGGAGCGTGGGGGCTATAGCCCCCCCCATTGGCATGTCGACCAAAATGCAGAATGAGAAAAACACTACGTTTTTAGCACTTTTGAGACCGTTAAATGCACTAGAGTGGACTAAATAGTGATTTAAAACATCTTTTGAAGCATATATTTCGGGGGGGGGGGAACTAATTTGTTGAAAATAATACTAACAAATAAATAAAAACTTTGAAAAATGGTCAAAAATACGCAATCAAATTTGATCGCAAGTGTGCAAATGCTAAACATAGGTGTCATCAACAAATATAAAGTAAGGAATGGGGGGGGGGGGGGGGGGGCTATTCAGTATTGTTAATTACCAGTTTCTCTCAAATTTCTTTTCACTAGCCCCCCTCCCCCCCGATTATTTTTCTCTATAAACTGTATACGAAATAGATTACTCCGAGTGAGTTTTATTGAACTATTCGATTTTATAATTTACCAGCATCTAAATAAGAGAACTAAAATTTTATCATTAGCCACCTCCCAAATAGCACATTTATGCAACCAGTTTAATAATGTTTGCACTGCCAATTTCTAAGCCACGTTTTAAAAGCATTATTTTTTTTATTAAAATAGCCCTAAAATTAAGTTATTTTTGCAAAAAAATGCAAAATTTTGGAGCGCCTCCAGACCCCCGTGCTTCCGGTGGCAGGGGGCTTTGCCCCCAAACCCCCAGCTTCTGGCGGCTGGGGGCTTCGCCTCCAGACCCCCCACTGGCCTTCAGCGGTTGGGGGCTCCGTCCCCAGGCCCCCAAAACAGCCCCCCATTGCGAATTTCTGGCTACGCGCCTGGCTACTTGTCAAAACGTTCATTCAAGATATCTGCAATCAATGAAATAAAAGCACACAAGATCGATTTTCATTTAAACGCAATATTTAGTTTTTGTTTCAAAGTTTGGCATGCTTTGACGCGAACTGATTAACCCATACCGCTGTTTCTGTCCGCTAACTGCCCCCGGTGCATCGCTCACTAACTTTACTCATCGTTCAACAACTTGGGTATGACATGGGTGGTTTTTAATTCAATGGAAGGTGTGTTGTTACAGTTCATGTATTCCATCAATTCGTTTTCGGAACTATGCTTACTTATCAGGGGGGGGGGGGGTTCTGTAATATTTTCTGCAGACCAATCACTCCATTTCGTGTAGTCTGCGGACGCAAAATTTTAAGATTGGTGGTCTGAATTGTCGCAGAGATCTTGTTGTTGAAGTATGACGTGCTTTCAAAACCCTTCGCAGCTCAAGCTCTTGGACATGCTCTCTGTCGTCAGTGATATTCTCTGGTTGGGCAAATAAGGAATTTCTTTCGGATCTGTTAATAAATACCTTACCCTAAATTTTTTGATCTTATCAGTCACATTTTCAGCAATTTCAGTGAAACATTGATTATAAGTTTTTTAGGTACAAGCTAAGCATCTCTTAATTTCATTATAATACTTCATTATACCGTATTTAAACACGTGGAAAGCATATTGTTCGGTAATTCTTCAGGAGCACCAAATATTGGACATACCGATTTCTGTTTTGTTGCATTAGCAATTTTGTTATAATATCCCTTCAATTCAGTTACTGGCTCGCACCGGTAATAAAAAGTGGATATTAATATCATTGAATAAGACATTTTGGTTGACTGCGCCTCTACTATGTCGGTAGGCCTACCGCATCGCATCGGCAATTATGAACTGAGATAAACTGCATCTGTGACACAAAATTTACATTTTGGAATTTGTCAAGCGTTTTTTCAACATTGTCTAGGTTCCCTTCCGAAAGCGGTATAAACTGAAAATTTCCGTCTGACAGGGACCCTTGCAGAATAAAAAAACTTCGGACTGCCACTGTCAACTGGTCTTGGGATCATCTATCTCTGATCTCATAGTCAAGAACGCTGATCTAATACTAGTTTAGACAACAACAGACAGTGCCACAAAGCTTCAACAACAAAGCAATCGATTTATAGACCTACGTGGTAAAACTAACAGACCCGTCGGACTTCGTGCATTGATATTAATGACTTTGCGCTGGACTGTTAGCAACTGACAATATCATTCAGTTTTTATCAGGGTGTCGAACCGAACCTGAACCGTAAACCCGAATGAACCGTATCATTTTGGTGAACCCGAACCAGCAAAATTTTACTTCACTGAACCTGAACCAAACCTGAACCCTCAAAATTGTGCTCAAGTGAACCCGAACCGAACCTGAACCCCTAACAAAAGTAAGAATATATTTTTCCATATCCGGATGCCGCTGGCGCTGGTACACGCACAATAAGAGCAGTGGTGATCATCAACAAAATCAGCAATTTCTTCTTTTTTTTTTTCTGGACGAAACGAGTAACGACAGTTAAATATTAAGTCAATGAACCCGAACCGAACCTGTAATATTTTACTTGAATGAACCTGAACCAAACCTGAACCTCGAAAATGGTGCTCAAGTGAACCCGAACCAAACCTGAACCGCTAAAATATTTTGAGCAGGAGCGAAACCTGAACCCGAACCGTTATTTGAAACGGTTCGACACCCTGGTTTTTATTGATGGAGACTTCTACCGATCAAATTCAACCGATCAGTGGTCGAGTGGGTAGAGCGTCTGCTACTGAATCGGTAGACTTGGGTTCGATTCCCGGTCGGGTCATACCAAAGACTATAAAAATTGGTATTCACAGCTTCCCTGCTTGATGTTCAGCAATTAAAGGGACAGTATGAAGACTTCGCCGTGTGTGGTAGACAGGTGGCAGCTTGACTCGAAGACCGAAAAGGTCCTTTCGCTGTCCCCTGGCCAAGGCAACTTGGTGAATAAAATGTAATTACAATACAATTCTTAAAATCAGATTGTAAATAACGTCATAAAAAAAAGCAAAAACTCATAGGTGTAGAAACACAATTATATATGTCTCCAACAATGATGACGTCATAAAAGATGCGTAAACTTGCCACATTTAAAACTAAAGAATGCAAACAAGCTAACAGATAAAAAGTAGAAATTATCAAGCGCATTGTTGCAACCTAAGATGTCAATATTTTTTCTTCTAATTTTGTATGCAAGATTATATCATCCACTGCATATTTTTTTCACAATTACGAAAGATTTTTGTAAATTTTAATTTTTTCACTCCACGCAAGTGTGTATACAAAACAATTAACAAACTGCTTTTGCCTGCAAATCCGGTTTGTGCAGGCAAAAGCACTTGATTGCTACCTAGGTATCGCCGCTACTGGTCTAGCAAAAGTTAATAATTTTCTCAGTTACTGGGAAGATGTTGATAATAATAATTGTCAGAGGTGGAGTCGTGGAAACAAGACTGGAGGCCAAGAATACAAAAAAAAGCCAAGACCAAGGACAGCCCTACCGAGGACAGACCCTCTCGAGGCCAAGGACAGGAATGCACAAGGCCAAGAACCAAGGGCGCAAGTGCTCTCCAAAAAAAAGGTCTTCAGAAAAATTTTTTAGGCGATCTCCAGAAAAAACCGTTTTCCAAAAAAATTTTCAGGCGCTCTACAAACTTTTAACATCTCACAAAATAGTGCTGTCTTCGAGCCGAGGACAATTTTTGAGGACTTGAGGCCAAGGACGTCCTCGAGGACTCCACCTCTGATGTGATGTTTTGACGTTTGCGGGCCTGAGTTTTTAGTATTTTAATTGTATGCGTGCTTTCTTACCTAAACGCTAGAAGAGCAGAAACCTAGGGAAAGGCCAATTCACACTGGCGTCGCGTCAGATGACGCGTTTTCAACGAACCTGGCACGTAAGCGCAACCACCATTTCATATGGGGCGCCGTTTGTCTAAAATATTTTTTTCCATTTATAAGAACAAATTTTGCTACGATTTGACATATTTAGTGCAATATGACATATTGCAACAATATGGAACATATCTACTGCAACATGACACATTGCAACAATATGTAACATATCTACTGCAATATGACATATTGTAAGACTATGTAACATATCTGCGGCAATATGACATATTGCAACACTATGTAACATATCTGCTGCAATATGTCATATTGCAGTAGATATGTTACATAGTTTTAAAATATGTCACATTGCCGCAGATATGTTACGTAGTGCAGTGCAATATATCATATTGCAGTAGATATGTTACATAGTGTTGCAATATGTCCATAGGTGGGCAAGTTAATGCAGAACGTTAGCTTCGTTAACCACTAGTCCGTTAACAAACCTCACTCCTCCGTTAACGTTAATCCGTTATTTTCAGCTTTAATTAACGGAAGTTAATAAAGTCCGTTAACATTTTGCGTATAATTTACATTTCGTTTTATTCACTCGCTTCTAGAACACGTATTGACGCTGTTGAGCTGATTGTAAGGAAATATTTATTGCTATGGTGGTCTTTTTGTGTTTTGAAAGATACATTTTACAGTCTAATCTAATTTCAAGATAAAAACAAGTTCAAATGTACAACGAAGCTGCAAGATATTAACGATAAAAACCTTAACGGAAGTTAATTTAGTCCGTTAACATGAAAAAACTTTTTAACGGATTAACGAGTTAATGAAAAAGTTAGCTTCGTTATTAACGGATTAACGGACTTGTGCCCACCTATGAATATGTCATATTGCAGTAGATATGTTACATATTGTTGTAATATGTCATTTTGCAGTAGATATGTTACATATTGTTACAATATGTCATATTGCAGTAGATATGTCAAATCGTAGCAAAATTTGTCCTTATAAAATGAAACAAAATATTTTAGACAAACGGCGCCCCATAATTTCACACTGAACGATTTTTCGCTATAACGACGGATTGGCCATGACGCGCTTACACAAAAACTCGCGGTTGAGCGACCGCGCGACGAAGTAGAAATGAGTTCTACTTTGTCGTTACAGCGTTGTTTCTACAAAATGGAAATCAGAACTTTTTTTGTTGAACGAATTGTATAGATTAATTCAGTTTATTGCGGTGCTCTTCAACCTTTTTCGTTATGGTACACCCTAAAAATACTTGTGACAAACTCATGCACTCTGTGTTTACAATTTGAAATGAGGCAAAAAGCCACATTAGAATAACATGCAAAAAGACAATTGCACTATAGTCTACACCAGAGGTGGAGTCGAGGACACAAGGCTCGAGGCCAAGGCCAAAGACAGCCTTTCCGAGGACAGACACTCTCGAGGCCAAGGCCAAGGACCAAGGACACAGCCGCAAGTGTTCTCAAAAAAAAAAAAAAAAAAAGGGTCTTCAAAAAAGTTTTCAGGCAATCTCCAATTTGTAGGCGTAGCCAGAATTTTTGATTGGGGAGGTCTAAATCACAAATCACATGCAATGACGTCATCAAAAATTTGCTTGTTGGCACTTAACCAGGATTTTGCAAAGAGAGAGGGCTTAAACTATATAGTTGAAAAGTGCAAATACGTAACTTTGGAGACGTTTTGAGAAAGCCAGTGTAATTCAAACATATCACAGACGGGGATCTGGGGGCGGGGCCCCCAGCGACCGGAGTGTTTGGGGGTCTGGGGGCGAAGCCCCAGCCATTGGGCGATTTTTTGTAATTTTTTGGAAAAACAAGCTATTTTAATGCCATTGAATCTTATTTCGCACATGTTTAGAGCCATTTGAATGCACTAGATTTTTGACATTTGAAAGCCAATTAAATTGTTTTATCTTCTTTTTACTTGCAGTTTAAGTCCAAAACACGTTTAACATCTTGCATTTTGGTGTTAAAGTTTAATTGTACGTGATTTGGTTAGGCAGGGGGAAATAAGGTGCATTGTCTCGTGCAACATTTTAGCAGTAAATGAAAACCCACTCGAAGATTTTTGTTTTGTCATGACAATAACCAGTTATAGAAGTGCATGTTAGGCCAGGGGGCCCACGCTCCCTCAATTGAAGTTCAATGATTTGTTCAATCAGCATTTTCCGCGGCTAATTCTTTTTAAAAGTATTTTGTGCGTAAAAACTGGCGAGGTGGAGGTGAATTACTGAATTGTTATTGAAAAATAGTACAATAGATGGTTTCGCTTACTAACCATGATATTGCCGGGCCAGATTTACATCGCGCTGGGCCCATGGCACTTTGGAGATTTTCGCAACATCTTTCGGCCAAATATAGGTGAAGACCATAAAAAGTCTTAAGACTTGAGCGCAGGGCCCTTAGCTGGTACTGCACCATATTGTGGTAAATCCGGCCTTGGTTAACGCATTACGTTCATAAAAAGGCTAGATGTGATCCTGAGATAGCAACTTTTAGGACGAAAACTATCCATTTCTTCCAGGTTTACGTTTAAATTGGCTGGCAAAAATTGATTTGAGGGGGTCCCTGAGCCCCTGGTATTCAATATTGTTGTTCGCTACTGGTGTAAGCGAAAAATGCTAAAAAGAAACTGAAACTGATGAAACAATAGGCTTTTTTGTCACATTTTTGTCATTGGTGAAGTTTCAATTGGGGGGGAGGCCCGCTTGGCTAAGCCAATGCTCCAATTGCGGAAAACAAAAAAGGTATTTGCAAATTTTCCGCGAGGTTTCTGGCGTATTCCAACAAAATTTCCACGGTTCAAAAATAGTGCTGTCCTCGAGCCGAGGACAGAGCAATTTCCGAGGACCTAAGGTTTCGAGGCCAAGGCCAAGGACGTCAAAATGTGTCCTCGAGGCCAAGGACGTCCTCGAGAACTCCACCTCTGGTCTACACTAAGAATAACACAAGATAGACCACACAACAAATTCAAGAAATTATCTTTAATATTTTTTTGCTGTTGCATATCATCAACCAACATTCCAAACCGAGGAATGCTATCCTTTTTAATTGCTCCCCTTATCAATGCTGGGTCGATGTGTGCGGTTGAATTTTGTTTGCAAGACTGATGTTGAATTGATCATTTGCAGGATGTGATCTTTAAACAAGAAAAAACACTTTTGCGCAAATACGTTGTGGTAATTTGAATGAGAACAGAAATTACCTTTTCTACTATGCTTCTGTATTGTGGCGCATTTAGTTGGTGCACCCAAATTCAACATATGGTGTCTCTTTAAATAATGCTCTGATGTCAAAATCTGATTGAAGATAAATTAAATTTTTGGTTTCAGTAGTAATACCATCATAAGTGAAAGAGTGTAATATCCAAGAATTAGCATCAAGTGTGGCATTCTGTTCAGCAGTGACATACTTCTCGAAATTTTCTTGCAGCAATTTAAGACGTGCTTCAATTAGTGAAAGCAGTTGCATCTGAAAGTAGCTTCCATGTTCTGTTATGAAGTCACGCGAAAGAAGAAAGTCTAAAAAATTTTTTGATGCAACTCGGTTTTGCCACAGAGGTATGTGCGTAAAATGTAGATTTTAGTATTACACGCTTACACACAGTCAGGAGCGTAACCATGGGGGGCATCTTTTTTTAGTAGGCCATGCAAACATATGAATCACAAAAACACAACTACCCACCCAAAACAAACAGTAGTTACGAGTCTGATGCTTAATAATTGCCCTACAGCTTCAAACTGTTTTTATCTATAGTTTCGAATTTATGGTTACGGTTATTTTGTCTAATCGTGGTTTATAATTCTTACAATTGTTTTTAAAAGGTTCTGCGTATATATTCGCTAAGCTTGAGATGTACCCTTGTGTACTCTTTCGTAGTGGTGCACCCCTAGCATTTTTTGGTGCACCCTAGTGTGCACCGTGCACTAAGGTTGAAGAGCACTGCTCTATTGCACAAAAACTCTTACAATGTTCAAAAATTAAGGTGAAAAACATTTTGGAGACAAAGGTGAAAAGTTAACAAAAAATTTGATTAAAACGTAGGCAAGGGTACGCAAGAAACAGTTGCGTGCCATATTTAATAATATCAGAGGTGGAGTCGAGGACACAAGGCTCGAGGCCAAGGCCAAGGACACAAAAAAATTTCGAGGCCAAGGCCAAGGACACAGACGCAAGTGTTCTCAAAAAAAAGTCTTCAAAAATTTTTTTCAGGCGAAGAAGGTCTTCAAAAATTTTTTTCAGTCGATCTCTACTAGAGGAAACCAATAAAAAGGTCTTTGCAGATTTTCCGCAAGGTTTCTGGCGTTTTCCAACGAAATTTCAACGGTTCAAAAATAGTGCTGTCCTCGAGCCGAGGACAGGGCAATTTTCGAGGACCTAAGGCTTCGAGGCCAAGGACTTCAAAATGTGTCCTCGAGGCCAAGGACGTCCTCGAGGACTCCACCTCTGAATAATATGCCAAGAAAAATGCTGGCAGTAATCTAGCGCAAGAGGCACATTTTGGATATGTTGTTTTCTGTCATGTTTTTAATAACAAAAAAATTCATGCAGTCAGCTTATAATTTTTTCCTTTGCCACAAATATTCGATTATTGTGTAATAGGACGATAGACTTTCTCGTCGCGTATTTTTTGTTTTGTTTTAGTTTTTCATAATACGCTAAGAAAAGTAAAAGCGCAAACTTAAAATGTAGTATTTTTTGTCGATATTTACGTAACAAAAGCACCATTCTTTCTAAGCAAAACCAAAAAACTTACTCTTGCAAAAATATGATCGAGAAACATAAACTTATATAATTTTATTATTGTTAAATATAACCACTCTAGTTTTTTATTTATTATTTAACAATATGAGGTTTCTGCTTCTTCCCTTCTCCCTCTCTTTTCCCTTCTTCTCTCTGCTGCTATTGTTTGTTTGTTAGCGCGTTCTCAAAAAAAAAAAAAGATTAGATATTACCAGGGGTGCCGAAACCCGGTGGGGATATATTCCCCCCAATAAATTGACTATGGTGTACATCTGCATCCCCCCCAATACTTTGACTCTGGGCTGCGTCTGAGCGCTGGATGATGTTTGGATCGGTTTTTTGGTCTTCACTTGAATTCGGGGACAAAACTCTTCAATTTTCGGTGAAGACCTTTTTTTTCAATTTTTTTGTTCTTCACGACTTAATTTGCTTACCTGAAAAATATCGTGGTCGAGGTTCATCTCCCCAATGTTGAAAATAGGGCAAAAATTACAAATTATCCCCCCCAATGCTCCACGAAGATTGGCACCCCTGGATATTACATAACGAAAGTAAAGCTTCAATAACAATAGGTGGCTGCAGACACGAAGACAAAACCTTGGCAGTCTTCTTGGGCCTGTTTTGCAATAATTTTTACCTTGCATTAATTTATGCTGAATGTGTTTACTTTATTTTCATTTTGCATTGCTTTGTGCTGTTTATCTATAACAGTTAACAAAATAAATTTCAGTTTTGTTCAGTTCAACTTCTGAAAGCAGATAAATCCCGAAAACTAAGATTTTCAGAATAAAAACCCATAACCCGGGTTTAGAAAAGCATACCCGATCCAGACATCCTATTCAAAACAAGCAGTCTTAACTAGGAAGAGATTTCCAAACGTTTTGAAACTTTTCATCGGAATTTGATTTAAAATTTCAACCACAGCGAATTTAGACTTTTACATCCTTGGTGTTTAACGTTAGACCATTTAACACCAAGGATGTAAAAAAAGAACAAGCTTAAAGCCATCATCTCAGTCTCGCACCTTCGCTAAACAATGTTTGGCGTTTCCAATAGCAACCGGCGTATCGCGCTTGGTGTGCATTGCAAGCAAAAAGCTCGTTGCGTCATGCTAACATTCCGAAATCGCGAAGCGCTGGCGAACACATCATGTGACGCGATCGCAATGCCAGTGTGAATGGACCTGAAGAGTCACCAGAACGGCGACGAAAAACAAGCAATGAGAAAAAATTGTCCTCTCACAGGATTTGAACCTGCAGCCTTTGAATTACCGATCCACTGCTGTACCGCTGAAGCTGGGAGGACGTTTCCTCTTTGCCACTTGAGCCCTTTATTATTAACATCATATTAGAAGGAAGTTGCTGGGTTGAAATGGACAAAATTAAGCATGCGAAGAGACGTCCTCTTTAGCTCAAGTGGTAGAGCAGTGGACCGGTTATTCAAAGGCTACAGGTTCGAATCCTGCGAGAGAACAACTATTTCGCATTGCTTGTTTTAAGTAGTCGCCGTTGTGGTGACTCTTCCCTACGCGTTAGCGCTGGTAGCCTTTAGGTCATAAAGCACGCTAACGATTAAATACGACAGGATCTTGCGGTGTGTTATCAACCTAAACCTTAGATCGTTTGTGGTGCCTATGCAGAACGCAGGGGCGCCGAGAGCCAAACATGGGCCTGGGGTCAGCTTAAATACTAGGCATTTTCGGTTTTGTGTACTCCAAAACAGAAGAGGAAAATGCCAGTTTTCTCCGGATTTTGATGTGATCTCAAAAACAAAAAAGGGTTCACTCTTCCACATACTGATTTGCCATTTCGATGGGCCCTCTGAAGCCCACGGACCACGGGGTCATTGTCCCCCCTGCCTCTCCCTCTCGGTGGCCAAGGCAGAACGTCAAGTAAAGAAACTAATAATTTCCTATTTAAATATTTAATTGGATTTAAACGGAATCGAAGTTTACTAGTTCAGCGTCAGATATTTTATGTTACTTGGTCTTAGCACTTATATATTGGATGGGGGAGACTACGCTTTCACAGCTCGTAATCAGACGCATTTTCGAACGAAAACATTTCAGAGCGGAAAAATAAGATTCACGCTTGTAGTAAGTGATGGCTGAAAAAAAAGTCCGAATCCTTCCAGTCAGAATCAGCCATTGTTTCCTCAACTTTTTGGTATAGTCAAGACTTGAAAAAAAGGCGTTCAGGACGCTCTCTTTCTTAGGTCGTTGGAGATGCTAATTCTCGATGTGGGCCGGACGGTCGCAATTATAACTTAAGTAGTCTACTGCTTGATCTACTATAAGATTGGAACTTGAAAAAGCTTCGCCGTTTGTTGATCATGTCTTACGCGATTTCGTTATACTTTTTTCCCCGAAAAACAATGCATCAAGAAACAAATTCAAATTGAAAAATATACTGTGCGAAGTCAAGTTTGTGCAAAAGTAGAATTGGGGCGGCATCAGGCCTACCATAGTCCTTTCCCCCAGCAATGGTATAAAAGAGTTACGTGCCGTTTGAGTGGATCAACAAATAGATATGCGAAGGTTTGCTCGTGCTCTTCAAATGACGGGTAAAAAGTTTCGTCAGTTTCAGTCTGTGAAAAAAAGGAGCTTACAAGCAATAAAAACGTCTCGAGAAAACATAGCATTGCTTAAGGATTTTTTTCGCTTTACTTGAAATCTTTTGGCAGCATAAAAAGGCTTACCGTTCAATACTGTAATATGACGTATAGGCACAAAAGGCTAAAAAATTACTGGTACTATAGATGTGATCTAATTTTCACATAACTCAGAACCAATTTTGTTGTCAACAGATGAACAGCATTGGAACCTACCAGTGTTGGGCATTAACTCGCTGATTCGTTAATAACGAAGTTAAGTTTTTCATTAACGAGTTAAAAAGCTTTTGTTAGTTAACTTATTGACTATAACTTTCATTAAACTACTTTAATGTTTACGTTAATCCGTCAAATTTCTAGGTTACACCATGCGTCCTAATGCCGTAATAATAGAAAAAAAAGGCTTCCACTCTGTCTACCTTTATTAGAATAGTAAATACCATAGTAACAGAAATCAGAATCAGTTTTATCTCGTATGGAAATGGAATCATTTCATTGGGCATCAACTGCAGGTTATTGAACTTTAAAAAAAAATTAACTTTTAACTTGCGTTACTTTTGTTTTTCAGTTAACTATTTAACTTAGTTAAAAAATTGTTCGTAAAATCTTAGCGACGAAGTAACGTTTCTCATTAACTTGCCCAACACTGGAACCTACAAATTGGTTGAATAGCAGCTTTTATACTTTCTACGTACAAATTCCTTTTCACATACCTGAGCTGTCACGGAATAGGCCTTCGTAATTACCATCAATTCCTTTGTGTCTGGATTTCTCTGCACCCTTAACATGATAGGATTATCGATGGGAGAACACAGAGAATCGAATCCAGACCGAAGAGGCACCAGATGACGATTTTTTGAATACGATTCATATGAGGAACAATCAGCGCTTTCGCACAATCAGTCAATATTTTGAAATCAACGCACTCTTTTTTTCCAAGAAAACGAGGCTCATTTTTGCTCAAAATTAAGAACAATGCCTCAGGAACAAAAAAAAAAAAAAAATTTAAGAACAAACGAAAAACAATAAATTTCGAAAAAAAAAACACCTTAATAACTATGAAATTTTGATTTTCCAGTATTTGCAAGAGCAATTGCAACGATTCGGAGATTATAGAGTGCTGTTGAACAAGCAACTGAAAACAATCTTTAGCTGTCGTTCAAATTAGAAAACCCGGTTTGGCAATTTTAGGATGCTGCAAAAGCAGTTAAAAAAACGTTTACTCGAACTTTTAGAGCATTTGGAATTAAACAGTTTTACTCAACATTTACTGTTATAAAAAAAAGTGTATTTTAAACACTCATGTTTAAAATCGATTTCAGTCTCAAAGAACTATCGTAGTATCTCATTCCAATAGAATGATCCTGTTTATCTGGTGCACTGTTGCTAGATCGTATCCAGTGCCGCAACCAGGGGGCTTCAACTCCCCATCAAATGACTCAAATAACCAGGAATGTGGAAGCGGCAATTTTCGAATCGCTTCCGCTTACATACACCCTTACAGCTTTCGCCACTTGATGATGTAATTTTTGGAAAAAATTTTTTGATCTTAAAATTTGTTGGCGAAAATTTTTTCCAGATAAGTCAAGATAAAACAGCATTGTTATCATCATCTTAAAAACATCCCATAGACCCAAATTGTATAATCGTACTCAGTGGTTTGTCATCACAAAGATCTGCGCATGGGCGTAGTTAGGAATTCGGATTTGGAGCGGCCCAAATAAAGCGAAAAGTCCAATCGCATGGTCGTTATGTTTCAGCTGATGCGAATTTCTCTGAACGTTCACCCAGAAGTTTAAAATAATGAGCGATTATTTGGGGTCTGGAGACAGATTTCCAAGCGCTCGGGAAAATAACTTATTTCAATTGCATCGCCAACCGCGCTGTTAAGCGCAAGTCCGAATCCTTCCAGTCCGAATCAGCCATTGTTTCCTCAACTTTTTGGTATAGTCAAGACTTGAAAAAAAGGCGTTCAGGACGCTCTCTTTCTTAGGTCGTTGGAGATGCTAATTCTCGATGTGGGCCGGACGGACGCAATTATAACTTAAGTAGTCTACTGCTTGATCTACTATAAGATTGGAACTTGAAAAAGCTTCGCCGTTTGTTGATCATGTCTTACGCGATTTCGTTATACTTTTTTCCCCGAAAAACAATGCATCAAGAAACAAATTCAAATTGAAAAATAATATTTTTTTAAAATTTTTAAGTCTTTAAATTTTAGGACTAAAGTAGAGAATTTTTGAACACTTATAACTTTAAAAATGAGCTGGTTAGCTACGTGGTTTATCGTTGAGTTGATAGGGGTGGAGGCTGCCCCTGATTTAAGTGAACCAAAAACCTTTAAAAATGTTTCTTTGCAAATGATCGATAAAACACTCACTTTTCGTCGTATGTTTCACAAAAACTTGCACCACATTCGAATTTTTGACGTTCGATATGAATGGCAAAAGTGGAAGCGGTACTCTTTCACAGCTTCCGCATCCCTGCGAATAACGTGCAAAATGTGATGCATATGAATTACATTTTGCACGTTATTAAAGCTAGTTGAAAGAATTGAATTACCCAGCCCTTTTAGCCCCCTTTACTCACAGGTCAAATCAAAAACACGATTAAACGCTTGTGTTGTGGGATTAAATGTTTTAAGTGATTTGGTAAGGGGGGGGGGGGGGGGGGCTAAAGCCCCTTAGCATCCTCCTTGGTTGCGCCACTGGATACGATCAAGCAACAGTGCGCCGGAATCGATAAAATAACACGGCTTGCATTCGGCTAAAATTTGAAGAGAGGTTTCAGATATTATTGGATCTTTTCATCGTAATTCTAGCTAGTTTTAGACACTCATACAGTAATAACAAGGTTTCAAACGATGCATTGAAGAGCGAAAAATCTGCTGTACCCACATTCCCAAACCTGCTAATTAATTAATAACATCAATGTTCAATATACTTCCAATTATTTCTTTAGTTTTACTTTATGAAATCTTTGTTTTATTTTTACGTAATGCATTTATTTTTTACATTCAACACCAAAAAAAGTTCTATTCTTACGTTATGAGGTCTTTGTATAACGACTTTGTGATATCTAAATACGGCTGTACGTTATCTTCATATTGACAAATCGGACCACCGATAACAAAAAACGAAAACAGCCTAAACAATACTTCCGATCTTTCTGCATCACTGTAGCATTCAAAATTGTCGGAATCTTCAAGTAATATCATCTAAAAAGTTGCAAAAAATTTAAATGTAGTCGAGGCTTTACTAAAACTTATTGCAGTTGCTTTTTTATTTCTGTTCTACGAAATTGAAAAATCTAAACTTACCTGCTCATGAAATAGAGATAGTTTTTACCAATCACAAAGCAACATCGCCGAGAAGGCAACAGTATCGACCACAATTGCATGATCTGGGTTTAACTCGCACCCTGGTCAACAGGGCTGTAAAATCGGAAAAATCGATAGTTTTGCCGAACTAAAGCTTGAAAAAATATTTTTCTGAACTTGAATAAAAATGTTCGAGCTCATTAAACAGAAAATACTCAAAAAATTGTAGGAAAAAATATCTTTTGTTGAGCAAGCCGGGTAATTGAGATATCGGTTTTCCCAACAGCTGAGATACAACCGTGAAGTGAAATAGTGTTACCTTTTATTTGCACTGAGCTTACATCAGCCTGAACTCGAAAAACTTGACATTTTTGTGGATTTAAATTTGAAAAAAATAGAGAGCTCGAATAAAAATCGATCGAGTTTGCAGCCCTGCTGGACACGTTGTTACTTCCTTGGATAAGACGCTTTACGATGATTATTTCTGCTTAGTGGTTTCGAACAAGCAGCAAATTCAGTGGACAAAGAATTCGAAGAAATCCACGGGAACATTGGATCACCAGTAACCAGTGCCTTTTTGAAGTTTAGAGTTAGAGTGGGCACATATTTAAAAGCATTACAACGTCTGGGGGCGAAGTCCAAGTCTAGCACCAGCATGCAGTCATGACACTGTTTTGCAACAATTTATTCAATCATGCTTCAGTGTTTCATCGGTACTGTTTTTCATCATCTCAACTTTCTAATTAACCGCAATTAGTTTATGGCTTTGTGTACCAACGAAAACCTATACATACGAGTACTAAACTAAATACAAAGATACACTAAGAAAGGTTCAATTCCAAAGAACGCAAAAAACGATACAAGATTTGGACCAGCTACTTACACTTACAGAAACTGTATTGCAATTGCATGGTATGCCGTTTTTGTTTTATTGTTTAATAACATGGACGCTGAGCAAAAAGACATCATTAGGTGTTACCAAAAAAACAAAAACAAAACAAACTGCACTTTCAAAATAATTCGCATTAAAAAAGCATGCCTACTATAAAATATTCCGCTAGTCACTGATTATACGTTTTACACCTAGCGGCCTTTCAACGTTATGTTAGAAAACAATGTAAACAAATAGGATATTGCAAAAATAAAAGCAAATCCCAAAAACGGATAAAAAAAAGAATACAAATTGTTTACTCGTATTCGATAATGTGCGAATATAATTTTGGTAGAGAGGTTATTTTCAAAAACCATATTGCAATACAACTCAGAAACACCTTTCCATTGATCATATTTTGTGCGAATAACAACATTCATCTTAGCGTTGATGCAAGTTATTTATTCGCAAACGCAAAAAAGCTCCTACCGTGTACTATTGCGTTTGCCAACAAAAAAAACTTTCAATTTTTCGATTTTTTGCAGCGGGCTTGTCTGTTGAAGGCATTATACATCTTACTCTAAATAAATGCTACCTACAAAAATGGCGCTAAACATATTGACGTTTTTGAACAGATGGTTTTGCGCAGTGCCGTCGCTACGGGGAGCCAGGGGGGCCGCGCCCCCCATTTTCATTTACTCAAGATGCTGTTTTTGGAACATAACGTAACGACAAGACAACAGAAAATGATAACGGAATAATTACGTTTAAACGTAATTCTCCTTTGACGTTTTCTCGATTCTTTGCGAAATTGCTGGCAACCAGCTGCTGTACATAAATCTGACGCAATAATCCGTCTTATTAACATGTCTTTACGGATGTGTCGCGGGATAAAAATATAAACCTGCCAAATCGTTATCGGTAGTTTGTTAGTGATTATGACATGAAACAATACGTGAAAACATTTTTTCAACGACCAGCTGTTTTGATTTGGAGCCCATTCAAGATTTTGAGGTCGCAGACAGTGGTGCAACCAGGGTGAAAAGGCTTAAGCCCCCCCCCCCCCAAACCAAGCCACTTAAAAAATTTAACCTCAAAATGCGAGCGTTCAAACGTATTTTAGACTTGACCTGAGGTAAGGGGGAGGGGGGAAGAGGGGTAAAGGGGTTAAGCAATTTAATTTTTTGAAATGACTTCTGAATTTTAGCAATTTAGTTATTCATAAGGCTTTAAAAAGTGCGAAATCTGATTGAAACGGCGCTAAAACCGCTTTTTTTTTGCTGCCAAATCAAAAAAATCGCCCAGCGGTTTGGGGGCTCCACCAGCCCCGGGCCCCCGTCCACAGTCACTAAATATTTAGTGACTATGCCCCATCTGTGACACGCTTGAGTTGCATCAGTTTGTTTAGCACGGGGCCTAAATATTACTTTTGGTTCACCCCTCTTAGCAAAATCCTGGTCGCAGCATTCACTGCTATAGATAGATTTTTCAGTCGATTATGGGCCGCAGACAAAACGAGCTAAGAAATGTTGCCGGCCTTATAGGTATCTTTTTTTTGGACATGAATACAGAATTTTAAAATTGCGCATATCTATAGCCGTACAAGATCTGAAGATCAGTTTTTAACACGCAAAAGTTTAGTTTAGTGCCCCCCACTTTCGTCTAGTGCCTCCCTACTTCGTTTACTCTGCAAAGGCACTGGTTTTGCCTATGGCCTACTTGCAGTGGTTGCAGATTTATAATAATTTTATGTTTTAAACTATTGGTTAAAATAACAAAAGTAGGGTATCGCATCACCTGTCACTATGAAATTTATTGCAGTTCCCAAATAAAATCATTCTATTTCTATAGTTGGCTTATTTTTCATGAAGGCTTAGCTAACTCCTCGTTCCTCCCTCCATTAGTGTTAGAGATATGAAATAAAACATATCATATTGGCAGCTGTTGGCTGGCTACTACTTGAGTTGTTCGTCTTCTTGGAAGATCTATATCTAAAACTTTTGCTGATACTGAAACAGCAGTTGCGTCTTGCGTGGTGCTTCATCTACACCGTTTGATTCGGGTTCATGACAACTGACCGCGACAAACTGACCGCGAACCAACTGACCGCGAACAACGCCGATTGGCTGGGAAGGGCGATCCTAAATATATTTTTACTATCCCCAGAGCCATCTTGCCCAAACCCTCACTTTGTGACGAAATCACTGCGACGAAATCAGTGACGAAAACATGTAACGAAATCATTGCTTCGCGGTCAGTTTGTCGCGGTCAGTTGACTAGGCTCGGTTTGATTCGTTTCTATGAGATCATAATAACACTACAATTCTTCAAAGCACAAAACATCGTAATGCAGCTCAGAACTATGACGAAATCACGATAAGACTAAACAATACGCTAACTCCGTAATAGGTCTACTAAGAGTAGACAACAGAAGATTATTATGAAATAAATATTGCCCACATCTATGAGCAAAAAATTCTTTTAGGTCTGGTAACAGGCTGTTAGGGTGGGAAAATCCCATTCCAAAACCCCTTGAAAATAGCCCTGCTTGAAACTCCTGAATAGGTGCGGATACCTTTAAACACAAAAGTATCGCAACAAAAAGTGTGCGGATTGCCTAACAGTTCCTGTCTGACGCTGTCCGGTTCGTTCGTGCTTATGAACCAGGCACTCTGCGTCTGTCTTACCAAACCAACGCAGTGCACCGTTTTTTGGGTTCTTTTTGCAAGTCTTTTGTCAGGCTAGGCAACTACAACGGGTAGACGGCTTGGCCTCAATCGGAAGCGTAAAGTGTCTTTGCCAAGGAAACAACGACGTTGTCTGATGACTGGAGGAAAAATATGCACTGCAGCAACAAAATATTCGTCTTCACACTACAGCTCAGATTATGATTTTCATGTTATGTAGATTCTTAAATACATGCAAATTGAAAACAAAAATATATATTCATGATGTAAAATACAAACCTTTCGCAACTCATCTGATATCGTGATTCCTTCATAAAATTCATCGAAACATTTGCAGATATTTCCATTTTCTCTCACTATTTCTTCCTCTTTTAGCTTATTAAAAAAATTCATGGAAGTAATAGAGCAAGCCATCTCGTTTGCTTTTACAGAGGCAGGCTTATCTAAAAAAATGAAAAAAATATTTAATAGGATCAAAACTTTGTCAACTTTTGCGTTGCTTACCAGTTTCTTAATGGTGGCACACGTTTTTGTCTTATAAATTTGTCAAACCTTCTTGGAGGAAAATGTCGTAAATGCTACGGAACTGCACCATTAGTAGTACCGGTAGTACGGCAGTTACACAGATTCACTAGGTAAATACACTGCATAACTCTAATCCAGAACAGACCACTAAGATAAACAGTACAGCAAGCAACCTTTCTGCAGAGGTGTAAAGTAACTAAAGTAGCTCTATTTAAGTAGCCAACTCAAAACCGTAGCTAGGATTTTGATTGGGAGGGGGGCAAACCGCAAATCACATACAATGACGTCATCAAAATTTTTTGAAGAGGGACTTTTTATGGCACAAGGATACTGTAGAATGGAGGATCAAAAGCAGGGGCCTGTGTGTTGGCTCGTAACCGGGATTTTGCTAAACGGGGAGGACTTGAACCAAAAATTAAAAAGTCTTCCAAAAATATCTAATTTAGGAGACGTGGTGAGTCAACGTAGTTAACTCAAACGCATCAGACGGGAGTCAGGGGCGTAGCCCCCAACCGTCGGAGGCTATGGGGGCCTGGAGGCAAAGCCCCCAGCAGCTGGGCGATTTTTGTAATTTTTTGGAAAAAATAGCTATTTCAATGCCATTTGGATCATATTCCGCACATTTTCAGAGCCATTTGAAAGAACTAAATTTCTAAGATTTGAAAGCCATGAAAAACTTAATTGTTCAGTTCTCCCTTCACGTACAAGTCAAGTCCAAAACACGTTTAATATTTTGCATGTTAAAGTTAAATTTTATAAGTCACTCGGCCCAGATGGGGGGAAGCAAGGCGCACTGCTTCTTGCAATATTTCTAGCAGTTAGTAAGCTAAATAATAATTCTCTCGAAGATTTGCCTAGGAGATTTTTATGTTTTGTAATGAAAATAATCAGTTTTAGAAGTACATGTACAACTAGGGGGCCCAGGCCTCCGCAATTCAAATTCAAAAGTTTGTACAATAAGCATTTCCCCGAGCTAATTTTTGTTTTTAAAAGTATCTTGTCGCGTCAAAACTAGCGAGGTGGAGGTGGATTGCTATTTAAATCGGTACAATAAATGGTTACTAATCATGTTGTTGCATTATACGTTCATAAATACGTTTGATGAGGGCCTGAGATTGCAAGTTTTGAGACACAAATCATGAATTTCTCCCGGGTTATACATTTGAATGAGTTGACAAAAGTTTGCATTGCGGCCCCGTGGTTGTCAATAATAACATTATTGCTCGTTGTCACTCCTGCACGCGAAAATGCTAAAAGATGCTGAAAAGGGAGAAATAATAGGCTTTGTTGCCATCATTTTTATCATTGATGGCATTTCGATCACCCTGCCCCTCACCTCTCACCCTGGCTACGCCTTTGAGCCTACTCAAAGTAGAATTTGTCGGTAACAAGCACTTTTAAAGTAATTATATTTTTAGATACTTTTAGCGTGAAGTACCGCTACTTAAGCAGCATTTCGTTCAGAAGTGTACAAAGTACTGTAGTTTTATTTGAACCACAAATCTGTCAGAATTATCGAGTTTTCTACCGGCGATTGTTTAAGCAAGTTAAATTAGCAAAGATTTTATGAAATGATTCCACTTAAATTCTGCCTGACATGATTTTTAAATCCCTAAATTTTGCTGTTGTTCTTTTTGATCTAAGTATGATAAAAGCTTGCATCAATTAGTAATACATGACTTCTTGAAAGAGTGACGGATTAGAAGACCAAGCATTATGTGGCAGTGATGTGAGGGTAGTCTACTAGTTGTCCTACACTACAGCTTGTCGATTCAATAATTTGTTTATTTTGCTTAAATGCTTTCAGAAATACTTGTACTTGGGTACTTTTAAAACGACTACTTTTTTACTTTTACTCAAGTATATATTTTTTTGGTCAATGCTTTGTACTTTACTTCAAGTAGGTTTTCGTTCAAGTAACAAAACTTTTACTTGATTACACTTTTCGAACACTATTTACCATAGATGGGCACAAGCCCGTTAATCGTTAATCCGTTAATAACGAAGCTAACTTTTTCATTAACTCGATAATCCGTTAAAAAGTTTTTTCATGCTAACGGACTAAATTAACTTCCGTTAAGTTCTGTTAACTTCCATTAAAGTTTTAATCGTTAATATCTTGCACCATTCATTTAACGTACCAGTAAGAACTAGTTTGCACTGGAAGCACTTGTTGCGCATTAGCACGAGTTTTATAGAAAAAGCGAAGAAAGGAGCTCTTTTTTGTGACAAATAATAAACTGCAACCTCTTTGGGTCTATTGATTATCGCTATTCGCAATTTCCAAAGATTTTCCGATCGCAGCTTCGTCAGAGCATTTGAACCTACTTTTATCTTGAAATTAGATTAGACCGTAAAATGTAAGTTCCAAAACACAAAAGAACACCATAGCAATAAATATTTCCTTATTATCAGATTAAGAGCGTCAATACGTGTTCTAGAAGCAAGTGAATAAAAAGAAAAGTAAATTACTCTTAAAATATTAACGAATTACGGACTTCATTAACTTCCGTTAATTAATGCTGAAAATAACGGATTAACGTTAACGGAGGTGTGAAGTTTGTTAACGGACTAGTGATTAACGAAACTAACATTTTGTGTTAACTTGCCCATCTATGCTATTTACACCACTGCCTTTCCGTCACATTGCAAAAAAAATCTTAGGTTATCTAAGGTCACAGTTTATCAGGTTTCCATTAACAACTAACGTAAGAAAGTAAACTCCAATTTATCGTTATTCACCACGTTGCCTTGCCCAGGAAACAGTGAAGAGATTTTTCGGTCTTGGAGTCAAACTACCACCTGCCCATTTTTCTACCACACTCAGTATAGGCTTCACACTTTCCTTTTTTATTGCTAAACGTCAAGCAGGGAAGCTGTTAATACCAAGTTTGGAGTCTTTGATTTGACCGGACTTGGAATCAAACCCAAGTTTATAGTTTCAGCAGCTGACGCTCTGTCTACTTCACCACTGATCGGTTAAATTATAAACTCTTTAATTTAGTAAACTAGAAACAGACGCGGGGAGAAAAAAACGAGCATTGAAGAAAAATAGCTTGTTCTTGTTGCAAAGGTTTTTTGTGGTCACACATATTTGACTGATTTAATTGGACATATTCGCAGCCAGCGATGTGGAAGCGGAAGCTGGAAGCGGTTGATTTTTTGTGGAAGCGGAAGCGTTTTGATGAAAGAGGTTGGAAGCGGAAGCGAAAGTGTTGAAAAGGAAGCGTTTTGAAAAGGAGCTGGAAGCGGAAGCAATTTTTTCAAAAATGGGCGCTTCCAGATTTTCAAACTAGCTACAACCGGTGGGGTAAAATGTAACTACAATAATATTATTTTTAGGTACATAACAATGTTGGCAATATTTCCACTTTAGTCACTGCCATAATTTTCAACGTTTGTACTGCTTTAAATTATCGTGATTCGTAAAGAGCCATGAACACACCGTCTTCGAACACACCGTCTTCGCGAGAGATCTTGGGTGTGATGTGATCAGTGGTGTAAAAAGTACTCGAATATTGTAATCAAGTAAAAGTTTCGTTACTGACCAAAAAACTACATGAAGTGAAGTACAAAGTACTGATCAAAATAAGTACTTGAGTAAAAGCAAAAAAGTACTCAGTTTAAAACTACTCAAGTACAAGTATTTCTGAAAGTATTCAAGCAAAATAAACAAACTATTCAATGGACGTATGACAACTGGTCGACTACCTTCACATCACTGTCCCAAGCGTTGGTATTCTAGCCCCTCATTCTCTCAAGAAGTCATGAATTATTAAATGTTCCAAGTTTTTTGTTATTATATTCAAGACAATTAATCAAAAAGAACAACAACAACAACAAAACTTCGACATTTAAAATCATGCCGCGCAGAATTTACATGGAATCATTTCATAACATCTTTGCTCAAATACTCATTCACTGTCATTATTTAACTAGCATGCTAAAAAGTAAAAACAATGCGGACGTGCCTTATCGGTGTATAATCAACTGTATCTACAGGGTGGGGCAAAATGCACGCATCATAGCTAATTCAGTATATATTTTGCAATAAATTTTTTTTGGATTTATTATTAAATATTGTTGCGGATTTTTTTGAATTGAATTTCTTTTACATGTGAAGGCAGGCAGAAGACTGAAAAACATTACGTCACTAAATGACACAAAATTGTTGTTGATAGCCCATTTGGATCATCATATTGGAATTACATTTGTACAAATAATTATAGTACCGTTCAATAATCCTTACTGCATATACGTATGGTGTGCGATTTTTGGCTCACTTTGTAGAATTTAGGTTTAGAAATGTTAAGTCAACATAGGACAACTTTTTTGCAAATTTATGTCTCTCTGTTGGCTTCTTTCATAACTTAGTTTTAATAGAGCAAACAACTATGCCAGTATGTTGCCGCGGCGAAGGAACACCAAGCAACGTGAAACTAAAAGCATCTTGAACTGCCATTCGTCAGAATGAACGAGATACGCACTCGCATGCATAGAAAAAAGGCATTGCGACAATCGCTGTGATGGTCTGATCTCTGATGCAAGAGTTGCCAGCCGAAAAAGGAGCAAAAGACAACTAACTTAACTGAATTGAACAATTGCAGGTAGAAAAGTTGACAAATTTGTGGCTCTAATTCAAAATTAAAGTACTTGTGCTTTTCTGAATCAAAATACTACTTAAGTAGCGTTACTTTTCACTAAAAGTCAGCAAGTAAAAGTAGCCACAAAAAAAACTTCTTAAAAAGTACTTGTTGCCGTAAAAACTACTGTAGTAATCTACTCATGAAAAAGTATTTTGTTACTTTAAACCACTGGATGTGATATACGTGATATACCACTAAAACTACCATGGCTTCAAAGTTGGAGGTTTTACTGTGGCCAGAAGTGGCCACGATGTGGCTATAGTACGCTCTTTCTTACTTTGCTGTGGCCATAGGCGTAGCCAGGGGGAGGCCCAGGGAGCCCGCCCCACCCCAATCGAATGCCACGAATGATAAAAATGTGACAAAAAAGGCTTAGTTTCTTCAGTTACAGTTTCTTCTAGCATCTTCGCATATAACAGCGTACAACAGTAATTAACAATAATACTGACGACCAGGTGGCTCGGGTCCCCTCAACTCGTTTTTGCAAAACAATTTAAATGTTTAACCTGGATAAAATTATGGGTTTTTGTCTTAAAAGTTGCTACCTCTTCTAACCTTTTCATGGTATATGGCACAGTGCCAGGGGCCCGCGCTCAGATGGTAAGACTTTGTTGCAAAAATCCCTGAAGTACCAAGGGGCCTAGCGCAATGTAGATCCTGCCCGGAAATGACAAGACTAGTACGTGCATTGTGCAACCACATATTGTACCATTTTTCTATAGCAATTCACCTTCACCTCGCCAGTTTTTACGCGAAAAAATAGTTTTGAAAAAAAATTAGCTCCGGGAAATGCTGAATATTCATTGAACAAATTATTGAATTTGAATTAATGGGGTTGGGCCCCCTGGCCGTGCATGTACTCCCACAACTGGTTAATTTCACGACAAAGCAAAAATCTCTTAGGAAAATTGAGTGGATTATTATTTACTGCTAAATATTGCAGGAGGCAGTGCACCATACTTCCCCCTACCTGGGCCAAATCGCTTACAAAATTTAACTTCAAAATGCAAGATGTTTTGGACTAAAATTGCAAGTAAAAGGAGGATTGAACAATTTAATTTTTCCAATTGGCTTTCAAACGTAAAAAATCTCGTTCTTTCAAGTGACTCTGAACACGTGCAAAATGTGATCCAATGGCATCAAAACAGCTTTTTTTCAAAAAATTACAAAAAATCGCCAGACCCCCATTTATGGTGTGTTTGAGTTACACTAGTTTGCTCAACATGTCTCCCAATTTAGACATTTGCACTTTTTATGTATTAGTTTAAGCCTTCTTCCATTAGCAAAATCCTGCTGAAGTGCCAAACACAGGCCACAGCTTTTGATCTTCCATTCTATAATATCTTTGCCCCATAAAAAGTTCCTCTTTTGAAAATTTTTGATGACATCATTGCACGTCATATGTGGTTGGACCCTCCCCAATTAAAAATCCTGCCTATGCCTATGGCTGTGGTTCGTGCACGTGCTGGCAAGTGGCACTGCCAAGTAAGCCTAGTAGTGTTATTTGTACTTTATGAAACCTTGTACTTAGCCAGTAGCAGCTGCTACAAACAGGATGTGGAAGCGGAAGCAGTTAAATTTTTGTTGAAGCGAAAGCACTTTGATGAAAGAGAATGGAAGCGTAAGCGAACTTGGAAGAGACTAATTCTATCCGGAGCCGCAAGCAGAAGCAAAAACTCCAAAGTTGAGGAAGCGGAAGTGAACTCGGAAGCGTAAAAGTTTAAGAGGAGCTGGAAGCGGAAGCATTAAAAAATTGATTGTTTCCACATCTCTGTTCGCAGTGCAAATAAACCGTGAAGAAAAAAAGTCAAGCTGATTGGAGAAATCAGCATATTTAAGAAAAATGAACTGTGAACAAAAAAAAAGACAAAACTGTTAGTTTCCAGTCTACTAAGAAAAAGTCTATGGTTGAATTTAAGTTCAAAAAGACTTTTTACAGAATGATAAAGTTTTTTTTAAATGAATATAATTGCATACCGGTACCGGCATTGGAGCAGCTTCTTCGACCTAAACTTATAGCAACACGCACAAAAACAATCAATTTATAACAAAACACATCATGACATCAAGCATGTAACTTTACAAAATTGCTTACCTATTCTTCCCCATCCACCACTGTCACTCATTTGCTGTATAACTGACAAAACTTGAGCATCCGAAAAAAAATCCTAAAAAATAAGATTTGCAACATTGAAATATTCGCAGTTGCTTCAAACTAGAGTTTAGCTAAAAAATGTTAAACATTAAAACTAGAGTATTGGTGTAAGCTTGCAACAATTTGTAACAAAAATTAATCATTGAATAGAAAAACAACTGAAACAGTAAACTTCATATACAGCAAACAAATTTGGTTAAAAAGTCTGTGAATTAGGGAGTAATGGCTTAGTATATTTTATTGGACTATAATTTGCGAACAAAACCTGAGTTGTGCAAAAGTGTTTCCAAACCAAGAAAAATGCTTTGCTGCAGTTACACCCCCAAAAAAAGAACTTTTTAAAAAACAAAAAACAACTTGCAAATACAATTAGATAATTAGGATTTACTGTTCTTCAATACTGTAATACATACGTAAATTCAAAGTATATTATTAAAATAAATAGCAAAAAACTAAATCTTCACAAACCCTTGCAAATCTGTCTTTGGCATACTGTTGAAAAGATTGATCAAAACTGAAAGTCCATGCTTTTAAACGTTCTTGAAGATACCTAAATGTACAATTAAACAAAAGTCACTAAAAATTCTTGCCATAAAAAACACTGCGATGGGAAATTATCATGCCATTGATGCACTAACTAAACAATGGCAGTACCAGCACTAAAAAAACAGCATACACAATGCAGTGTTGTCAAGAAAAAACAACTGAGTTCTTTCCATTAACTCTTTCCAATACTAAAGACCAACCAGTTTAAAACGATAAGACTGAGCTAACAGTACACTAAGTCTCCATTAATTTCAGTATATATGAAAAAGAAACAATTTAGTGATGGAAAGTATAATTTTAGAATAAGAGTTACTATTTTTCTGAAAAATTTCAACTACAATACAGTAAAAACAAAATAAGAAACATTTATCAGTATTTTCCATTAACAAGGTAACAATTTCTAGAACTTTATAAAGCAAAAAAGAATTGTATATAGTAAGTTGACTACCAAAAAGTTTACATCTTAAACAGTAACTCATAGAGCAAATGAGTGATTATGCATTATATTACAGCTAGGTAATACCAACTCATTCAAAAGAGTGTGGCAAAAACCTGCCAGAAGCTAATTTTTGTGCATCTCGCTTTCTAAAGGCCACAGATACATAACACTTCAAACCCTGATATCAAACACAGATTGATTCCGCTCTTTGCCCTAAGCCAGTTGAGCACTTTGATCAGGAGTTTCAAGTTCATTTGAAACCCTAATATCAACTACAAAATTCAGCATTTCTGCATGAAACTTGTATTATAGGCAGTTCTTTCTTTTACAACCGAAACAATTATTAAATAAATATGAGTATTCATCCACTGACCTTAAAGGGCAAACTGTGAATTGGTAAAACTGTACATTCAACAGGTGGCTGAAAATCTGCTACAAAAACTATCAAATAAAACTTTAACAACCAAAGTCCTGAGTCCTAAATTCTCACACATTGGTATTATTTTGTTATTTGCTATAGAGTCAATATGGTTTGCCATTGAGAATAAAACTTGATTCACCAATTTAGAAATTCTTGCTAGCAGTATCAAATTAAAAAACCCAATAATATACCACATCAGCTCACTACACCATTATCAGAACCTGCAAATTCAAAGCTGAAAGTCAAATAATGATCCTAGTAGTAAACCTGGAAGCCCTATACTGCTATATCTGCTTCTAGGTTACTCATTTGGTATTGCCACTGCTACACAAAAGTTAGTCAAAGAAAAATCAAAAGTTCTTGCCCAAAAAACTACTGCTAAAACAGATCAATACTGCAATACAGTAGCTGAGAAAATTCTATTCATAAAAACTAACCAAACAAAAACTTCAAAGACTTACCACTTCTCTAAAAAAATGCTGAAGTCTTTATTGCACAGTGTTGGAAGTCTTCTCTCCAAATATACAAACTTGTAGGGTTGCTCAACCATTTTAATTTCAAGTTTACAAATGTTGTTTAAAAACCATACCAGTAAGCTACCTGCATATAAAATATAATAAAAAAACTAGATGGGAGTTTGCCAGCAAACCCAGTGAACGACCGACGCATAGCTAATGCTGTGATGCTCAAAAGTACTTTTTGTCTACCGTAAAAGCAGCAATTATTCAAAAATATCTGATTATGGAGCCTCCAGAAAAGAGGAGTCAAAATATTTGTCAGTTAAATATCTCCTGATATCATAAAACACTGGCACCCTAGCTTGAGCCGTTCAAAAATTGATTTTTGGGGGTCCATTAGGGGGAGTCCCTGGGGGGGGGTGGCACCCCCAAACTATGTCAAAACATTTGTTTGTTAAATATCTGCTGATATCAAAACAGAATGGCACCCAAGTTGAGCTATTCAAAAAATTGATTTTTGGGGGGTCCATTTGGGGGGTCCCCGGGGGGGTGGCACCCCCAAACTATGTCAAAATATTTGTCTGTTAAATATCTGCTGATATCAAAACAGACTGGCACCCAAGTTGAGCTATTCAAAAAATTGATTTTTGGGGGCTCCATTTTGGGGGGGTTCCCGGTGGAGTTGCCCCAAAAAATTTCGGGAGAAAAAATTGCATTTGCAACTAAACAACTTTACACAAAAATTAGATTTTGATGTGTTGTGGTTTAGGAGAAGAAGAGTGTACAAAAATTAGGAAGAAAAAAAAGGAAAAAAAAAGAAATAAACCTCATCGCAGCCAAACGTGGGTTGGTTGGGATGAAAGGGTATCTTGAGACATATAACCCTATGAAATATTTTTTGCCGTATTTAAGCCGTTTTTGACTGAGACCGCTTTTTACGCCAAACTTGGGGGGTGGTTTTCGGGTTCTAAAACCGAAGTCACATGACCTATTGCCTCGAAATTGTGTACAAACATACAACTCATTAATCTCAAACTGCTGTCAAAATTTCATGTAGCAAGACCCAACCGTTCTCGAGTTATAAGCAAAAGTCTGAAATTTCGCACTCGTTAGTTGGAAAATGGCCTAGTAAAAACAGAGGAACACGGTACGCGAGCGTCGATTGTTACAATAAGGTCTGAGCCCTGAGGTAGCCTACCATATCTAGTATTCACAAAGTTAGGCAATTTTAATTCTGTCAATCAATATTCACGATTTTGTCAAGACTAGCCTATTGTTACTTACTATCAGACTATCTATGCCCCTTTATTTGAAATTTTGGTCTTGCTGTAAGCTTAAACTCTTTTCACTTCCTATAACAACTCAGCATTAACTGACTGCCGATAACTGCTAATGAGAAAAAGTAATCTCGGATCTAGCTCACTGCTACAGTCTACAACAGACTAAGCATAATCTCTGATCTAATTAAATTACATACAACTGTAGTCCTGGTTCAGTTAGAAAAGAAGCTGATCCACTTCCTGGAGCCTTTTGGTTTCACCACTGAGCAGTTCACAGTCTGACAGTCTACATCAAAGGACAGCTTCTTCAAAGGGGTTGCCAGAAGATTTGCCGCACATTGGTGGGCTGAATAAAAATTCCGTGTTTTCAGTTGTGAATGCATGCTGGTCGAGTGTCCGCCAATGTTGATAGGAAGATTTACCACACATCAGTTCCTCGACGGTTAGGTGAAAGTCAGAGGTGTAGTGAAGTAATGAAAGTAGCTTTACTTAAGTGTCCTACTCAAGCAGAATTTGTCGGTAACGAGCACTTTTAAAGTAATTACCAGTATATTTTTGGATACCAATACTTCTACTTTCACTTGCTTACTTTCAGGGTGAAGAAATGCTACTTAAGTTGCATTGTGATTCAGAAGAAAACTTAGTACAGTACTGTAGCTTTGAATTTGAAACACAAGTTTGTCACAACAATACCGGTAGTAAATTCAGCATGACATGGTTTTCAAATTTCAAAGGTTTGCTGTTGTTTTTTTTGATTTGAATTATAATACCAAAAACTTTTAACAATTAATAATTCATGACTTCTTGAAAAAGTGAAGGGTTAGAAGACCAAACACTATGTGGCAGTGATGTGAAGGTAGTTGACCAGTTGTCATACACTGCAGTATTATATATATACGTTGATTAAATAATTTGTTTATTCTGCATAGAGTGAATGCTTTTAGTTTCAGAAATACTTGTACTTGAGCCTACTTTTAAAACAACTACCAGAATTTTTTTACTTTTACAAAAGTACTTTTTTTGGTCAAAACTTTAAGGGCCTATTTTACATCAAGTAGGCCTAGTTTTTTGTTCAATTAACAAAAATTCTACTTAGTTACACTTTTCAAGTACTTGTAGCCTACTTTTTGCACTTTCCAACCACTAGTTCAAGTAAGGGTAACAGCCCAGCGATGTGCGGAGAATCTTCCATGTGGGGCATCTTCAATGTGGCAAATCCTCCATATGCCAGTATGCCGCATCTTCAAGATAATAAATTTTCCGGCAAGCATAGAAGGTAGGCCTACTGCAGCGGTTTCAGTACTACATATCTCTATATCCAATATTTTGGAACCACAAACAACAATTTTTTCGGCCAATGTAGTAGGCTAGGCTATGTATGTGACATGTCAGATGTGCACCACTGCATGTACTCAATGCTAACTGCATATAGCCTACAGTAGCCTAGTATACGGTACTGGTACTACTGTACCTTTATTAAGTCATTCCGATACGATACTACTACTAGACTACAGTACTGAGTAGCCTTCTAAGTAGCACTGGTACTACTACTAAACTAACACCAGAACACGAACATACGCGGTAAGCCTATCCTGGTGAGTACCGGTAGTTCTTTTGCCGTGAGCTAATGCTGAATGCAGCAATAGTTTGTAAACAACTCTTAACTGTTGCTACCAATGCTATTTCGTCATATGCCCTATCATGTTTGCCTGTTTCTCTAATTCCTTTCGATGACGTGTAGATTACAGAATCTGAATAATTGTTTCAACTTCTTTCCAGTCTACCGGGTAGCAAAACTAATAGAAAAGCGCGGATGAATTTCTCATTCTCGTTTTATTCTCTGTAAGTTGAAAATTTTCGGTGAAATAGTCACTACCAAACTACCTTAATATTGCATGGCACTAGCGCATTGTTTGTTGCCGTCTTATTTGCAGCTGTTGAAAGATGTAATTTTATTCCATTCCTAAAGTTTTCGGAGTCAAAATTTTTTAGTCTATTCTGTGGTCCGCGTTAGTTCCCGAAAAAAGTTTCAATTGAATTTAAAATTTAGTTCAGCCAGCGTAACGTCAGAGGTGGGCACTTGCGCCGCAATCAAGCTGGCAGCACAACCATTTCACTTGCGATAGCGCTTGCGCCGCAATTATTTTTAAACGGTAGCGCTGACGCTTGTGCCGCAAGTATTTTTGCAATTTTAAGCGCAATCGCGTAAGCGCAAGTCAAATATGCTTATGAATGATTGTTTTTCAATCAAATGTGTTTAAAATTAACACGAAAACATTGGCGAGGTACATAAGCGTAGTCAGGATTTTTGATTGGGGTGGGGGGTAGGCCAAACCACAAATCACACGTAATGACGTCAACAAAATTTTTCGAAAAGAGGAACTTTTTACGGGACAAAGATACCGTAGAATGGAGGATCAGAAGCCGGGGCCTAAGTTGGCAAGTAACCTGGATTTTGCTAAAAAAAAAAGACTTGAACCTAAAGTTAAAAAGATTTCCAAAATTGTCTGAGTTGGGAGACGTGGTGAGCAAACTAGTTTAGTCCAAATGTATCACAGACGTGGGTCTAGGGGCCGCCGCTGGGCGATTTTTTAATATTTTTTTTTTTGGAAATAAATAGCTATTTAATGCCATTTGGATCACATTTCGCACGTTTTTAGAGCCATTTAAAATAACTAAATTTTTAAGGATTGAAAGTCAATTGAAACAATCAAATTGGTGAGACTTCCATTTCCTCACAGATTAAGTCCAGAGCACGTTTAAAATCATGAATTTGGGGGTTAAATTTTGTAAGTGACTTGACCCAGGTTGGAGAAGCAAAGTACATGTCCTCCTGCAATATTTTTAGCAGTAATTAATCAATCGAATATTTACTTTGGGAAATTTTTGTTTTGTCATAAATACAGGTTATGCATTTAAATTGGACGGCAAAAATTTGATTTGAGGGGGCCCAGGCAACCTACCTTGGATTACAAAAGAACCAACTTCAAGCCAAACCTTGGATTTCAAAAGAACTTTTAAGTAAAATTCAACAAAAAAGAAAATTGTGCAGAAGTCATTACCTAAATGGTGATGAAACAGAGAAACAGATCTACAAAAATTTTGCTAACAAGCTTAACAAAACTAAAACCAAAGCAAAACAGATTAATTTTAGAAAACAATTCTTGAATAATTAAGACAATCCGAGAAAAATTTGGCAATTTTTTAAGTCTGCAATCCCTTTCAGCAAACCAAAAACGGTTAACAAAAAAATCGACAGATTAATTTACAACGATCAAGAATTAGTTGAAAATCAACAAACTGCAGAGAAATTTAATGAACATTTTACTTCAGTTGGAATCAAGCTGGCGAACAAAATACATTCCCCGGCTAATTCTTATCGCAAATTTCTGCCAAAACGCGAATTGTCCTCCATTTATCTTGAACCACCTCGATATAATGAAATCTGTAATGCCATTCATTCCCTCGTCCTTCGTAAGTCTTCCGGTTATGATAATATTGATGCTTATTTCATTCGTATTGCAAGCCACGTTATTAACCCGTATTTAACTCATTTATGTTTTTTATCTTTTGAATTTGGTATATTTCCTGAAAGCCTAAAAATCCCCAAAGTTATACCTATATTTAAAACTGGATCTAAGACGGAGGTGAATTACTACCGTCCTATTTCCATATTATCTAACTTCTCAAAAATCTTTGAAAAACTTGTTGTTGCTAGACTAACTAATTTTCTTGAAAAAACGAATATTTTACACGATAATCAGTAGGCCTACGGTTTTCGTCCGAAATTATCTACTACGCATGCAATGCTTGACGTTATAAATGGAATAAGCACCAATATGAGCAAAAACCAATATGCTGGTTTAATCGCCTTGATTTAAGAAAAGCGTTTGACACCGTATCACAAAAATTGAACATTATGGCATACGTGGAAACATGCTCGACCAACTTACTTCCTATTTGATTGAACACAAACAGTTTGTATTTGTAAATGGTTCTTGTTTGTCAGTAAAAATTGTGAAAACCGGAGTGCCTCAGGAATCGAACTTGGCCCTATACTTTTTTCAATATTCGTTAATGACATCTTTAATCATTTTAAATAAACCCCAGTTTTGTACGTGGATGATACATGCTTAAACGTGAAAGCATACAAACCCGACTTACTTGAAACTCTAATGAATCAAGAAATAGAAATAGCACGAAAATGGATCAAATAAAACTAGATTGGGAGTTTGCCAGCAAACCCAGTGAACGACCGACGCATAGCTAATGCTGTGACGCTCAAAAGTACTTTTTGTCTACCGTAAAAGCAGCAATTATTCAAAAATATCCGATAATGGAGCCTCCAGAAAAGAGGAGTCAAAATATTTGTCAGTTAAATATCTCCTGATATCATAAGACACTGGCACCCTAGCTTGAGCTGTTCAAAAATTGATTTTTGGGGGTCTATTTGAGGGGTCCCTGGGGGGGGTGGCACCCCCAAACTATGTCAAAACATTTGTTTGTTAAATATCTGCTGATATCAAAACAGAATGGCACCCAAGTTGAGCTATTCAAAAAATTGATTTTTGGGGGGTCCATTTGGGGGGTCCCCGGGGGGGTGGCACCCCCAAACTATGTCAAAATATTTGTTTGTTAAATATCTACTGATATCAAACAAAAGTAGAACTCTACCTTGAGCTGTTCAAAAAATTGATTTTTGGGGGTCCATTTGGGGGTCCCCCCAAACTATGTCAAAATATTTGTCTGTTAAATATCCGCTGATATCATAAAACACTGGCACTCTAAGTTAAGCCATTCAAAAAATTGATTTTTGGGGGGTCCATTTGGGGGAGTGGCACCCCCAAACTATGTCAAAATATTTGTTTGTTAAATATCTACTGTTATCAAAAAAAAGTAGCACCCTAGCTTGAGCCATTCAAAAAATTGATTTTTGGGGGGTCCATTTAGGGGGTCCCCGGGGGGGTGGCACCCCCAAACTATGTCAAAATATTTGTCCATTAAATATCTACTGATATCAAAAAGAACTAGCACCCTAGCTTGAGCCGTTCAAAAAATGGTTTTTTTGGGGCCCCATTTTGGGGGGGTTCCCGGTGGAGTTGCCCCAAAAAATTTCGGGAGAAAAAATTGCTTTTGCAGCTCAACAACTTTACACAAAAATTAGATTTCGATGTGTTGTGGTTTAGGAGAAGAAGAGCGTACAAAAATTAGGAAGAAAAAAAAGGAAAAAAAAAGGAAAAAAAAGGAAAAAAAAAGAAATAAACCTCATCGCGGCCAAACGTGGGTTGGTTGGGATGAAAGAGTATCTTGAGACATACAACCCTATGAAATATTTTTTGCCGTACTTAAGCCGTTTTTGACTGAGACCGCTTTTTACGCCAAACTTGCGGGGCGGTTTTCGGGTTCTAAAACCGAAGTCACGTGACCTATTGCCTCCAAATTGTGTACAAACATAAAACTCATTAATCTCAAACTGCTGTCAAAATTTCATGTAGCTAGGCCCAACCGTTCTCGAGTTATAAGCAAAAGTCTGAAATTTCGCACTCGTTAGTTGGAAAATGGCCCAGTAAAAACAGAGGAACACGCGACGCGAGTGTCGGTCGTTCCAACTAAAGCCATGGTAATTTCTCCCAAAATGAAAAAATCGATGTTTGACTATTCTATTAAATGTGGGGAGTCACTGATCTCTATGCAACAAAACATCAAACATCTTGGTCTGAATATTGACGATAAACTTAATTTTAAGGAACACATAAAAATAGTTGAAGGAAAAGTTGCCTGCGCAGTTGGCATTCTTGCAAATCGAAGCATTATCTTCCTCGAGATATACTATTGCATCTCTACCGTGCTTTAATCGATTGGCACCTAATTTATACAATTCCTGCATGGGCTTCCACTTTTCACACATATTTTGATAAATTAATTGCTTACCAAAATAAAGCTGTAAAAACTATAGCTAAAGCTAAATGGAATGATTCTCCAAGTCCTCTGTACAACCAATTAAGTATACTTAAACTTGCTAAAATATATCAGCTCGAAGTAGCAACAGTTATGCACCGCATCGATACAAAAAAACATCCTCCTTCTTTAGCACGATATTTTCAAAAGTCAGGTCTCTCACATTCTTACTCAACTCGTACAGTTAGCTCTTCTCAAATGCATATCCCTTTATTTAAAACTACCAACTATTTAAAACTACCAGCTTTATTTATAACAGAGCTTCTCCCCGGGAAATAGTCGACGCCGGATTCTATTCCCTGGGTGAGCTGCTGTCGATGTTTCATGGATTAGCTTCACACCCTCATTTGAATTTCGGTTTATGTGGTGATAATTTGACGTGGTGCTGCAAATTTTATGTTGCACCAATATGACGTGGCTTTGATTTTGCATGGTACCAAGGCGTTAAAATTTGGAATTCTATACCTTCCAATATAAAACTGATATCTTATCCTAAATTTAAATCATTGTTTAAACAAATGTTATTCGACGATTAATAACGTGTTTCTGTCTTCTTTTTTCATCCTGGCTGCTACAGTATATAACCACTTAATCAGCTCTTAAGCTTATATTTTAACTCTACTTACTTTAATGTTTCAATCTTTAGTCGGTGGCTGTTTGACTCGAAGACTCCTCGTGGGTCCCTTCACAATCCCCGGTCGGAAATTTTTATTTTAACTACTAGCTATATTTGTATGATTTTTTTAGTTTTCGACAAATAAATACCTGGTCATTAATATTAGTCTGTTGTACACGTATACTGTTGTACTCGAAAATGCTCAAAGAAACTCAAACCGAAAAAAAAACATAACGCTTTTGTGTTATTATTTTTATCATTGGTGCATTTGAATTGGGGGGTGGTCGGTTTTGCCCCTCCCCCTGGCTACGCCTAAGACGAGGTAGGTTAATAAAACCTTCGTTATGGGAAATTTCATTCGTCTACTGCTTGCAATAATTGTATTGGATTTCCAGCAGGAATCATCTTTCGCTAAAACGTTAGTAGTATTATATGCTCCAAAAGGGCGCAATTAGGGTTGCCCAAATGGGGTTGGGGTTGGGCAACCCCATTTGGGCAATTTCGGTTACCCAATTGGGGTTGCTGAGGTTGTGAATATTCGCAAAATCGTAAGCTCTAACCGTATGTTGGTAACCCTAAGAATCGAACTAGGTAGAGTCTATCCCTAGGTTGGTAACCCTAAGAACCGAACCTAGAACTTGGTCAAGAGTAGAAGAGTGTTTTACCTAAGGTTCGAACCAAGTGCTAACCAATGCTTTTGTTTAAAATTCGTAAGATTTCTTAAAAGTTGTGAGATCTACCTGGGAACTGAACCATGTTCCTGAATGGTAAGACTCTAATACATTCAACTAAGGTAAATCAAAGACCTTTTTTGTTTATGTGTAATGTCTCTTGAACGAAGTAAAACTGGAAGATTTATACGCAAGCGGCGGTAAGTCACCAGGGAAAGTCCCTACGAGATCGTATTCGTTTTAGAATGTTCAACGCGATGGAATTATTTCCTTGTTACGGGTATACAGCGTAGCGACGATGTCGTCATAAACGTGAACGTGATAATAATAGCAATGACGTAATGGTAATGTGATATAATAGAACTGTTCTATGGAGACAGTGGCGCAACAGTATGTTATTATTATATCTCGATCGCGCAACCTTGACACGTCTGAACCTGTCTAAAACGCGGTGGCGCAACCACATCAACACTGACCTATGGCGTGGGTTCATCGGCTATAAAAAAAAAGGACCAAGAGTCACGTTTTTATTCTACCAGAACAAAAGAAACATGGCGGATGCTTGTGATTCAGCTGCAGTTACTGGTGGTGATGTAGCACCACCAACTTTTTCCCTGTTCCAATGCAAGCATGCGATAAACCCACACATGCGTAGAATTATCGACCGTCATCAGTCGTTTACCGAGTATTGGCCCAGTCACCGAATTGAAGCTGATACAGCATTACTAGCGGACGCTGGGTTTTACTATCTTGGCGAAGGCGATAAGGTGAAATGTTGGTACTGCAACGACGGTTTAAAGAACTGGGATCGTTTTGACGACTCGTGGATAGAACATGCGAAATGGTTCCCTCTCTGCGAATATTTGCTCAAAAATAAAGGCGTAGACTTTGTCAAAGACATCGTGAAAGGGTTTACTGGTTTGAAACGTCCAGCCGTACCCAATCCACCGCCAGAAAACAAACTTCAAGGTCTGCAAAAACTAGTTAAAAACAAAACACCCGCAAAACAGCAACCGCTGTTCCCGCCCTTAATCGATCCTAGAGGAGGTGAGGATGTGAAAGAAAAAGTCGACAGAGAAATGTTGTTGGGGAGAAACGTAGAAATGGCGAAACTTCTAGGATTCCAAGATCAAAAAATAACCCGAGTTCTAACGAAAAGATTTACAGATCATGGCGAAAACTTTAACACCTTTTACGATTTTATGCTGAAACTTATGGAGGAACCTGATGTTATTTTTAAACCGAAATTGACTATGAAACGGGCAAAAGAAATATTGGACGAGGTAAAGTGTATAAAATGTAAGAAGGAGGAAAGGTGTATGGTGTACCTTCCATGCGCTCACATCACCGAATGTTTCTGCTGTTCTAGAAAATCGCAGCTGTGTACGATATGTGGCGAATTCATCAAAGAAAAAATTCGCTCGTATCGAGTATAAGTCCGAACAATTACGTCATGAACCTAAAATCAACTCACCCTCTAATTACACCCGACTATGGCGCAACGGCACCAAGAACAGCAATAGATTTTTTCCCATGCTGTGGCGCAATCGCTTTTTTCTCTTTGTTACCTATAAAAAGGGCAGCAAGTGAAAGACTCGAAATCATGCAGTCTTTCACCAACAAAGCAGACAAACTATATCTGGAGGCAGAAAACGTGAGACTCCCAGACTATATTCCACCGTTTACAAGCTGCTACGAAACTTTGTTCCAGCAGGAAGAATTAATCGAACGCGCCAGAACGATAGAAGATTTAGCGAGACAAATCAGACAACAGTTTCAAGCTATCGCAGACTCCGGATTCCCAGTCCCTACTTCAACTCTGCTGAGAAAGGCTGTGGTCTCGGTCAGAAAAGGGAAGTTTATGTTCTCCACAGAACAACTTTCACGCGTAGTGCAAATGGTTATGGAAACTAAACCCTACTTATTATTCCGACCGAAAAGCGATACAAAAGACTACGTTATTTTCGTTTTCTGGGCAACAAACTTCGACGATACTCGTTGTAATATTCAGGAAAACGCAGAAGCGATTAAAAAAGAAGTTCTCGCTGACTGGTTTCAACTACGATTTAAAGTGGAAAACATCCCATCGCCAAGACGATTCATTTTCTACATGCTGAACAACTACCTCACCTTGGCGGTTCAAAACGACGACGACTGTCACCTCCCCACAATCGACCATAAGCAGCCAGAGACTTTTCTGAATCTTTTGGAGGAGCACGACGTCACTACACCGAAGAAGCGAAGATTGACCGAAACTGACTCTTCTACAAACCCTGAACTTACACAAACAGCAGCTCAAAATTTGGAGGACTATATGTAATGAAACGTGTACGCTTTTCTGAGTTTGTAACCGTTCGCTTACTGTCTGAATCCGCTGCCTGTTGCGAAGCTCGATAGAGCGATTGGGCTCTTGTTGCCCGAAATCGTCAACGTTTTCGCCGACGAATTGCTTTATGTGCTAAATTGATTGAGTACTGTCTTGATCCTGTACATAGAATAAAAATCAAGCGTTTGTTCTCTTTGTGAATGTATTGTAATAAAACACAAGCGAAAAAAAACGTTTTACGTGTGCTTAATTTAAATAAGCAAAGAAAATGTAACACAAGCGAGAAAGTATTTTCATCAGTGAGAGTGTACGAATAAACAAGTCGACTTTACGATCGTTTTCAGTCAGGTTAGATGAGAAACGAGAAACGATATGACGCATACTGTAACCACGACAACGATACAAAATAAAATACACACAATAGTGACCACATGTGGTAGAAAACAAACTTTGCACTGTTTTATCATTGTAGATCCACGTTTTGGAGTTACGTTCCATGAAAGTTGTAAAACTGTTCACACTAGGCGGTAGACCGTAACTATCGAAATACTCCCCCTTCCCGTGTTTATCGAAATAAACAGCAATCCAATGCTCCCCTGGTTTAGAGCTAGGCTGTGAGTTAATAACGTAAGCAGAGGGGTAATCGACACGTTGCAATTGGTTCTTGGCACAAACTTTTTTGAAAATAGATTTAGCAAACGGGTCTTTATTCAATAAACGTTGAATTTGAACTGTGTTCATGCTGTGTAATCAAAAGCCACGTGGCGATCTTTATCGATCTGTAAAAGATTATCATGCTCAGCCAGTACAACAGCGGTCAACGTGCGAGGTGTCGCATCGGCGAAATGAACCTCCAATCTAATATTACCACTCTTTATTAACTCGAAAGTTGGATCGCTCGAATTTAGCTGAGGAGTTAAATCAAAAGCGAATAGCGTGTATCCACCACCGAAATCAGACCTAGACAAAGCGAGACCCGTGTCGGTGAAATATTGGGAGGTCTGCAAAAATAATCTCAAATAGCTGCGAATATATTTGTTGTTCTCAAAATCCGGTTGGAGGGGTGAGGAAGGAATCTGAGTTCCATCACGATAAATACACACAAAATTAATATTGTAGTTCATGAAATTGAAAGGTGATTTTGCAACGTTTCCATTGTATGCATCATTGTCGACAAATCCGACCACGAGACGGGTGGGTAGTTGACCCAAAAACAGACTTTCCTTTGAAAAAGATCGATTTCCTTGTGGGATAGTAAACGTTTTTACTTCTACACGCCTCAGAGGATATTTTGCGGTACCGTGTTGTAGAGCTTTGGCGTGCGCTAATTGAATTGACGGATTCGGTTTCACTTTTCGACAGAATAAAGAGACCTCTTTCAACGAGACTTTGTTTTCAGCTTGGTTGGCATTTCCATGCAAACAAAAACTATCCTTCGATCTTATCAACTTGTATTTAATTTCTATTCCGTTGAGGAGGTATCTAGACTGGAAACTCATGTCTAGATGTAAACGACCCAACATATCGATCTCATGACTTTGCGCGGCTAAGGCTTTTCTTGTAGTATAACCGGCGTTATTTGCACCGCGTGTGTTGAAAACGCCAGCGGTGTTTTGATACCATAAAACAGACGACAGTTGAGAGTCTTTCGCGTCTTTCCCAAAAGAAAGCAGTGTCTCTAAATAAGAGCGATAAGGGTAATTGTTTCCTGACTGAGTCACCAACGTATCATTCAAATACAAATCGCACTGCGACCACAACGTGTGCAAAAAATTACACTCTGGAGCGATTTCGGAATTTTCCTCAAGCGCAGTACCGTTCGCTTGTGTCACTGACGCTCTAACGTACAGAAAAGTGTTAGCTAGATCGATGTAGTGCGAACTCTCAGCAGCAATACAAAACTCCACTGGTCCCTGTGAAGTTAACACGAACAAGGGTCTGTACTCCGTAAAAAAACCATCCTCCAAACTAGTTTGAGTTGGGGGCACTGAAAACAGATCCAATTGACTGGAAACTGACTCGGAAGAATTGGGATGTATCAAGGACGACATCCTAACTAAATATGTTGCTGGAACGTTTGCGTCGCTTCTTTTGAACTCATGATGTAGGTTTACGTTTACGCTTCGCAGCCTGTCGTAAAAGTGTCGACCCAGCAGACCGAGCACGATCGACAGCAGCTTGTTTCGCATCTTTCCCTGCTAGAACGTCCGAGGCAAAACCAAGACCATCCTTCAACGCTTGCTTCCCGATCGCTTTCACCCCTGACTTGATCAACGGCATAATCGACTTCGCTATGCTTCCAAAAATGCTTCCTAAACCATAACCCCTTTGAAACGGTGCCCCGCTGAAATACGGACCACTGTTTCCAACTTGTGTCAAGTAGTAGCGTTCGTACGCCTTGGAATCACAACAGTATGTCGCACGCATATTGTTGTGTGTGAATGAGCACAGCGACGGTACGGTATTGAATTTAAAGAGGTAGTTTCGCTCTTCTCAAATGTAGAGTCACGATAACTTTACCTTTTTCAAACCGAATAGGATCGCCTTGATTGTCGCGTAAAGAAATGTTGATATCGGAAAAATGTTTTCTCAAAATAGGTTTGTAATGTGGTTTATCAAATCTTCTGCAGACCAAGTCTCCAGGTTCGCCTTGGACAGCAACAACGTCTAGAAGAGGTGCAAGTGTATCACCAACGATTTGCGATTGAATTACATTGAGGTAAACGAATAAAGCATTGATGTTGTTTAAATTTGCAACCCTTGAAGCTACATGGAACCCCGGTCGTCTGTAAACCGTCGTGTCGAAGCCTAACATGCGTGCTAATGGGAAAGATAATGCAACTCTCATATTTTGGAGCTGAGGTTTTTGAATTTCCAACGACGCTACTTGAGAATAAGGATTGAAGTGTAAATATGTCCTCATTCGCAGGAGTGTCGTCAACCCCGATGTAGGATCTCTCATTTTCGCGTCTGCTGCAGCTGTGAAATGTTTTTCCATCTCACGATTTAGCTGATCGATTACATCGCGAGGATTTTGGTAGTATCCTAGCAGTAAGAATACTATTATATCTATGTTATCCTGCTTGCATTGCACCCAATGCTCCAAAGATCGCGACATTGTGTACCAGGATCTCGGGTACTGTATCTCAGCTAAACCGCATTCCCAAGAACCTTCCAGAGTCACAGACTTCGGTAAGTGTACTTTAAAGTCCGAAGTCTTATTCTCAGGAAAGACAGACATCGAGGCGTTGCTAGGAAGAATTAGAAACATGTTTTTTTGTCAATATGGGAGCTGGTAAAAGATAACCCACACCACTTGATAGTAAGCTCACCCAGAGCTCCTTATTTTCCACACCTTGTGTCAAGTTGTATAGACTAAAAGCGATCACTACATAGACAGCAGCAATCTGGCAAATAAACAGAGCTAAATCGCTTACAGCCGACGACAGATTAGGCATAACGCACAAGATCTCGCTCACGTACCCAGCAATTAAACGAGTCTGGGTATCCCAACCATTTCACAAAATACTCGTGACCTTTATTACGTTTTCGTTTTTTAAGAATGGACTCAACTTTGTAAATGTTATCGCTTTTAACCACTTTCTAAAGTTCGGGTTCGTAAAAACTTCCCTTCACATCCTCACCCCTCAAATCTCTTATTTTGTAGTAGGGTGGATCGCCAGTAAATGCCTCAGCAATCTCGAACTCCTCCTGAGTCCAACCTTGAGTATGAGCTTTGGTAAATTGCCCGCGAATCACAGACAACCTTACTCTTGTCCCAACACTGAATTTAGGGTTTTTAGGCTGCTGATCGCCGTATAACGTGAGCCATATCGACTCTTGATTAGAAGGACTGACCTCTACTGGCGAGCATTGAATTGAGCGGTGGAAGGAGTGGTTGTAGGCGTGCACTAATTTTTGAATTACGTCGACGTATTTCCGCTTACTAGAATACGTAAAATATCTAAATAGTTTTTCTTTGATAGTACGAATAAAGCGTTCAACAATACTAGCTTTAATTTCACGATTGTAGGTGTGAAAAAAATGAATATTGCGATCTTTGAGCCAGCTTTGAAACGCTTTATTCGTAAACTCTGTCCCTAAATCAGTTTGCAAGGAAGAAAAATAACCGCTTCGTTTCAATATTTTAGAAAACGCTGTTATCACACTCTGAGAAGTTTTATTTTTCATACATTCCACATAAACGTATTTTGAAAATACATCAATCACGACAAGAATAAATTTAAAACCGCCGTTGTATTTCTGCAAATAACTAAAATCGATCAAGTCTGCTTGAAATTGTTGTTTCGGACCAGCTACAACAATTTTTCTTTTTGGAAAACGTCTTCGAACCGGTTTGTGAAGAGTATAAGTGTCTTGAGTTGAAAGCCAATTTTTAACCTTAGGATTCTGCGCGGTTCTCCGAAACGCTGTTGCGCCAGAAAACGCTCCGGTTTTTTTTTCATCGTAATAACTCAAAAACTTGTCCATGGGAGCGTTTTGTCAAACGTCGACCAACCTGGTATGGTAGGTTCTTTTTTGACTACAGCTGAGCGTAAAAGTTCTGTGATATCGCTGGAAGGAATCGCTCGATCGTCAAGAACTAAGTTTCCGGTGTCGTTCCAGGTAATATTTTTCTGATTTTCAATCCCGCTCAAAATCTGTTTCACCTTTTTGCTCTTGGACTTTTTGAAATGTTATAATATCTCTTTTTTCGGTAATTTATCCTTTTTCTGCACACGTCTAGCGCGCCGCTTTTTTTCATATACGCCGGATTTCCGCAAGATATCGTTATATAGCATTATTTTTTCGTGAGGTGATTTTTGAGAATTCAAAACATCTTGCATCTGTCGATCGAAGTCTGATAATATTCGATCTTCCACAGCTTGCGATGTAACGTCTACAGTCTTTTTTTCAAACTGCTTTGATTTTCGCAACGCGGCGTCGTAAAGTCGTAATTTCTCATGCGCCGGTCGCTGTGAATTTAATATCGCCTGCATTTCTTGGTCAAGGTTGTTTAAAATAGGTGTCTCCACTCGCCCGACACCTTCCTTCAACTTTTCATAAACTTGTGGTTCCAACGCCACTAATTACCTCATTTTGCTAGTCCAAATAAACTACTCAACAGTGGTATCGCAGCACCGATCAACACAGACAAAAAACCACCGCTTTGAATAATCTTTCTTTTCTTCTTTAGAGGTAGCTTGCGATCGATCAGTTTACGTAATGACGACTTGTGTTTAGTGAGTCGCTTTTTATGCTGTCGTGAAATCGGTGCGGTTCCTTTCAGGATGTTAAACGAGACGTCGCAAAGGCAACGGATTAAGTCATCTTTGGACTTCTCCACAACAGCTTTGCGCAAAGAAGGATTTGCGCCATACAAAAGCTTGATAGTGGAAGCGTTTCTTTTCAAGCGATCCATGGGTAGAGAACTACTGATAGATGTAGTTCATTTCGTTTGGGAATACGTTTGTCCTTATTCGCTGGGAGTCGTCAGTGTCTGAAGTCTAGCATCAAATAACCTCTTGGCGTGGCGACGGCGTTTTTATAAGCGTCATATACAACTTTATTTTTATGTGGGAAAGCTTGTCTTAGAAAGTGTGGGATTTGGGTCGCATCGCGACAGTTTTTAAATAAAACCACAAAATGCGAATTCAACGATATTTCGCGGATGTTTTTATTAAAAAGATTCTGGGCTGTGAATATTACTGAAAAATTGAAATGGTGAGCGTACACAGTAAAGATTTTAGTAATTAAATCTTGGGGGTAATGCATTAAATCATCGAGAACTAGTAAACATCGATCAGCGAGTTTCAATATTTCGAGAGTCGGGATTCCTTGAATAAATTCAATATCGTTCAAGTAGTTGTCGAATTTTTTTTGATAGGTGTCATAAAAATATAAAACTTTTTCGATTTTTTCTGTGAATATCTCATTACGGTTTTCAATAAAGCGAAACACCCAGTGCGTTTTTCCACAGCAACTTGGGCCACAAACTAAAAACGAGGCGGGAGAAGTCAATTTCAGCGCCATAGTACTTTTACAACTGAAGAAATCGACCTTTGCATCTACTTAAAAAGGTAGTTTGCAGCGTTTAAGTAGCGATTTCTGGCGCGGCTCTTCAATTTACGAACAACAGAGCGCTCTTCGCTTTTAGAAAGCTGCGTCTGTTTCCAACACGTGGCAAGACTTAAAGATGGTGGTTCGTAAAACCGAGAGCGAACGTGACTAAAACTTTACTAATGTGAGATTTAGATTGGAAGAATAGTTTACGAAGTCTACTTCTTCAAACTAGAATGAGAGTTAGCAAAGAGTTCAGCAAAGCGTTTAAAATAAGTTTACTAAACCTTTTCGCAACTACAATAACGGTAACGGAATAGTGAAAAGTTTGAAGTAAGTCTGTGAAATTACTTTTGCGACTAGAATAGTGATTACAGAACGTTGGAGGTTAAAACACGTATCCAAAAAAAATGTAACTAAGATATCTATTTGTGTGGATTAGTGAATATTTGAAACATGTTGCAGAGTTTTTTTTTCTGTAACTGAAATAATCGTTAACATAGAAAAGAATTTTAAATAAATATACCAAAATCACGTTTTTGTGGTTAACGCAAGATATTGGATTATTTACTATTCAAGAGAAGATCTGAAACATCTTTACTGGATGGTTAGTTTGAGCTACAGCGTTAGAGCACAAGTTACTGAAGTGTGAATCGATTTCATTGGGGAGGTAAGTGAATATTCTTGTTTGAAGTTTTTTTTTTTTTTTTGTGTTAAAACTGCTGATGTTTTTTTTTTTTTCGACTGGTGCAAAGGCCACGTAACTACTCGCTTGCTGAAGATTTGTCACGCTTGAACGGTTACATGCTCTGGTGATAAGATAATTTCGATCTCGTGATTACTCACTTGACTACATTCACGTATATCCTGTGACGTCATATACGCATCGACCTCGGTAGAAAAGATGGTTTAGCGCTTATGGTTAGAGTTCGATTTCGCTTTGATTAATTTTCTTTCATTTAACACTTGTAAATACAGCCATTGTATTTAAAAACAAAAAACAAAACAAAAAAAACACATGTAACGGTAAAATTAAAATTCGGATCACACAAAATAGATACGCAAAAAATATATCGCCGGTTTCCGGCAAATGGGACAACAACCGATCCCGTTGGCGCATAACACCTGCATACATTCTGCGCACGCTAACACGTCGCAGCAAAATAACGCAATATATATGGCTTCCTCGTGTAAGCAAATTACACAAGGGTTGCGCGGCCCCCCCTCCGGTGCTTGTTGTGGCTGCAGCACTGCTTGAACTGCTGGAACTGCTTGCCTTTGCGGTTCAGCGGGAGGATTCGCCAAGAGATCTTCAACAATAACTAAGTAAGCGCCGGCTGGCGCGTCTCGGAACATATCGACGACACTGCAAAAAAAATAAGTAAAAGAATTTAATCGTTATTACAAAAAATAAACTTACTATCTAGACCAGCAATTAGATATGTTTGATTCAGCTGCGATATACCGAGAATTAACACTCCGAACCTGCAACAGTTCATCTAACTCATTGGTTAAATGATTTTGTGTAAATCGCTTTCCCTTGAACAAATTAGGCAAAACTGAATGAAACAGAAGTTATTTCGATATTAATGGAAAACGCTTCACTATTGTAAAATAAGCTACTATCGTGAAGAGTTAAACGTTCTGTGACCCGCTGCAAAATACTTCTGGAACTTACCTGTAGACCATAGTCTACAGGTTGAAAACTAATCGTCTAGAGTACATACGTTAACTCAAAACCTCATGTGAGTGATTAAATCTCCCCACCCGATCGGTAGATGTCGCTACTATATTTTATGCAGTGTATCTTCACTTGTGAGAGTTAATTTTTTAGACGTTACAAACAATGTTTGGGTACAATACCTACCAGATAGATCAGTAATAGTCGCTAGATACGTCTGATGTATTGCTCACAGTTTGTTTTTTGTTTGAAATTTATATTTTAACTTTATTTTCCCCCCTTCATAAGAGCGCATTCTAAACATATCCTACCTCTATCAAAGGTAACAAACTATAGCAATTACAAACTTACTTTTGAAAATTCATTCTTGTTTATCTATAGGATCTTCGTGTTTCTTGCGACTTCGAAATAGTTTGGGTGTGGAAATGAAAACACGGGTGATTTAATACCGGTTGGTTCTTTTTTCTCTGAATCGGTAAGTTACGTTTATCTATTGTAGAGTTTGGTACGGTACCGAAATAAACAACTTCTATTTCACGTTTAGTGACGATTAAAGCTTTTGGAGTTTTTATTTTTTATTTTTTTTTTATTTTTTTATTTATTTATGTGAAGTGTCTGCAACTCAATGCAAGCTGATTAGCAGTAACAAATGGTGCCCCCATATTTGTTTTAAAAGATAAAGAGGTTTCAAATTGTTGTTGAATCTCATGATTTTTAAGCTCACTATGTTTTGGTTAAAAGAAGACGTCGATATTCTTATAAGTTAATTTTGTCGACCTCTAATTTTTGAGAATCCTTTTTTGTTTGTGTAAAGTGAATATAATCCAGCTGTGGATGAGCAAGTAGTTACAAGTCTCTCAGTAAACAAAACGTCATCAAACCGAGATTAGCGCTTAAAACTTATCGATTGCTCTTTTCTGCGAGTGAGGCGCTTTGCAGTTAGTGAAAAGTTATGCTTCTAACAACTGGTTCTTTCTTGCTGACGTCAGCAGTAAACAGACAAGGTTGATATTGTAGCTTTGTCCCATTTTATTAACGTAAATACAAAACAAAGTTTACACACAAAACATCAATAACACGTTGCACATATTGATATACTGAAACATACACTTTTGAATTTAGATTTAAAGTGGAAGAGAGTAACGATTACAGATCTAGAGGTTCGGTATCGATTCCACAATCGAGCACTCGCCGCTTGCAATAAAACGAAGATAGACCACGCTTGTTTTGCTTGCAGGAGTATACCCTATGATCCTTGATTTGAAAACCTCTATTTGTGATTGCGAGCGGTTCGTCTGAAGTCAACACTCGAAAATAGTCATCGAAGGTGAGTCGGTTTTGTTTGGTATTAACACCTTTGCAAGCTAATTTATCACCTTCTGGTCCACTGCAGACGTAACTCTTTGGCGCCAAAAGTGTCATCGAATTTGAACTAAACTCTAACTTATAAATACCGGGCATTCGCTTCATATATATCTCTCTAGCAAGGCAACAAGGTTGAGGGATCCACTCTCTTCCAGCAACTTTAGTTTCTATGTAATTTTGCTTGTGTTTTTCGCAGGCTGCAACGACTAAGTAGTTAGGTTTTTGGGTAAAATATTCCAACCTTTTTTCTGCTTTCACACAATCGTCAAGTTCACGTTCAGCTAGAGCACAATAATACGAATCGGTATCTGTTTCCAATAAACTTATCTTTTCTTTTTGACAAAATTTGAAAAGGAAATCGTACAAAAAACGAAGCATGGTTAATTTAGCGTTTAAATACACAAACAGACCAATTTGAATCGGTAAGTTGTTAATAATTTTCTTTTTTAAACTCCTCACTTCATAAATTCCGCGTGAGATAACTTCTAAATTGACAAATCGCGGATCGTTTACTTTATCATTGACAGTAGTGTCATCAGAGTACTCTATCAAACGATGTTTCTCTTTATTGATTAAGGAAGCTGAATACAGGGAGTTTCCTGAAAGTTTGGCGGTCAAAGCAAGAATTTGGTGGGCTGGGTCTCTGTCCCCCTGGCGTCGGGCTTCACAAATCCTATCACCTAAGTCTTCAAAGCATTTTTCGGGGTGGAATTCCACAAACTCGTAAATTCTGGTAATTTTTAATCCTTTTTCTAAGTAGAACTTTGCCATTTCTGTAGTGATTAAAACCTCTTTTCCGAAATGACTACAGATTAAGGCTCGTTTCGGTTTTTTGAGAAACCCATGCTTTTCAGCTACTTTTTGCATGTACTCCCCAATATCCTCACGCGAAACCATAACGTTTTTAATGATGAGGGGGTGATCTGAAAAGATTGGTTGTAGTTCTGTTGGTGTATGGATATCGACAATAAGGAGACCAAAAAGACTATCGTTTTGAATACCATGGAGTATTTTGTTAAAACTTAACTGTCTTCTGGGTTGTACTGATTTTAGAGTTTTTACAAATTCAGCGACTTCCGGCCTTTTTTTCAGAACATTCCATTCACACTCCCGAATTGAAATAACCTCGTACCCTGCGTCTTCAATTTTCTTTGTGATTTCCAGAGTATCCTTTCTGAGTTCTTCGACTTTGTCTCCATAGAAGTTGAGTACCTTGAGAGTACCATCGCGATTTCTATTCGCTTGACAGAGATCACAGCCATGCCAGACGCAGCCTTGAAACTGGAAGGCCTGTTTCCCAGCTGCACCATCTAGTGGAAAAGACCAATCGGTAACCCTTACCTCACCGCCGTTAAACTTGTGCTGAATGCGAATGTTTTGGCAATGTTCCTGCCATGAAAGCCATTGGTAGCATGCTAAACCGTAACGACATGCTGGTTGAGGACGGTAGGCCTCCTTTTCTTGATATCTACAGAAATAACCTGTCGGGTTCTTTTGCATGATAGAGTGTAAATAAAGAGAATTCGCATCATAACCTCGTACGATGGCGCAAGTGTGCGGGTTTTCGACTTGATGGGGGCGAATTTTCGTTTTGCCAGAAATTGCTAGATGGGAAAAAATCATGGACAAACCGCCTGTGAGGTGAGATCTTAATTTCTGATACAGGTCGCTGTGTCTTTTAGGAAATAAATAAAAGAATGTTCCACGATTAATTTCTTTTTGCATTTGGAGTTTGGCAGCACCGCTCACTGAAAAACTGTTTTTAAATAAATCTATACCATCTTGAAAATACGGTTGCAAAAGATTCGATATTGCTTGAACGAATGGATTTACATCTAATAGATTATAATGAATAAGATGATCTCTGAGACTTGTCCAACTCTCTTTCTGCCAAGTATCTACTACAAGAGCGTATTCCTCATCAGTAATGTTGCTTTGGTGCAGCGTACTATAAAAAGCGTCGTGAGGAGGTGGTTTGGGAAAATTCAGCTTTTCAATGGAGTCAATGAACTCATAAGGGAAATAAAATTTACTATCTCCACAACCGTATGCGATAAGAAATTTTCTATAAGAAAACCCTGGTGCTAAAAAGTTTCGAATATCCAGAAACCTCAGCTTTGTAGTTTTCAAACAAAGAAAAGAGTTCGCTTTTTTGAGCACAAACACGATTTTACCCATCATGCAGCGGAGTAGAGCAGGTTTGATGAGTGCTAAATCGTAATTAGCCGAATTAAAACCTAAAACAGGTAGTTCTTGCAGATAGGTACAGAATTCTTTGGTTAATTTTTCGCTTCTGCAGTTTGGATGGTTTTCAAGAGCTTCAAAAACATAATCAAATTTCTCTTTTAGAATCGCATATGATATGTCTGCCAAATGCTCCAGGTAATCAATTAATTTTTTGATGAGTTCGTTCTCATCGCCGGAACTAACATGACAAATGCCATTTGTATACCCCGGGATGTTGGACGAAACTGCAAAGCACAATGGAATGTGTCTAGCTTCATATGTGAGTTGTTGTGCATTTTGAGGAAGATTTTGTTTTTCAAAGAAAGCTTCAAAATCGAAACAACCAAAGAACGGGAAGTTACGATCATTCAGTGGAACGTGAATATTAATCATTGCTAATTTTTCAAAAATCGTTTCTTCCGCTTTAAATATACCTCCAGGATATTTTTGTCGAGTGATAACTTTACATGTTTTACAATGACGTAAGAAACCCTTTCTACCGTAATATAACTTTTTGCACGACATACAGCAGTACACAGCACAGTAATTATCAAAGTCGTGAATTAAACTAAGATGGTTTTCGTATTCATTCAAGTTCATTGTTTGATCGTATAAACCTCTGCTCCTGTAACTCAGTTGAGTCGATTTTTCTTTGAGTGTATAAATAGTGACGTTGATCTTAAAAAATCCTCGATTACAATCAAATCATCAACAGTAACACCGTTAAATGTACCTACATCGAAATTTGTAACATATTGTGAAAATAGTTCTTTAGCCTTAGTCTCGCAACGATCACCTTCGAAACCGTTAAACACTGCTAAACATCTAAAAAAGCATAAATTATCATCACCTGAAACATTTATCAGACCGCGATTATACTTGATAAACCTCGGAAGCGGCAACGGAGCTCCCAAAGATGCATGTTTCAGATGGTTTACAAAAAACAGCATATTAGTAATTTGATGCAGTCGCCATTTTGTGTCGGGTCTCGAAATGAAATCTGGGAAACTCTCGTCAGTAATATTCCCTAATAACTCGTTCAACTCGGTTTTGTTAGAAACCAATACTGCAGTATCTAGCATTAATGTGTTATTTGAAGCATGGTAATATCTAAAATCACCGGTTTCAATATTTCTGAGCACAAACCCGAAAGAATAATTAATTTTAAATCGAGTTTTTTGATTTTTCATGATAGTTTTTGCAATATCAACAATTAAATTACGCATATCGTCATTATAATAAAAATTAAAAAGATTTTGAATAGGTCCTCTACGAGAAAATGTACGAATCGAGTCCCAGTTTAAACGGATGAAGGATTTCAAATCTGGATCTTGCTCGTCAATCGTTTCAGTGTGGTTGATTTCCCGTCGTTTCTTTCTAATTTCAGCTTTTTCTTTTTTCAGAGTTTTTCGTGGCGGTTCGGGAGAGGTTGCAAAGAATCCAGGTGCTGCTTTTAATGGCGGAGGTGCAGGTAAATTTGAAACAGCGTTTGGTCTTTTGATCTTCAGACTTTTACGTCTTCGAGGAGCTGGTGTTAGCGGTGGTGGGGAGGTCAATACTGTTGCTGGAGCGCCGCTGGGAATGGTTGGGAGTTGAGGTGATGGAGATGGATGAGGCGATTGCTCTGCTTCATTCCTGAGAGAGTTAAGTACTGTTTTTTCTACCACAATTGGTTGAGGTTGTGCGGATGATGGTTCTGTGCGTAACTCAATGCCTGGACACTGAACTGGTTCTGCGCGCTTGTTTTCTGCAATTCGGGTTTTTTTAAGTGGATTGCATGCGTGGTTCTTTTTTTCCTGGAACGAATCAAATTGTGTGTTACATCTCTGGCAACGACAGCAAATTTGTTTGTGGCGGTCAAGGTGATATTTTCTTTTAAATTTTTTTTCACATTTCCCACACTGGTTTTTGAGGGGATTAAATAGTGTTTTTTCTACCACGATTGGTTGAGGTTGTACGGGTGATGGGTCTGTTCGTAACTCAATGCCTGGACACTGAATTGATTCTGCACGCTCGTTCTCTACAATTCGAACTTTTCTAGGCGGTTTGCATGCGTGGTTCTTTTTTTCCTGGAGCGAATCGAATTGTGTGTTACATCTTTGGCAACAACAGCAAGTTTTTCCATGACGCTCAAGGTGAGATTTTCGTTTAAATTTTTTTTCACATTTCCCACACTGGAACTGTGACTCCCATTCGTGTACTTCTCGCTTGTGTCGCTGTAAAATCCAATTTTCATCGAAGGTTTTTGCACAATATTCACATTTGACCATTTCAAAAAAAGTTTTAGAATGAAAGGATCGTGCACCTCTTCGTTATTTATAGCTGCGAGCAAAGTTTTCACAAACCTTGCACCACCGCGTTTTAGACAGGTTCAGACGTGTTAAGGTTGCGCGATCGAGATATAATAATAACATACTGTTGCGCCACTGTCTCCATAGAACAGTTCTATTATATCACATTACCATTACGTCATTGCTATTATTATCACGTTCACGTTTATGACGACATCGTCGCTACGCTGTATACCCGTAACAAGGAAATAATTCCATCGCGTTGAACATTCTAAAACAAATACAATCTCGTAGGGACTTTCCCTGGTGACTTACCGCCGCTTGCGTATAAATCTTCCAGTTTTACTTCGTTCAAGAGACATTACACATAAACAAAAAAGGTCTTTGATTTACCTTAGTTGAATGTATTAGAGTCTTACCATTCAGGAACATGGTTCAGTTCCCAGGTAGATCTCACAACTTTTAAGAAATCTTACGAATTTTAAACAAAAGCATTGGTTAGCACTTGGTTCGAACCTTAGGTAAAACACTCTTCTACTCTTGACCAAGTTCTAGGTTCGGTTCTTAGGGTTACCAAACTAGGGATAGACTCTACCTAGTTCGATTCTTAGGGTTACCAACATACGGTTAGAGCTTACGATTTTGCGAATATTCACAACCTCAGCAACCCCAATTGGGTAACCGAAATTGCCCAAATGGGGTTGCCCAACCCCAACCCCATTTGGGCAACCCTAATTGCGCCCTTTTGGAGCATATAATACTACTAACGTTTCTCTCTAATACATTTTTTGCCGATTTTTCGAAAAAAAAATTCAATTGAGTAAAATGGTTGTAAAATCAAATTTCACACAGAAAAAAAAAATTTAATTGTCGTTTTAGAAATACGCTAGACGTTTTTAAACAAGCATAAACTTGCTTTTGGCATTAATCGCATTATTCGTGGCAGTCGTTTTTTACCGTAATTCAAAAACATAAAACAACAAAAACTATTGATAACAACTTTTTTTGCTAGTCTGGGAAAGCTTGAAAAATATCGCAAACAGGAGTGACAGCAGTGGTAAAGCTCTTATATGTAATACTTAGATGATTCAATTTTATTAAACAAAAACAGGATGAATTTTTAGCGTGCTCCGTTTGTCAGAGAGTGATGCTAATTGCTCCAGAAGTTCAATTGAAGCTTGTAAAGGATTATCTTGAAGAGCCATTACAAAAAAATAGTGACTCCCAAGTCGTTCGCTTACCACCACATGCAGACTTTATTAGTGGAATTTTTTAACACCGCGGTTCCTTGAGTGCGAGTGTTGAGAGTATTTTTTCGCTAGATATAAAGATGTTTTTCACCCAAAGAGGTTAAGCGATGCGCATTTTCAAATGCTTGTATTTTTTAACGGAAATCAATAATTTTTCGTTTACTAATTTGGTAGCGTGCATAATTTGTTTTGAATATTGGTTTTGTACCGTAACCTAGTGAGGTTTGAGTCGTGAGTCAATTAGAATTATACATTTGAAAACGTCACACTTGCGCTTGCAGAGCAATTATTTTTTTGGGCTTGCGGAAACGCTTGCGGCGCAAGATTTTCAGAGTAGTTGCGCGTGCGCTTGCGGCGCAACTTTTATGACTTGCGCTGCCCGCATCTGCGTAACGTACCTATGCAGTCGAGATGACCTTTCGGTCCTTCTATAGACTCTTTATTAGTAGACTAGAAACTGACGCGCGAAGAGAAAATGAAGAGAATTGAAGAGAAAAAGGGTCCTCTCGCTGAGAAGTTTTTTGGCCACGCGTGAATTATTCGACACGATAAGGTTTTTCGTAGAAAGTTCAAATGCACAGTACATGCAGAAGCATAAGAAAACTTAGGCAATTCGAAGCTTACAACTGAAGCCATGAAGCTAGATCAGCCAACTAAAAAAACCAAAAGAAGTTTTCAGTTGAATTAATAAATCAGCACAAAAGAAGATAGATACAGAGGTGGTCAAAGTAGCCGAAAAACAAAAGTATTGCTACTTACTCTGAAATCCATTTCAAGTGAAGATAAAAGTCAGAGGTGGAGTCCTCAAGAACGACCTTGGCCTCGAGGACGTACTCGAGGACACATTTTGACGTCCTTGGCCTCGAAGCCTCAAGTCCTTGGCCTCGAAACCTTAGGTCCTCGGAAATTGCCCAGCCCTCGGCTCGAGGACAGCACTATTTTTTGAACCGTTGATATTTTGTTGGAATACGCCAGAAACCTCGCGGAAAATTTGCGAATACCTTTTTTGTTTTTCGCAATTGGAGCATTGACTTAGCCAAGCGGGCCTCCCCTCCCAATTGAAATTTCACCAATGACAAAAATGTGACAAAAAAAGCCTATTGTTTCATCAGTTTCAGTTTCTTTTTAGCATTTTTCGCTTACACCAGTAGCGAACAACAATATTGAACACCAGGGGCCCCGGGACCCCCTCAAATCAATTTTTGCCAGCCACGTTAAACGTAAACCTGGAAGAAATGGACAGTTTTTGTCCTAAAAGTTGCTATTTCAGGATCACATCTAGCCTTTTTATGAACGTAATGCATTAACCAAGGCCGGATTTACCACAATATGGTGCAGTACCAGCTAAGGGCCCTGCGCTCAAGTCTTAGGACTTTTTACGTTCTTCACCTATATTTGGCAGAAAGATGTTGCGAAAATCTCCAAAGTGCCAGGGGCCCAGCGCGATGTAAATCCGGCCCGGCAATAACATGGTTAGTATGTGTAACCATCTATTGTACTATTTTTCAATAACAATTCAGTAATTCACCTCCACCTCGCCAGTTTTTACGCACGAAATACTTTTTAAAAATTAGCCATGGAAAATGCTGATTGAACAAATCGTTGAACTTTAATTGAGGGGGCCTGGGCCCCCTGGCCTAACATGCACTTTAATAACTGGTTATTTTTATGGCAAAATAAAAATCTCTAAGGAAAATCTTCGAGTGGGTTTTCATTTACTGCTAAAATGCTGCACGAGACAATGCACCTTATTTCCCCTACCTGGACCAAATCACTTACAATTAAACTTTAGCACCAATATGCAAGATGTTAAACGTGTTTTGGACTTAAATTGGAACTACAGTAGAAGGAGGATTACACAATTTAATTGTTTTGATTGGTTTTCAAATGTCAAAAATCTAGTGCTTTCAAGTGGCTCTACGCATGTGCGAAACGTGATTCAATGGCATTAAAATAACTTTTTTTTCCAAAAAATTACAAAAAATTGCCCAATGGCTGGTGGCTTCGTCCCCAGACCCCCAAACACTCCGGCCGCTGGGGGCCCCGCCCCCAGACCCCCCATCTGTGATACGTTTGAGTTACACTGGCTTTCTCAAAACGTCTCCAAAGTTACGTATTTGCACTTTTCAACTATATTAGTTTAAGCCCTCTCTCTTTGCAAAATCCTGGTTAAGTGCCAACAAGCAAATTTTTGATGACGTCATTGCATGGGATTTGTGGTTTAGGCCTTCCCAATCAAAAATTCTGGCTACGCCTGTAAATCGGAGATTGCCTGAAAAAAATTTTTAAAGACCCTTTTTTTTTGGAGAACACTTGTGGCTGTGTCCTTGGTCCTTGAGCATTCCTGTCCTTGGCCTCGAGAGGGTCTGTCCTCGGAAAGGCTGTCCTTGGCCTTGGCCTCGAATTTTTTTTGTGTCTTTGGCCTTGGCCTCGAGCCTTGTGTCCTCGACTCCACCTCGGATAAAAGTACGGCGAATTATTTTCACTTAAGTAAAAGTAGTCCAAATTAATTCTCTGTAATGAAAGTAGTTTCAAAGCATAATACTGTCTCAACTGCTAGTGCTTGTACCATGATATAAAATTAGTTGTATGTCATTGCTTGTACTAGAGATGGCGCGGATAACAAAATATGCATCCGCATGCTGCGCTGCGTCCGCAAACTTTGTCATAAGCAAGCATGCTGCATCGCACCGCATTCAAACACAACTAAGTTCACGCTGCACCGCGCCGCACCGCAAGTCAAATATCCTTTAAATTTCCACTAACATCAGAAAAAAATTAGCTCTCTAGCTTATGACATATAAAAAAATTGATTTTAGAGATATAATTTTGGAGAGTTTTTAAAAGAGTCGCTCTCTCAAACCATGTCAAAATATTGGTTTTTTAAACATCTGCCGGTATAAAAAAAAGTAATGCCCTAGCTTGAGCCGTTCAAAAAACTAATTTCTGGGGAGTCCATTTGGGGGCCCCAGGGGGGGTGGTACCTCCATACTATGTCAAACTATTTGTTGCTAAAATATCTACCAATAAAAACAAAAAACTATCACTCTAGCTTAAGCAATTTAAAAAATTAAATTTTTAGGCCCCCATTTCGGGGGGGTTTTGGGGAGAAGCCTCAAAAAAATTTAGGAGACAAAAATGCATTAGCAGCCCAACTAATTTACACAAAAATTAGATATCGATGTTATGTAGTTTAGGAGAAGAGTGCACAAAATTTAGAAAGCAAAAAATGAAAAAAGAAAAACTCAATGTGGCTAAAAGCATAGGTAGAGATGAAGGAGTATCTTACGACATATAACCATGTGAAATATTTTTTGCCGTAGCCTACTTCAGCCGTTTTTGAATTAGACCGCTTTTTACGCCAAACTTTTGAAGTAGTTTTCGGGTCCTAAACCTGAAGTTACAGGACTCATTGCCTTGAAATTTGGCACACACAAATAACTTATGAATCTCAAACTGTTGTCAAAATTTCATGCAGCTAGACCAAACCATTATCGAGTTATAGGTAAAAGTCTGAAACTTCGCACTCGTTGACTTTGAAAATGGCCGAGTAAAAACTAAAAAACATGCGACGTGAGATCAGTCGTTTCAATTATAGGCTTTCAGATTTAATCTGCTTTGTGTGTGCTTTCTATCAGTTTTTCTGCACCATGTTTTGGCAATCAAAAACAATCTACCAGTCTACCTGATGATTCCATGCAACTACTGTACTAATCCTGAACCAGTAGCTCAAATAATGAAATATAAGGTATCACGTGCTCTGCATGCTGTCACAAGCTACTACACTTGTATGAAACTACCCTATGTATTATACCTTTGCTGTTTACATGTGCGTTGGATTGTGGAATAAATTTTGCTACTACGTAGGCTATTTTGTCATTGGAAATTTGCGTAGCCGAGTCTTCGTACTCTAGGCCTACTACATACAAACATAGGTCTACCAGATCTGAGATAGGCTCCAGACATAGGACCGAAAGCCTTATTCTTGATGCCAAGACCTGTTGACGAATAGGGTACACTGAACTAACTCTGTCACTCCGAAATGCAAGCGCATGTGTAGTAGAAACTGTTGTCTAGCCTTGGGCTTGTACCAATACCATAGGCTTACTGCATACAGGGAGGGTGTGCCGCTGGCTTTGTTTTGTGCCTCTACTCTGATGATTATTTCCCACAAATCTGTTTCTTCTACATTTGTCTGCCTTTGTTTCATCTTCTCACCGACAGGGGTGTCGAAACCCGGAAGGGGGATGGGGATATATACCCCACCAATAATTTGACTGTATCTCCCCCAATAATTTGAGTATAGTCTGCATCTGCATCCCCCAATAATTTGACTTTGGTGTGCATTTGAGCGCAGGTCTCCACTACAATTCGGGGGACAAAGTTTTCCTTCTTTTGGTGAAGACCTTATTTTTTGGTCTTCACTTACCGGTAATTTGCTCAACTGAAAAAAAATCGTGGTCGAGGTTCATCCCCCCCAAAGTTGAAAATAGCGCAAAAATGGGGTAAAATTGCAAGTTATCCCCCCCAATGCTCAACAAAGATGGGCACCCCTGCTCATCCAACGTCCTAAACCTTTCCTAGTCTAGCCTACCAAAACCAAAATCTTTTTGTTGGTATAAAAAAAAACACGTTCAGCTGATCAAAACTTAGTTTCTTGTAGCCAAAATAGCCGATTCTAGGATGCTCCGAATTCTGAAAAAATAAACTTGAACCGAAGGCAGCTTTTACTGTTTTAGTAGCATGCATTGTGTTCAATTCATATAATATAGCTACATCCAGACTAACCATCGTTGTTCAAAAAGAGAAAATCACCAACATTAATTGTAAAAAAAATGTAAAAAAATTTTTGTACGCGGCGCTGCGCTGATGCTGTGACGTAATGCAGATTTTAGTTGCCACGCTGCGCGGTACACCAACAACAGCGCGCGGCCGCGTACGCTGCGCTGTTGCCATCTCTAGCTTGTACCCACCAAAAACAACAAATTTTTGAAATAACTCGCCATATCTCAAGATTTTATCTACAGTACAAATTTCACGTTCGAGACCTCTACAAACATATTTTCAATATGCAGTTTTGCCCGATAGAATGAAAATAACTTTTTTTTACGTCAGGTCGTAGTAAAATCTTGGTAAAATCACTAAATAAAACAACTTTGTTACTGACTACCTCTGGATATGTACTATGAAAGAACCTCTTTTACAAGGTAACTGGTAAATCAAAATTCAGGTGAGTTTCAAATTCGACAAAACATGTATTTTTTTTCTGTTTTTAACGGCATCAAAATGCGTACGAATATACTTATAAGAACTTGCTGATAGCGCAGTAGAAAAAAATTTACTCGGAGCGACAGCCAGACGGGGCAAAGCAGAGCTCAGCTCGCCTGGAAATTTTTACTTGTCATATATGCACAGTGGCGTAGGCTTAGGCAAGATTTTCCAAAGGGACGTGCGTGAGTTAAAACGTAAAATTGGCATTTTAAGTTTGGGGTCTGGGTCAAAGTCCCAGCCGCCGGAGATGATAAGGGGGTCTGGGGGCAAAACCCCCAGCGCTCAGAAATTTTTACGGTGTTTTATAAAAATAACTCAGCGTTAAGATCTTTTTAGATTAAATTTCGGATTAAAAGGTATGCTTTGAACGGTGCAAAACATAGACACAAAATAAGTACAAAAACAACTGAAGGGCACAAGCTCAATAATAAACTTAGCCATCCTTTTCCACAAGTATTATACGTAAGGCCAAGAAAAAAAGTAAAAATTTTGCAGCTATTGGTGACAGATTTTTTTGAAACATGCCAAGCATTAAACGCTAACTTATTGGCATTGGCCGCGAAACATCTGAAATATAACGTGCCTCCACCAGCTGGTTGAAATTCTATTTCTTAAAAAGCCATTGTCTAGTTCAATCATTAGACATAGAAAAATAGTGCCATGCCTTTTTTGTTGCAGTTTAAAGTGTGGTGAACTTGAGTTGAGTAAAGTCGACAGCGAGGCCGAGATGGTAATAAAGCCGTCGTTTTTACGATGACTCTGATCGTATGATCTGGGTTCAACCCAAACCCTGGTCACATTGTTGTGTCTTTGGATAAGACGCTTTACGATAATTATCTCTGCCGGTGGCTTCAAACAAGCAGCAAAGTCAGTGGACAAGAATTCGAAGAAATTCACAGGAACATTGGATCACTGGCAGGCGCGTAGCCAAAAATTCGCAATAGGGGGGGACTGTTTTGGGGGATCTGGGGGCGAAGCCCCCAACCGCCGGAGGCCAATGGGGGCGGTGCCCCCAGCGCTCGAAAATTTTGCATTTTTTTGCAAAAATAACTTAATTTTTAGAGCTATTTTGATAAAAAATTGTGCTTTTAAAACGTGGCATAGAAATTGGCAGCGCAACATGATTCAACTGGTTGCATTAATGGGCTAGGTGGGGAGTGGCTAATGATAACATTGCAGTTCACTTGTTTACATGCTGGTAAATCGTAAAATCCTATTAATCAATAAAACTCTCACGGAGTAATTTATTTTGTCTATACTTCATAAAGAAAAATAATTGGGGGGGGGGGGGGGGGCTAATGGAAAGATATTTCAGAGAAGTGATTGGTAATTAACTAACACTGAATAGCCCCCCCCCACTCCCCCTTATTCCTGAGTTTATAATATATTTGTTGATAAACCTATTTTTGGCGTTTTACACTAGCGATCAAGTTTGAGTGTTTATTTTTCGGCATTTTAAAAGTTTTCATTGATTTGTGACTTTAATTTTTGACAAATTGGCCCTCCCCCTGAATATATGTTCAAAAGATGATTTAAATCACTGTTTAGTCAATTCCAGCGCAAAAAAACAGTCTCAAAAAAGCTAAAAACGAGGTAGTTTTTTTATTTTGCATTTTGGTTGACAGGCCAATGGGAGGGGGCTATAGCCCCCCCCCCCTGGCTACGCTACTGATTACTGGAAACTCCTAAGAAAGTGCGGATTCCTCCATGCACAAAGAAGTCATTGCAATGAAAAGTGCCCGGATTGTCCAATACTTAGCGTCAGACGCTATCTGGTGACAGGAGAATAAATATGCGCTACGAAAAAAAAGTAGAAAAATTTTTAAAGCAGAAATATATTGGCATGAACAAAAAAATTGAAATTTGCATACTCTTACCCTCGAGCTGATTAAAATAATGCTAAATTGTTAGGTATAGCGTAAGCCTTTCCCACGTGCAATCCGTGCATGCTTTATGGTAATGTAATTACTCAATTTTTACTTTTTTCACATATTTTTTCAATTGTGCCATGGCCCAAAACGGGGAGCATGGCACAATATCCCCCCTATCTGTGCTACTAACTGTACATGCACTTGCGGAATTTTGTGACCACATAAACTCGAAACTTCACCATAGCAAGTTAGAGTATAATCAGGGCCGTAGCCAGACGGGTTATTCAGCGGGGCTCAACGTATTCAGTTTCAGAAAAAGTACTGCAATTCTCTTGTACATGGAGTTAAATCTTATGCAACAAAAACTAGAGGTGGCAAAATTGGATCGATATTTTTTGCCGTAAGTTACGGATCTGTTTAAAATGTAAGATCGATATTTTTTACCATAAGTTACGGATCTGTTTAAAACAAAACACCCAAGATTTACGTTGTAGACTATAATAGACTTCCCTTTCTTGTATAAGGTCTGAAGAATGTTAGTAGAGGTTCCGAGATTCTAAACTCGAAGCTTTTCAGGGGTCATCATAGTCTGTTTTTAGAGTATAGACATTTTAGCCGAGACGCATGAACCTACAGTAACTCAAGTGTCATTGATGTGGGTCGTGTGTTTCAAACTTTGCTGCGATTTACAGCACCTTACGTCTTTCTGAGATCTACGGTTTTTATTCTTTTTTTTTTTTTTTTTAAGATTTCAATCTCTTGCTTGCACGAAGCTGCTATCGTAGGAAAAAGGATACCACTAAATCGCTAGCATCGCGCTTCTCACGTTCAATCTGCTCTAACACTATTTAGGCCTTGTTACGCTAGCAGAAAAAATGTCTAGAAAAGAGATCTCGTGATACCCATCGAGGTACCTGCTGAAAATCCATTTACAAATAGATTTTTAAAGCCTGATTAACGATTGAAATGTCTTTGGTTGCAACCAGGTGCCGTTTTTAAGATATATAGCTTTTAATCGAACGCGGATAAATATTTAAAAATCATACGCTTAAATAATTTTTTTTACTATTAGTGTTGCTGTTAAATAATTCACAAATTTCAACAATAATAATTTTTTTACTATTGGTGTTGCCGCTAAATATTCCACAAATTACAACAAGAATATTTTTTATCTTTCTTTAAATGCAAAAATTAAAAATACCATAAATTTAAACAAAATAATTAATCACGGGTTAGTATTTTGTTAAAACGTTTGCATATTTAGTGTCTTAGCTTGAGTTTTTTTGTGCTGAATTTTAAACATGGAAACTTGCTTTGAAGTCGCGTGACCGTCGTCGCTTGGCAGCTGATCGTTACGAATGCAAAATTTATTTTTCAAGATTGAATACCGGTAACCCTAAGAATTAATAAGGAAATTATTTCATGTTAAAAGTTGAAAAACAAATGAACAGTGATGGAGTCGAGTACTCAACTTCCGAGTACGAGTACCGCAAAGAACTTCGAGTACGAGTACTGATATTGAAAAATGTACTCGAGTACGAGTACTGTAAAAAAGTTCGAGTACGAGTACTTTTACAAGTTTAGAGAAAGAAATTTTTCAGTTGTAACAGCTCAAAACTTGCGCAAAAATATAAACGAATACGTTTTTTTCTGTGAGTGGGATGTTAAGAAGGCGCAAAACTGCAGGCGACAATTTTCTGACAAGTTACACGCAAAATTACTGTTATATTTTAAACAAATTAGGTACCTTGACGTTGAAAGCAAGTGCGCGTTTTTTTGCTCGTCGGAAAAAACCTTGGCTTGCAGAAGCAGCAAATTGCTCATTGTTGTAAGCAGTTCTGTTACAGCCGCAGAAAAATGTTTAACTCTAAAACTGAGCGAAGAATTAACTTGAAATTTTTGGTAAAATTCAAGCTCTGATGGAAGGTTACGGCAAATAATGCATGTCAAGAACCAGCGTTTTTGAATGGCACAAGAGATTTCATGAAGGCCGTACTGATGTCGAAGATGATGAACGTTGACGACGCCCAACCTTATCAAAAACCACAAACAATAACCGAGAAATTGAAAAAATTGTCCGAGAAGATCGTCGGCTTATTATTCGACTGATAGCAGAGAGGATGTCCATTGACAAAGAAACAATGTGGCAAGTAGTGCATGAAAATCTGCATATGACAAAGGTCTGTGCACAAGTTGTTTCAAAGCTTTTAACTAGCGATCAAAAAGAAAAACGCCAAGAGATTTGCGCTGGCATTTCAAAACAAATTGAAGAAAACCCTAAATTTTCAGACAGCAGGCGCGTGGCCAAAAATTCGCAATGAGGGGGCTGTTTGAGGGGTCTGGGGACAGAGCCCCCAGCCGCCGGAGGCCAATGGGGGTCTGGAGGCGAAGCCCCCAGCCGCCAGAAGCTGGGGGTTTGGGGGCAAAACCCCCAGCCGCCGGAGGCACGGGGGTCTAGGGGCGGAGCCTCCAGCGCTCAAAAATGTTGCATTTTTTTGCAAAAATAACTTCATTTTAGGGCTATTTTGATTAAGAAATAATGCTTTTAAAACGTGGCTAAGAAATCGGCAGTGCAAACATGATTAAACTGTTGGCATAAATGGGCTATTTGGGAGGTGGCTAATGGTAAAATGTTAGTTCTCTTGTTTAGATGCTGGTAAATTATAAAATCGAATAGTTCAATAAAACTCACTCGGAGTGATCTATTTCGTATACAGTTTATAGAGAAAAATTATTGGGGGGGGGGGGGGGCTAATGAAAAGAGATTTGAGAGAAATGATTGGTAATTAACTAATACTGAATAGCCTCCCCCCCCCTATTCCTTAGTTTATAGTATATTTGTTGATGACACCTATGTTTAGCATTTTTACACTTGCGATCAAATTTGATAGCTTATTTTTGACCATTTATCAAAGTTTTCATTTATTTGTTGGTTTTATTTTTGACAAATTAGCCCCCCGGGACATATGTCTCAAAAGATGTTTTAAATTACTATTTAGTCCACTCCAGTGCATAACACAGTTTCAAAAGTGCTAAAAACGTAGTGTTTTTCCCATTCTGCATTTTGGTCTACATGCCAATGGGGGGCTATAGCCCCCCCCGCCCCCCCCCTGGCTACGCTACTGTTAGACAGTGTGATTACTGTACCTGCGATGAGAGATGAATTTTCCAGTACGACCCAGAAACATAGAGGCAGTCCATGCATAGGAAAACTGCAAACTCACCACGAATTAAAAAAGCAAAATCAAAATTCAAGGCAATGTTAATTGCTTTTTTTTCATGTTAAGGGTGTTGTCGTGTTCTTTTTTTTTTCTGAAAATCCGAATGAAACGCTGTGTTGATGCTAAGGGAGAATACATCAAAGGGGAAACAAAATAAAACGACCTTTTTTCCTTCAATAAAATTGCTTTATGTCACCAGTTTTGTTATTTAAAAGCGACACCTCGTATACCGTATGCTTCTTTTAATCACAAATAAGCTTTCAAAGTCCTATACTCCAAACATGATTACCCACAACAATTTTTTGAGAGCTTTTGCGATTTAATGTTATGTTCAATTAACATTTAATTATCGGTGGGCAAGTTAATGCAAAACGTTAGCTTCGTTAACCACTAGTCCATTAACAAACTTCACACTTCCGTTAACGTTAATCCATTATTTTCAGCTGTAATTAACAGAACTTAGTGAAGTCCGTTAATTCGTTAATATTTTGCGTGTAATATACATTTCTTTATGTTCACTCGCTTTTAGAGTACGTTTTGACGTTGTTGAGCTGATAGTAAGGAAAAATTTTTTGCTATGGTGGACTAGTGGTCTTTTTGTGTTTTGGAAGTTACATTTACAGTCTAATCTAATTTCAAGACAAAAATAAGTTCAAATGCACTAATGAAGTAGCGATTGGAAAACCTTTGGAAATTGCGAACAGCGATAATTAATAGACCTATGAGGCTGCAGCTAATTATTTGCCACAAAAAAGAGCTCCTTTCTTCGCTCTCTTCTATAAAGCTCGTGCTAATGCGCAACAAGTGTTACCAGAACCAACTGGTTAGTACCATTATGATAAATGAATGGTGCAAGGTATTAACGATAAAAACTTTAACGGATTTACGGACTTGTGCTCTCCTATGCATTTAAAGACTATCTAAAACTTCTAACACTAAACTGCAAATGAAGTAGCAGTAAATGTTCTCGAAATAATGCTGGATTTCAAAGGAGGTGATTAAGTAATGTGAGCATAAAACAGAGGTGGAGTCGAGGACACAAGGCTCGAGGCCAAGGCCAAGGACGCAAAAAAAATCCAAGGCCAAGGACAGAAATGCTCGATGCCAAGGCCAAGGACCAAGGACACAAATGCAAGTGTTTTCCTAAGAAAAAAGGTCTTAAAATTTTTTTTCCGTCGATCTTCAAAAAAAATGGTCTAAAAAAACATTTTCAGCCGATTTACAAAATTTCAACCATTCAAAAAATAGTGCTGTCCTCGAGCCGAGGACAAGGCAATTTTCGAGGACTTGAGGATTTGAGGCCAAGGTGAAGGACTTGAAAATGTGTTCTCGAGGATTCCACCTCTGTAAAATAATGCTGCCATTTAATATCAGCTACTAGCAACAACTGTAATTTATAGCGGTATTTTTATTCCGTATATTTACCTGTTTACAGTTCTATTATTTAATTTCAGATCTAACATCCATTTTTATAAAATAATCCTAATTAGTGCTTGGTCATATTAATGTTTCAAACGCATTTTACATGCGTTGTCAAAAGACTTGACTTATTATTTCATCAATTTCTTGCAAAAAAAAGTAAAATTTTGCCTACAGGTACAATTCAGCTACAGAATAACTATGCAACTAAACTATCTCTATCTGACCTAAATTTAACACTGAAAATATTGCCTGCAAATCTAACTCTATGCTTCTTCGGATACCCCTTCCAATACCACAGTAAAACTATTATTTGGGATTGGGAGATTACAGTAATACATCTCCTGTAGAAAATATTCTATCAACATTTGAGATGAAACCGTAAAATGCTAACCCAACTGATGCCGTCTTTGTAACACGCATGGCTCGATGTCTGTGGTTTGCAGTAGCGTAGCCAGGGGGGAGGGCGGGCGGGGGGGGCTCGAGCCCCCCCATTGGCTTGTGAAGCATGCAAAATCGCACGTTTTTGGTGCTTTTGAGGCCGATTTTTGGTGAAAAATTGAAAACAGCCCCCCCCCAAAGGAAATTGGGTGCCGAAGTTGTGAAGAACATGTCGTGATTCGGCCCGAAAAAACGTTTGAATTTCCGAATTTGGCCGAAAAATCAGTCTCAATTTCGGTGAAGACCTTTTTTTTTCCTTTGGAGACCACCTGTTTTTGGGCTGAAAAACGTTTGAATTCCCGATTTTGGCCGAAAAATCAGTCTCAATTTCGGTGAAGACCTTTTTTTTTTTTTTTTCGGAGACCACCTGTTTTTGGGCGGAAAAAACGTTTGAAATTCCGAGCTTTCCGAGAAATTCCGTTTCAGTTTTCAGACAAACCGTGTGATTCTGATTCAAGAACAATGAAAATTTGGGTCAAGGTCGTTTGCACTTTTCTCACTCTTTCAAAAAAGCCCCCCCCCCCCTTTTCCAAATCCTGGCTACGCGCCTGGTGGTATGTAACTTTAATTGCTAAATAAGTTAAAATTTGCTGCAACTTTCACACGTTTTCTGCAGCAGAAAGGCGTTTGTTGTCAAACAATACTATGCGCTGTCGACCCAATCACTTTACCACATTCCAACGCTTGATTTCGCTCGTTCTCACCATTAAAAAGCTGTTTGTTCAGCTGCGGTCTGCATGGATTCAAGCAAAAACAACTCAATAAATTAGCGGGTTTTATTGGCTGCAGTTTACTATCAAAGGCCAAATGTTTATTACTTTTAGCAAAGGCAAAATGTACTCGTGTACTCGGCTCTTTTTTTGACCGAGTACCGAGTACATTGACCTTCGAGTACGAGTACCTGGGGTCCCGAGTACGAGTACTCAAAAAAATGGTACTTGAGTTGTACTTGAGTACGAGTACTGTACTCGAGTACTCCTATAACCGATCAGTGATCGAGTGGATAGAGCGTCTGCTACTGAAACGGTAGACTCGGGTTCGATTCCCGGTTAGGTCAAACCAAAGACTATAAAAATTGGTATTCTCAGCTTCCCTGCTTGACGTTCAGCAATTAAAGGGACAGTGTGAAGCCTCCACCGTGTGTGGTAGACAGGTGGGCAGGTGGCAGCTTAACTCGAAGACCGAAAGGTCCTTCGCTGTCTCCTGGCCAAGGCAACGTGATGAATAAAATGTAATTACTATTACCATCACTGCAAATGAAGTACCTCATGAATCACACCACATGTCTGTTATGATGATAGTCTACCCACAAAAAGCAGCCTAATACAATAACTTCTTTGAGATATACCGATAGGCTTTCACTCCTCGAAACTAACTAGCCTAGCCCAAGCTGGTTGGCTTTTCAACTCTCGAATGTCTGTTCTGCCACACTTAAGCACTTAAAACAATAACCGGAGTTAAACCAACAAATAACCCAAAAGAAGAGATGACTCTCATGAAATTGCTGAAAAGGAGTACAGTTTATTTAAGCCTTATTTTGCAATATTTGCAAAAGTGTAGGCTATAGCTTGATGTTGAAACTTCGCAGTAATAAACTACTGTAGTCTTAAAACATTGTAGCTGAATAATTTATTCGAATTAAAGATGTGCTTTGGTTCGATCGAAATAAACTTAATGGACTGATGACCGGTATACCAATAGCTACGGACGGCTGTAGGCTATCGATATTCCTCGAAGCTTTTCGGTATTCTTCGAAGCAGTTATTGTATTAGCATATTAGGCTGCTTTTTGTGAGTAGGCTATCATCATAACAAACGCGTGGTGTAATTCATAAGGTAGTTCGTTTATTTTTCGACCTTCTGCAAGAAACGATTTCTTCATGGTTACCGTACCGGTATTTTATCTACAAAAATTATTTTAAAGTTTTGCATTCATAACGACCAGCTGCCAAGTGACGACAGTCACGTGACTTCAAAGCAAGCTTCCATGTTTTAGAATTCAACTCAAAAAAATTCAAGCTAAAACACTAAATATGCAAATCTTTCAGCAAAAAACTTACCTATGATTAATTATTTTGTTTAAATTTATCATATTTTGAATTTTTACATTCAAAGAAACATAAAAAATATCATTGTTGAAATTTTGTGAATTATTTAACGGCAGCACTAATAGTAAAAAAAATTATTCAAGCGTATAATTTTTAAATATTCATCCGCGTTCGATTAAAAGTTATATCTTAAAAACGGCACCTGGTTGCAACCGAAAACATTTCAATCATTAATCAGGCATTAAAAATCTATTTGTAAAAATTTTTTCAATAGGTACGTCGATGGGTATCACGAGACAACAGAATATTGGACAGCGTAACAAGGGCAAGGCCTAATTTGCATCAAAGTCTATTTCAGCCTAGCTTACCGTATATCGTTTATATGAAGTCTATAAGCCACAACATTAACCTAATCGAGTCTATGGTTTATAAACATTTTGCTATTTAAGATAGCCTATAACTGATTGTAAAGAATCTGTGGTGCAACCAAAGCGGACAGAAACTGAGATTTTGATAGCGATATCGAGTCAGTGAACCGTGAAGAAAAAAAAGACAAAACTGTCAGTTTCCAGTCTACTAACTAGATGGGAGTTTGCCAGCAAACCCAGTGAACAACCGACGCATAGCTAATGCTGTGACGCTCAAAAGTACTTTTTGTCTACCGTAAAAGCAGCAATTATTCAAAAATATTTGATTATGGAACCTCCAGAAAAGTGGAGTCAAAATATTTGTCTGTTAAATATCTCCTGATATCAAAACAAACTGGCACCCTAGCTTGAGCCGTTCAAAAAATTGATTTTAGGGGGGTCCATTTGGGGGGGTCTTCGGAGGGGTGGCACCTCCAAACTATGTCAAAATATTTGCCTGTTAAATATCTACTGATATCATAAAACACTGGCACTCTAAGTTGAGCTATTCAAAAAATTGATTTTTGGGGGTCCATTTGGGGGGGTACCCAGGGGGTGGCACCCCCAAACTATGTCAAAATATTTGTCCATTAAATATCTACTGATATCAAACAAAAGTAGAACTCTAGCTTGAGCTGTTTAGAAAATTGATTTTTGGGGGGTCCATTTGGGGGGTCCCTGGGGGGGGGGGTGGCACCCCCAAACTATGTCAAAATATTTGTCTGTTAAATATCTGCTGATATCAAAAAAAAGTAGCACCCTAGCTTGAGCCGTTCAAAAAATGGATTTTTTGGGGCCCCATTTTGGGGGGGTTCCCGGTGGAGTTGCCCCAAAAAATTTCGGGAGAAAAAATTGCATTTGCAGCTTAACAACTCTACACAAAAATTAGATTTCGATGTGATGTGGTTTAGGAGAAGAGCGTACAAAAATTAGGAAGAAAAAAAAGGAAAAAGAAAAAATAAACCTCATCGCGGCCAAAAGTGGGTCGGTAGGGATGAAAGGGTATCTTGAGACATATAACCCTATGAAATATTTTTTGCCGTACTTAAGCCGTTTTTGACTGAAACCGCTTTTTACGCATTACGCCAAACTTGCGGGGCGGTTTTCGGGTTCTAAAACCGAAGTCACGTGATTAATTGCCTCGAAATTGTGTACAAACATACAACTCATTAATCTCAAACTGCTGTCAAAATTTCATGTAGCTAGACCCAACCGTTCTCGAGTTATAAGCAAAAGTCTGAAATTTCGCTCTCGTTAGTTGGAAAATGGCCCAGTAAAAACAGAGGAACACGCGACGCGAGCGTCGGTCGTTCCAATAAAGAGTCTATGGTCCTTCGCTGTCTTCTCACCAAGTGACTAAATATCGCTTTGACTCTGCAAGTTTGTGTGCTGGTTTTGAAGGTATTGCATGTTTCGATGCTTTGCTGATTGACCTAGAGGAAGTTGCAGTTTTTGTTTCTTGTGATTAGACGTCACTTGGTAGATAAAATAAATATGATGATAAATATGATTACTAAAACTATTCAGGTTTTAGGATACTGTCGTAGACTGACGACTAGAGATGGTGCGGTGCACAAAATTCTTGTCCGCAAACTGCACCGCACCGCTCAATTCTATCCGCATACCACACTGCACCGCAAAAAGTTTGTGAACTTAATACACCGCACCGCAAATCCTACCGCAAGCCAAAATATAATGGTTAACAGTATTGCCTAACACCAATATATACTGCATCTTACTGCATGCAAAATTACAAACCAAACAGGTAGGCACCCCATGGTCCACCTGATGCTAGTTAAACAATAGCTTCAGATAATGGTTTGGTCTAAACTGTTACTTAACTAAACAAGCCAATTAACCCAACCCTTGATGATAGGTCTCAATTCAATTTTAACTAATAAAAAAATATCCCAATCATGAATCAAACCATGGACATTACCGGTATGTTTGAAATACTGAATATATCAGCACTTCTACTTTAGAAGTTCCAACTGCCAAAGTTTGATGGCTGCATTCATGCAAACAGTAGCACTGAAAGCACAGTCACATTTGACATTATTACTAGGCTTGCCAGAGTAAGTCATGGTCATGCTTGATATGGTAGGCCTAAGTTACAATGTACTGCTCAAAGTTTCTTAAGCTTAAGGTAATGAATTGTTATGCAAAAGTAGTTTTAATTATTTCATCTTATTTTTTGTAACCGGTATCACATATGCTATATGGGAATACTACCGCTAATAAGTATAAATGAAAAAGGTGGTTTAACGTTAAGCACTTTGTACTTCTGCACAATCAGTCAACAAGCATCGACATGTTGAATTTGAACCATAATACAAGCAATTATTACTGACTATGATATCTATATCTATTGTTGATTTCGAATGGAGAGAAAAAGATACACTGACATCTCAATATGGCTCCTCTTGAAACAGTGAAATCTGAGGCTACTTTATGCTGTACAGTACAGGAATAGGTTGGCGAGTGGGGTTGGGTGACTGATAGTGATACTACCTACAATCACACAAAAAAATTTCAAACTATCAATCTGAAATTCCCAACTCACCGCTTACACTACTATACTCTGGTACTGTAGATTCAAGCAGTCAATAAAATTTTGTCATGCTCTCAGTAGCCTACCACTAAATACTAATGCTTCAATGATAAACTTTAATTTTCAATGTAATGGAACCTTTAGTTTCTAGAAATAGCCACTAGCCTGCTAGCCTTGGAACTGTGATACACTGGCATTTATGCAACAAACTCAACTTTACTAGGCTACACGTCAAAAAGCTAAAGTAGACTTACCGTACCAGACTACTAGTACACAGTAACCTAGTCCCTGAGTCATCAATAAGCAATTCTGTACTGGTATTTCATTAGGCCAACCAGTAGGTACGGTATCACATATGATAGGCCTACCAGTATCAGGCTACAGTATTGGTACTGGACTGGTACAAGTTGTGTACCGGTACTTACAAGTAGTACCGGTAAGTAGGCCTATCGGTACCTGCTTACAGTTTGACTATTATTAATAATTGTCAAACTCTATGCAGGTACCGATATTTACTACTTGTAAGCAGCCTGTAGACTTGTGCCAAATACTGTAATAGTAATATCACCTTATCTGTTAGGGTCTGGTGTTACGCAGTATAGCCTATACCGGTGTGCAATGGCCTAGGGTATTACCATAGGTACGGGTACAGAATTATTGACTAGTGCACCAGCCTATCCAGCCCAACTCAGAGCTTACCGGTACAAGCTGCATTACTATTACCGGTAGGGCGTTAGACTGTAGATACGCTCGGTAGGCCTATGATTTGAAGGTTACACCTAGGCTACACGTACACCATGGTACCTAACAGGCAGAGGTGGGCAGTAGCGCGCTACTGTAGTAGCGGCGCTACCGCTACCGCTACTTTTTGAGTAGCGGTAGCGGTAGCGCCGCTACTATGCAAACCGAGTAGCGGGTAGCGACGCTACTTTTTAGGGCAAGTAGCGATAGCGCCGCTACTTTTAGAAAATGAACTATCCGCTACCGCTACTTATTTCACGTGCTTATTGTAATATGTTTAATGAAATCAAAAACAGATACATTAGTAATTGGTATATTTGGTTTACAAAATTGTTAATACGGGTGAGAATGCCGAAATAACTTTGTTTGTGACGTTGTAATGATGAATTTATTACGTTTTGCTATTTCGAACAACAGATTAGTACGGGTGATCATTGTCATCTAAAGTCTGAGCTAAACTATGTCCACATGGCCGTGGTTCGATAGCAGTTGTATCTGAACAGGAGTAGCGTATAGCCTAAGTCTACTACAGCTGTTAGGTTAGTTATTTTAAACTGATAGTAGGTCTGTTGGCAAAAAACGAACTAAAAAATTGCAAAGATGCAGATAGGCACCGGATTAGACCAGTTAGACTTACGCTTGCTTTGGCCGCATTAGACAGTTAGAGGCTGGCCCGGCCACAGAGTAGAGTGCTTATAAGGAGGGGGCACAAAAAAGATTTTTTGTGGGGTGCGGTTTGAAAACAACGAAATGCAGTAATATTTTTCATTAATTTTACGTGAAAACCAAAAAAAGGTCTTCATCGAAATGCGGTAGCTTTTTCCGTCAATTTTAAGTAAACAAATAAACAAGGTTTATTTTAGTTGATAATCAAACAAAAATAAAAAAATAAACTTTGAAAAAAATTTTGGGGAGTTCTGTTACTGTGATTTGTTGTTGCTGTCAAACCTTTTTTTTTGTTTGTTTGTTTGCAAAGCAATGTTCAGGGTTGATTAAGAGTTTGTGTTTGTTTTTGTTTCAACAATAAGTATGAAATATAATTAACAAAAAATTTCGAAGCATAGCTGTAATTTGAGCAATCTAAATCCAGAGGTGGAGTCCTCGAGGACGTCCTTGGCCTCGAGGACGTCCTCGAGGACACATTTTGAAGTCCTTGGCCTTGGCGTCGAAGGTCAAGTCCTTGGCCTTGGCCTCGAAGCCTCAAGTCCTCGAAAATTGCCCTGTCCTCGGCTCGAGGGCAATACTATTTTTTAAACAGTTGAAATTTCGTTGAAAAGCGCCAGAAACCTCGCGGAAAATTTGCGAGCACTTTTTTTGTTTTCCTCACTTGGAGCATAGACGTAGCCAAGGGGAGGATGGCAGGGGGTCCGCCCCTTCCCAATTGAAATTTCACCAATGACAAAAATGTGACAAAAAACCCCTATAGTTCCTTCAGTTTCAGTTTCTTTTTAGCATTTTTCGTTTACAACAGTATAACTATAACAACAATATTGAAGGCCAGGGGCGCCGGGTCCCCCTCAATTCTATTTTTGCCAGCCAATTTAAACGTATAACCCGAAGAAAATGGAGAGTTTTTGTCCTAAAAGTTGCTATCTCAGACCCACATCTAGCCTTTTTGTGAACGTAATGCATTAATCAGGGCCGGATTTACCATAATATGACGCAGTACCAGCAGTAGCGTAGCCATGGGGGAGGCGGGGGCTATAACCCCCTTCCATTGGCCTGCCAAGCAAAATGCAGAATAAGAAAAATATCACGTTTTTAGCTCTTTTGAGACTGTTTTTTGCGCTGGAATTGACTAAAAAGTGATTTAAAGTATCATTGGAAACATATATTCAGGGGGGGGGGGCTAATTGTCAAAAATAAAAGTCACAAATCAATGAAAACTTTGAAAAAATCCCCGAAAATAAGCAATCAAATTTGATCGCTGATGTAAAAACGCCCAACATAGGTTTTATCAACAAATATATTATAAACTCAAGAATAAGAGGAGGGGGCTATTCAGTGTTAGTTAATTATCATAGTCACTTCTCTCAAATATCTTTCCATTAGCCCTTTTCCCAATTATTTTTTTATAAAATATAGACGAAATAGATTACACCGAGTGAGTTTTATTGAATAATAGGATTTTATGATTTACCAGCAAGTGAACAAGAGAACTGCAATGTTATCATTAGCCAGTAGCCACTCCCCATGTAGCCCATTAATGCAAGCAGTTGAATTATGTTGCGCTGCCAATTTCTACGCCACGTTTTAAAAGCTATATTTTTTATTAAAATAGCTCTAAAATTAAGTTCATTTTGCGAAAAAATGCAAAATTTTCGAGCGCTGGAGGCTCCGCCCCCAGACCCCCAAAACAGCCCCCCATTGTGAATTTCTGGCTACGCGCCTGAGTACCAGCTAGGGTCCCCAAGCTAAAATCGTAAGACTTTTTTTGTTCTTCACCTATATTTGGCAGAAAGATGTTGCGAAAATCTCCCAAGTGCCATGGGCCTAGCGCGAAGTAAATCCTGCCAGCAATAACATGGTTAGTAGACGTAACCATCTATCGTACCAATTTTCAATAACAATTCAGTAATTCACCTCCAACCTCGCCGCTTTTTATGCACAAAATACTTTAAAAAAAATTAGTCATTGAAAATGCTGATTGAACGAATCATTGAACTTTAATTGAAGGGGATGGCCGAACATGTACTGCTTTAACTGGTTATTTTCATGACAAAACTAAATCTCTAAGGAAAATCTTCCGGGGATTATTATTTACTGCTAAAATGCTGCAAGAGACAATGCACCTTGCTTTCCCCTACCTGGACCAAATCACTTACTATTAAATTTAACTCCAAAATGCAAGATGTTAAACGTGTTTTGAACTTAAATTGCAAGTAGAAGGAGTATTAAACAATTTGATTTTTTCAATTGGCTTTCAAATGGCAAAAATTTAGTGCTTTTAAATGGCTCTGAACACTTGCGATATGTGATTCAATGGCATTAAAATAGCTTTATTTTCAAAAAACTACAAAAAATCGCCCAACGGCTTGGGGCTTCGCCCCCAGACCCCCAAAGCCTCCGGCGGATGGGGGCCCCCACCCCCAGACCCCCGTCTGTGATACCTTTGAGTTACACCAGCTTTCTCAACACGCTTCCAAAGTTAAATATTTGCGTTTTTCAGCTATTAGTTTAAGCCCTCTCCCTTTGCAAAATCCGGGTTACGTGCCAACAGGCAACGATTTCAGATCTTCCATCCTACGATATCTTTGTCAAACAAAAACTTCCTCTTTGGAAAAATTTTGATGACGTCATTGCATGTGATTTGTGGTTTAAGCCTCCCCCAATCAAAAATTCTGGGTACGCTAATGAATTGGAGATCGCCTGAAAAAAATTTTTGAAGACTTTTTTTTCGGAGAACACTTGCGCCTGTGTCCTTGGTCCTTGGCCTTGGCCTCGAGCGTTCCTGTCCTTGGCCTCGAGAGGTTCTGTCCTCGAAAAGGCTGTCCTTGGCCTTGGCCTTGGCCTCGGATTTTTTTTGTGTCCTTGGCCTTGGCCTTGGCCTCGAGCCTTGTGTCCTCGACTCCACCTCTGTCTAAATCCATGGTTCTCAACCTATAGGCTTCGACCCAAAGTTGGGTCGCCTGAAAATTTTTTTGGGTTGCTTGGTTTCTTTTTGTAGACATCCATAAAGGGTGAAATATGCATAAAACCATAAAGTAATAATAAAAAATGACTCAGCAAACCCGCTGAAATATGTGGATTCCCGAAGTGAAAACCTTTTTTTTTTGGTCTTTACCTCACTTTCCGCAAAAATGGCTCGTTTAATGTCACACATTTGACTTTTTCAATGACTTTGGATCGCTTTGAAAAAAGGTTTGAGAACTACTGATCTAAAGAATATAAGCGCTCTATTTTTGATCACAAAAATGTCGTTAATAATTTACTGGATACTTTTTTTTTTGAAAGAACAATATTGCTTTTATAAGAGCACGAAACTCAGTTTTACTCAAAATTAAAAAAAAAATTTGGAGCAACGCTAGCCTTAGCAGAAAAAAAAAATTTAAAGAGCATTATCTGATTCAACTCATTTGCAGATAATCAATAGCGTTCTCTTGATCTTTTCCATAATGCCATAGTCAGTAGCGTAGCCGAGGGGGGCGGGGGGGGGGGCTATAGCCCCCCCCATTGGCCTGCCGACCGAAATGCAGAATAAGGAAAATACCACGTTTTTAGCCAGTAGCGTAGCGAGGGGAGGGCGGGGGGGCTATAGCCCCCCCCGATTGACATGTCGATCAAAAAGCAAAATGGGAAAAGCACTACATTTTTAGCACTTTGAGACTGTTTTATGCACTGGAGTGGACTAGATATTGATTTAAAACATCTTTTGAAACATATGTCCCGGGGGTGGGGGCTAATTTGACAAAAATAAAACCAACAAATAAATGAAACCTTTGATAAATGGTAAGAAATAAGCAATCAAATTTGATCGCAAGTGTAAGCATGCTGAACATAGGTGTCATCAACAAATATACTATAAACTAAGAAATAGGAAGGGGGGCTATTCAGTATTAGTTAATTACCAATCATTTCTCTCAAATCTCTTTTCATTAGCCCCCCCCCGATTATTTTTCTCTATAAACTGTATACGAAATAGATTACTCCGTGTGAGTTTTATTGAAGTGTTTGATTCTATAATTTACCAGCATCTAAACAAGAGAACTACATTTTACCATTAGCCACCTCCCAAATAGCCCATTTATGCTTCCAGTTTAATCTTGTTTGCCCTGCCAATTTCTAAGCCTCGTTTTAATATCATTATTTTTTAATCAAAAAAGCCCTAAAATGAAGTTATTTTTGCAAAAAAATGCAAAATATTCGAGCGCCTCCGTGCCTCCGGCGGCTGGGGGCTTTGCCCCCAAACCCCCAGCCTCCGGCAGCTGGGGGCTTCGCCCCCAGACCCCCATTGGCCTCCGGCGGCTGGGGGCTCAGCCCCCAGACCCCCCAAACAGCCCCCCCATTGCGAATTTCTGGCTACGCGCCTGGCCATAGTTGAGTTTAATGATTTTTCTTACAGTGTAGGTTTAACTGTGATTACATTTTATTCACCTAGTTGCTTTGGCCTGGAGAAAGCAAAGGGACCTTCCGATCTTCGAGTCAAGCTGCCACCTACGTACAGTATACTGCAGTAATTTTCTACCTGAATTTTTACTCAATCGCACAATGGGTATATTATGTTTTAAGTGATGTATATATTGTGTTATTGCCGCCTAATGAAACTTGAGCAATTGAGCATAGGTGGGCAAGTTAATGCAAAACCTTAGCTTCGTTAACCTCTTGTCCATAGATGGGCACAAGTCCGTTAATCGTTAATCCGTTAATAACGAAGCTAACTTTTTCATTAACTCGTTAATCCGTTAAAAAGTTTTTTCATGTTAACGGACTCAATTAACTTCCGTTAAGTTCTGTTAACGGACTAAATTAACTTCCGTTAAGTTCTGTTAACTTCCGTTAAGGTCATTATGGTTAATATCTAGCACCATTCATTCATCGTATCGGTACAATCCAGTTTGCACTGATAACACTTGTTGCGACTATTAGCACAAGTTTTTAAGAAAAAAGCGAAGAAAGGAGGTCTTTTTTCTATCAAATAATAAGCTGCAGCCTCACAGGTCTATTAAGTATCGCTGTTCACAATTTCCAAAAATTTCCCGATCGCAGCATCGTTAGTGCATTTGAACGTATTTTTATCTTGAAAGTAGATTAGACTGTAAAACGTAACTTCCAAAACACAAAAAGACCACCATAGCAATAGATATTTGCTTACAATTAGGTCAACAGCGCCAATACGTGTCCTAGAAGCGAGTGAATAAAAAAAAAAGTAAATTACATGCAAAATGTTAACGAATTAACGGACTTTATTAACTTCCGTTAATTAAAGCTGAAAATAACGGATTAACGTTAACGGAGGTGTGAAGTTTGTTAACGGACTAGTGGTTAACGAAGCTAACGTTTTGCATTAACTTGCCCACCTATGCTCTTGTCCGTTAACAAACTTCACACCTCTGTTACAGTTAATCCGTTATTTTCAGCTCTAATTAACGGAAGTTAATGAAGTCCGTTAATTCGTTAACATTTTGCGTGTAATTGGAACGACCGACGCTCGCGTCGCGTGTTCCTTTGTTTTTACTCGGCCATTTTCTAACTAATGAGTGCGAGATTTCAGACTTTTGCTTATAACTCGAGAACCGTTTGGTCTAACTACATGAAATTTTGACAGCAGTTTGAGATTAATGAGTTTTATGTTTGTACCAAATTTCGAGGCAATCGGTCACGTGACTTCGGGTTTATGACCCGAAAACCGCCCCGAAAGTTTGGCGTAAAAAGCGGTCTAAGTCAAAAACGGCTTAAGTACGGCAAAAAATATTTCTCATGGTTATATGTCTTAAGATACCCTTTCATCCCTACCAACCCACTTTCGGCCGCGATGAGGTTTTTTTCTTATTTTTTTCCTTTTTTTTTCCTTTTTTTCCTTTTTTTTCTCCCTAAATCTTGTACGCTCGAGTTCTCCTAAACCACAAAACATAGAAATCTAATTTTTGTGTGAAGTTGTTGAGGTACATACGCAATTGTGTCTCCTGAAATTTTTTTAGGGCAACTCCCCCGGGAACCCCCCCCAAAGTGGGGCCCCAAAAAATCAATTTTTTGAACGGCTCAAGCTAGGGTGCCAGTTTTTTTGGATATCAGTAGATATTTGAGAGACAAATATTTTGACATAATTTGGGGGTACCACTCCCCCGGGGACCCCCCCAAATGGACCCCCCAAAAACAAATTTTTTTAACCATATAACCTAGGGTGCCATTTTTCTTTGATATCAGTAGATATTTAAGAGATAAATATTTAGACATGATTTGGGGGTACCACCCCCCGGAAACCCCCCCAAAATGGGGCCCCAAAAAATCAAATTTTTGAACGGCTCAAGCTAGGGTGCCAGTTTTTTTTGATATCAGTAGATATTTGAGAGACAAATATTTTGACATAGTTTGGGGGTACCACCCCTTTGGGGATCCCCCCAAATGGACCCCCCCAAAAATAAATTTTTTAACGATTTAACCTAGGGTGCCATTTTTCTTTGATATCAGTAGATATTTAAGAGACAAATATTTAGACATAATTTGGGGGTACCACCCCCCCGGGGACCCCCCCAAATGGACCCCCCCAAAAGCAAGTTTTTTAACCATTTAACCTAGGGTGCCAGTTTTTTTTGATATCAGTAGATATTTAAGAGAAAAATATTTTGACATGATTTGGGGGTACCACCCCCCCGGGGACCCCCCCCAAAATGGGGCCCCAAAAAATCAAATTTTTGAACGGCTCAAGCTAGGGTGCCAGTTTTTTCTGTTATCAGTAGATATTTAAGAGACAAATATTTTAACATAATTTGAGGGTACCACCCCTTCGGGGACCCCCAAAAATAAATTTTTTTAACGATTTAACCTAGGGCGCCAGTTTTTTTTTGATATCAGTAGATATTTAAGAGATAAATATTTTGACATGTTTGGGGTACCACCCCCTCGGGAACCCCCCAAAATGGGGCCCCAAAAATCAATTGTTTGAACAGCTCAACTTAGAGTGCCAGCTAGTGTTTTATGATATCAGTAGATATTTAACAGACAAATAATTTGGCATAGTTTGGGGGTGCCCCCTTCCGAGGACCCCCCAAATGGACCCCCCAAAAATCAATTTTTTGAACAGCTCAACTTAGAGTGCCAGTGTTTTATGATATTAGCAGATATTCAACAGACAAATATTTTGACATAGTTTGGGGGTGCCACCCCCCTGGGGACCCCCCAAATGGACCCCCAAAAATGAATTGTTTGAAAAGCTCAACTTGGGTGCCAGTCTGTTTTGATATCAGCAGATATTCAACAGACAAATATTTTGACATAGTTTGGGGGTGCCACCCCCCCCCAGGGACCCCCCAAATGGACCCCCAAAAATCAATTTTTGAACGGCTCAAGCTAGGGTGACAGTGTTTTATGATTTCAGGAGATATTTAACTGACAAATCTTTTGACTCAACTTTTCTGGAGGTTCCATAATCAGATGTTTTTGAATAATTGCTGATTTTACGGTAGACAAAAAGTACTTTTGAGCGTCACAGCATTAGCTGTGCGTCGGTCGTTCACTGGGTTTGCTGGCAAACTCCCATTTAGTTCACATTTCGTTTTATTCACTCGCTTCTAGAACACGCATTGACGCTGTTGACCTGATTGTAAGGAAATATTTATTGCTATGGTGTTTTTTTGTGTTTTGGAAGTTACATTTTACAGTCTAATCTAATTTCAAGATAAAAATACATTGAAATGCACTAAAGAAGTTACGATCGGAAAATCTTTGGAAATTGTGAACAGCAATAATTAATAGACCCGTGAGGCTGCAGCTTATTATTTGCCACAAAAAAGAGCTCCTTTCTTCGCTTTCTTCTAAAAAACTTGTGCTATTACGCAACAAGTGTTACCAGTGCAAACTGGTTTGTAACGGTACGATCATACGATGAATAAATTGTGCAAGATATTAACCATACAAACCTTGACGGAAGTTAACAGAACTTAACGGAAGTTAATTTAGTCCGTTAACATGAAAAAACTTTTTAACGGATTAACGAGTTAATGAAAAAGTTAGCTTCGTTATTAACGGATTAACGATTAACGGACTTGTGCCCATCTATGGACTTGAGCAAGGTCGAAACGCGTTGCCATAGCGCAGCGCATATTGTATTAAATTGTTTTCAGAGTATTGCTTATGTTTTACCACACTTGGCGGAGGTTTGACACTGTCACTTTAATTGCTGAACGTCAAGCAGGGAAGCTGTGAATATCACGTTTAATAGTCTTTGGTTTGACCCGACCGGGAATCGAACTCGAGTCTACCGCTTCAGTAGTATACGCTCTATCTACTCCACCACTGATCGGCTATTAATAATAATGATCTACTTTAAAACAAAAGTTAACTTTTAAATAAACAAAAACAGATAGGCCACTTTATACCTAATTTAATTTACGTCACTTTATATTCCAACCAGGGTTAAGAGCAGATGAGGTTGAAAGTACCGTACGTAAAAATATAAAAGCACTCAGCCCAAACCCAAAATATTCTGATTTCAAAAAACGTATAGTTTTTCAGGTACGCTTTTCGAAAGACAGTCTATGATAATCTAATTTATCTTCTTAATTATCCCATTGTATACCCAATTATTCATAAGTAACTGCGAAAAAAAATTTACACGTTGTTCAAAGTAGCGGGTAGCGCCGCTACTTTCGTGGTAAAGTAGCAGTAGCGGTAGAGCGCTACTTTTGAGGACGAGTAGCGGGTATCGGTAGCGACGCTACTTTTTAGGACAAGTAGCGGGAGCGGCGCTACTTTTGAAGTAGCGCGTGCCCATCTCTGCTAACAGGCTACATTGAGACTGAATTTAACAACTGAGATAGAGTGGCTGAGTCCTAACCTAATCCTAAGAAGTCGTCTCATCCTCCACGCTGCAGCTGCACTGCACTGCAAAACTACTGGAATTTTTCTCGCGGCGCTGTTGGTCTACCGCGTACGCTGCGCGGCTACCATCTCTTCTGAGGACTAGAGATGGCAACAGCGCAGCGTACGCGGCCGCGCGCTGTTGTTGGTGCACCGCGCCGCGCAGCGTGGCAACTAAAATTTGCATTACGTCACAGCATCAGCGCAGCGCCGCGTACAAAAATTTTTTTACATTTTTTTACAATTATTGTTGGTGAGTTTCTCTTTATGAACAATAATGGTTAGTCTGGATGTAACTATTATCATACGGTATGAATTGAAGACAATGCATGCTACTAAAACAGGAAAAGGTGCCTTCAGTTCAAGTTTATTTTTTCAGAATTCGGAGCATCCTAGAATCGGCTATTTGGGCTACAAGAAACTTAGTTTTGATCGGCTGAACGTGTTTTTTTTTGACACCAACAAAAAGATTTTGGTTTTGGTAGGCTAGACTAGGAAAGGTTTAGGACGTTGGGTGAGCAGGGGTGCCGATCTTCGTTGAGCATTGGGGGGGATAACTTGCAATTTTACCCCAATTTTGCCCTATTTTCAACTTTAAGGGGATGAACCTTGACCACGATTTCTTTCAGGTGAGCAAATTAACATTAAGTAAAGACCAAAAAAAAGGTCTTCACCTAAAGAAAGAAAACTTTGTTCCCCAAATTCTAGTTGAGACCGGCGCTCAAATGCACACCAAAGTCAAATTAATGGGGGGATGCAGGTGCAGGCTATACTCAAATTATTGGGGGAGATACAGTCAAATTGGGGGGATATATTTCCCCACCCCCCTGGGTTTCGGCACCCCTGTCGGTGAAAAGATGAAACAAAGGCAGACAAAAGTAGAAGAAACATTTGTTGGAAACAATCATCAGAGTAGAGGCACAAAACAAAGCCTAGCGACACACCCTCCCTTTACGCAATAGGCTTATCTGTTATGCCTATAGTATTGGTACTAGCCCAAGGCTAGACAACAGTTTCTACTACACATGCGCTTGCATTTCAGAGTGAAAGAGTTAGTTCAGTGTAGCCTATTCGTCAACAGGTCATGGCATCAAGAATTAGGCTTTCGGTCCTATGTCTGGAGCCTATCTCATATACGTAGTAGCAAAATTTATTCCACAATCCAACACACATGTAAACGGCAAAGGTATTAATACATAGGGTAGTTTCATACAAGTGTAGTAGCTTGTGACTGCATGCAGAGGACGTGATACCTTATATTTCATTATTTGAGCTATTGGTTCAGGATTAGTACAGTAGTTGCATGAAATCATCAGGTAGACTGGTACTGGTGCTGGGTAGATTGTTTTTGATTGCCAAAACATGGTGCAGAAAAACTGATAGCAAGCACACACAAGGCAGATTAAACCTGAAAGCCTATAATTGAAACGCTGATCTCACGTCGCATGTTTTTTAGTTTTTACTCCGCTGATCTCACGTCGCATGTTTTTTAGTTTTTACTCGGCCATTTTCAAAATTAACGAGTGCAAAGTGTCAGATTTTTACTTATAACTCGAGAATGGTTTGGTCTAGCTGCATGAAATTTTGACAGCAGTTTGAGGTTCTTAAGTTATTTGTGCGTGCCAAATTTCAAGGCAAAGAGTCCCATAACTTCAGGTTTAGGACCTGAAAACTACTTCAAACGTTTGGTATAAAAAGCGGTCTAATTCAAAAACGGCTTAAGTACGGCAAAAAATATTTCACATGGTTGTATGTCGTAAACTCGTAAGATACTCTATCATTTCTACCTACACTTTTAGCCACATTAAGTTTTTTTTCTTTTTTCATTTTTTGCTTTCTAAATTTTATGCACTCTTCTTCTCCTAAACCACACAACATCTACATCTAATTTTTGTGTAAATTTGTTGGGCTGCAAATGCAATTTTGTCTCCTGAATTTTTTTGAGGCTTCTCCCCAGAATTTCCCCAAAATGGGGCCCTAAAAAACTAATTTTTTTAATTGCTCAAGCTAGGGTGATAGTTTTTTGTTTATATTGGTAGATATTTAAGCAGCAAATAGTTTGACATAGTATGGAGGTACCAACACCCCCCAGGAGCCCCCAAATGGATTCCCCAGAAATTAGCTTTTTGAACAACTCAAGCTAAGGCATTACTTTTTTTTATACCGGCAGATGTTCAAAAAACAAATATTTTGACATGGTTTGAGAGAGCAACTCTTTTGAAAACTCTCCAAAATAATACCCCCAAAATCAATTTTTTTATAGGTCATAAGCTAGAGAGCTAATTTTTTTCTGATGTTAGTGAAAATTTAAAAGATATTTAACTTGCGGTGCGGTGCAGCGTGAACTTAGTTGTGTTTGAATGCGGTGCGGTGCAGCATGCGGACAAAGTTTGCGGACGCAGCGCAGCATGCGGATGCATTTTTTGTTATCTCTATTTGTCATCTCTACTGAGGACTACTCTCCTCCCCAGCGTATAGGCACCTGAGGCGTGACCTGAATCCCTTAAGTGTAGAATTTAGAAAGATATCTGGGTTAGATTAGTTGCCTACTGCTAGTGCTAGTGCTGTTGACCTAGTGAACAAACAGACTAGGCTTAAAAATAACTGCCCAAGTAAGTCTACTGGTAACTTGGGTAAGCCTAAAGTCAGAAGTAACTGCCTAACGTAAGTCTGTGAGTATAGTGACCAAGTCTTTACTTCAGACTTTAGCTTTAGGCCACTTCATTATCTTTCAACTTCAACTTTTTATTTCGTATTGGCAAGTTACGTACCAGTATGCATACCAGTAGGTCTATAGGCTTTGGGTTAAGTCTATAGGCCTAGGTCCATTAAGCTTTGGGTTAGGGCTATGATTAGGGTTAAGGTTAGGGTTAGTTTTTTTGGCTTTCAAAACGTCTGCATGAATGGTACATTCGCTAAGCCTCTTTATACAAAAACAGAAGAAATTTTTTACTTTATGTACAAGTTTTGCGATTAGTTTTAACATTCTTAATATCAGTTGGTGCAGCGAAAGATCAGAGATCACCTTAGTCAAGCCACACCTTGTTTAATTCTATTTTCAGCTTTCAATAACTTTCATTGAATTTCTGATAAAATGAAAATACTAATCATAGATTTGCTACTGGCAGTTTGTCTCATTATTGGAATTTGCAATAAAATTCCAAAGTTCTATAAACATTAAACTAAACAGAATTTTGCAAATGTAAATCAAATCTTTCATTATTATTTATAAGCTGCTTTAGTAAAAATATTGTTCAATTCATAGCATATTATTGTTGGATTGCTAATATTTTTTCCTGATAAACTTACTGGTATGTTTAAAGTTTGAGTTTTCTGCAGATGCTTTTTCCTTGAAATTTCTTTTATTAGGGTCCATTGCTTAGCAGTATTAGTTTGGTACTTAAGAAGTTGTTGTTAATGTTATTGAATTTTTGCCTCCTTTTGTAATTTTATATTCTAATTAGTTGGATATTTTTTGTGTTGAGAAATTAGACTTAAATTGTGATGTTGTCTTAAATTCAGAATTAAAAAAGAAAGATATATAGACTTAAATCTGAAATTGAAAAAGAAATTAAACTTAAATTAATATACATTCCTTGAATAGTTTGTTTTTCTTTTGAATAGCTCTAATTAAATTTGTGGTGAGCCAAGGCTAAGCTTTATATAGTTTTAGTTTCTCTTCTAGAAGATTGTTTGATTGGAGCATGTTTGCCCATAACAGTAGAAAAAGTTGAAATGAGATTTGTGTAGTAATTATCTACGGTATATTATTATCACGTATTTGTTCATAGTTGTTGTAAAAATTACTTAATAAATCTTCTCTCAAATTTTCTTTATTAAAACTAGAGTGCCATTAGCCAGTTAGCCCAAGCCAACACTGCTCTGTGTTTAGGACAATACCAAAAGACGGAAAAGTAGGAAAACACAATTGGGGTTTAGGTTAGGGTGAACCTTAACTCAAATCTAACCCTAACCTGCTTTTTAGCACAATTTCTGCTTTTTCCTAAGTTGGAAAAGTAGGAAAAGGCAGAAATTGTGCTAAAAGGCGAATTAGGGTTTACCCAAACTCCAACTGCCTTTTCCTACTTTTCTGTCTTTTAGCACAATTTCTGCCTTTTTCTACTTTCCGCCTTTTAGCCGTGTCCCTATGTTTACAAATGAAAATAAAATTGGACATTGTTAAGTATAAGCCATCCGCTTTTTTTCGGAATCTCTGCAACTCATGTATGAGTGTGCGCGCGTTCTCGCTCCTCTCATGCATTTACTCGTTAGGGTTAGGGCTAGATTTGGGAAATAGCTTATATTGGAGAGGAGAAACCGCACATGCGCTCATACACAAGTCGCAAAGCTTCCGAAAAAAAGCGATGGCTCATGCAGTACTTAACGACACCTTTAAAATTTGAGGTACGATGAACCCTCAGGCAGTACATGGAAGCAAATGACTTATGGGTACTGTATTTATTAGGATTTACTAATGAGGCTGGGTATGCCAAAATATGAAAAGTGAGTTACTTAGCAATTTATGCCAAACTCTGAAATATGATAACAAAATAGTGTTGAACACACGCGTTGAAACATTCCAGCACCAGTGCTAAAACCCCATGAGATCATAGCACTAGTATGGTAGCCTAGATACTGAAAGTGAAATGTCGATACCACCAGTGCTGGTGCTGCAAGAAGTAGCTCTACCAGTACCACTGTTTGGTAGGTCTACTGGGGTATGGTTGGTCTTATTGAAGTGAGGAGTGTTATGTCATGCCTCTGGGGTGATGGATAGTGCAAAAGCTTAGAACGCTAGCCTAATACTGAATAGTGAATATATACTCTGGCAACTGATAACAAATTTGTGTTGCTGGCATAACCAGAAGAGTGCTCAATGTTCCCATAAGGTCCAGAGCAGTTCAGTTAACAAGCTTATGGCTGACAGTTATTTATTTCCTACAGGCCTGTTTCACGCATTACAATGATCATCAGGGAGTAGATTTAAACCGAATAATATTAATAATGGTACTCACCAGTGACGAAACACTGTATTATTGCATCTCAACCCACCTTTCTTACCAGCTGTGCGACAGATTGTCAATCAATGTGGCGACAATGAGCATTCAAACCGAGAAAAAGAAAATGATGCTCGCTCCCTTTATCACAATTTTTGTAATTTCATTATGGATTTGTCAGCATAGAGGCAGGACATATGTCTGTGTGGGGAGAGCAAACATTGTTTTCTTTTTCTGGGCTTGAATGCTCCTTGTTGCCACCATGCCAATCCGTCTCACAGTTGGAAAGAAACAGGGTTGAGATTAAATAATAGATTGTTTCATCACTGGTGAGTACCATGTTATCTTTTCTAACCATTAATATTTTCTTATTTTGTTAAGATGTACTCCCTGATGATCACTGTAACACGTGAAACAGGCCTGTAGGAATACTATTGCAATTGAGTGGAACATAGGTCTATAACAGATTAATGAAAGAGCACAGGTTTACCATAAAAGACCCTCAATAACTTGTAACTAGTAGGCCTTGCATTTTAAGCGTTCACCGTACAGGGGCAGAATTGTGTTGTTTTTTCATCCAAATGCATTATGCCACATGATACCATGGTAATTCCAGAAGTATATACAAGACTAAGACAAAAAAATTAGTTAGTGTCTGCTACACCGGCCCGGTTTCCAACATCTTATCGCTGCACCATCGGCGCCAGTCTTTTCATTTTGCTGTTCAATTTACTATCTCTCAAGCTGGCATCGCTGCCTGAACCCTAACTCTACAGTAATCATAAGTTTTTAGAGAAAAAAAAAGAATTATGTAGCTTTATAGCTCTCCATCTCTATTTCTGCCAAGCGTGTTTGGTGCGAATTGATACCCTAACCCTCAGGTCGGCAGGCATGCGCGCTTGCCACTACACTGTCTGAGCTTTGCATTTCATGTGTCAAAGTGCCGTATTTAAATCGAAGCAATGAGAAAAAAGCAATACAACAGGCTGCTGGCGCAGCAGCGATTTGGTGTCCAAAATCGAACCAGTGATCTAGACACTTTCAAAGAATTAGTGTGTGCAAACAATTTCAAAATTCAAATACCACATAACTCTTGTCAATCAATCATGCATAATAAACTAGTTGAATCGATTTGTTGGATTTTAGGAGTAGCATTGTTCATTGCAGGTTCAGATTCATATAAAATTTAATTCACTATTGTTCAACAATAGTAATCAATTATTACCGGTATACCTTACAGTGTTAGAGATTTGGTCTCAACAAAACCTAACATAGTGCTTAATGACAGTCAGAGCAGGTTGAGAAGAGTGCTTTACATGCAACTTTGCCTGTGTATTTGTAGTGTAATTTCAGATTTAGTCAGTAATTTTACAACGAACATGAAAAAAAGAATTACTGAAATGTTGGTAAATTCTAATCCAAGTCAGGAATGGTTTTGTATTGTAGATCACATGGTTATATATATATATTCTGCCACATGACATATTTTAGAATTCTGTGGTTTGTAGTGCTGTAGAGTCAGTGGAAGTAAAATTCGAAATCAAGAGTATACCCTACCAGAGGTGGGCACTTGCATTACAATTATTGCCGCTCAACTATTTGCTTGCTTGTTGTTGTTGTAGCGCATATTTATCCTCCTGTCACCAGATAGCATCAAACGCTAAATATTGGATCTGCTCACTTTTCATTGCAATGACTACTTTGTGCTTGAAGGAATCTGCACTTGCATAAGTGTTTCCAGTGATTCAATGCTTGTGTTGATTACTTTGAATTCTTGCCAACTGAATTTGCTGCTTGTTTGAAGCCACGAAGCAGAGATAATCATCAAAGAGCATCTTATCAAAGGACGCAACAATGTGAGCAGGGTGCAGGTTGAACCCAGATTATGCGATCAGGGTTGTCGTAAAAATGATGCCTTTACCCTTTGGCCACGCTGCTGACTAGTGCTTGCAATAGTAGATATTAGTGATTGTGCCACAGTTATTTTTAAATGGTTGCACTGATGCTTGCGCCGCTAGTATTTTCGCAAGTTTGAGTTTAAGTGTGCAAGCGTTATTCAAATATGATTAAGAATGATTGTTTTTTGATCAACTGTGGTCAAAGTCTAAAAAAACATTTACAAGGTAGGTTCAAAAAAGCCTTGTCATAGAAAATTGTATTTGTCTGCAGGAAAACATTAGATTTACTTACAGCAGAGGTCTTTTTTTGCTGAAACTTTTTCTCTAAAATGTTTTGCCAATTTTTCAAAAAAAAAGTTTTGATTGAGTATTTTAAAAAATGGTGATAAAATTAAATTTCAAACAACAAAAAAATTTTGTACTTGTATTTCTAGAACTATGCTACTGAGGCTACTCGTTCGTGAAAAATCCTAAAATTACTTCATGGGCATTAAACGCGTTAATCGTGACTTTTTTGCTAGTCCAGGAAAACTTAAACGATATTGCAAACCGGAGTGATAGCATTGGTTGCTCTCTTAATTAATGCTTAAATGAATCAATTTCTTTGAACCAGTAGCGTACGCAGGATTTTTAAAAAGGGGGGCCAGAAACTTGGATTTGAAATTTGAGATTTGAGACCAGAAAATTTGAGAGGAACATAGATCAGAATTTGAAATTGTCATACTCAAATTTCGTCCCATTTTTCGCCCAAAATCAGGTGATTTCGAGCCCAAAGCCTGATGCCCCACTTGCAAGGGGGGGGGGGGGGGGTCATGCCTCAATTTTCCTCACTTTTCTATGCAATTTTGCAATCTTGGCGACCCAAAGGGGGGGAGCCATGGTCCAATGGCCCCCCCCTAAATATGCCCCTGCTTTAAACAAAAAATGCAATGATTTTTTTAGCATGCTCCATTCATCAATGAGTGATGCTAATTGTTCCAGAAGCACAAATGCATTGAAGCTAGTAATCAATTTCTTTGACAAGCCATTAAAAAGAACAGTAACTCTGAAGTTGTTCACTTGCCACCATATCAGTGGAATTTTTTAACAGTTTGATTCTTTTAAGTGCGGGTGTTGAGAGTCTTTTTTCATTAGGCAAAAAGATGCTCTTTGCCCAAATGGGTTCTGCCATGTGAGCGGAGTTAATCGATGTGCATTTTCAAATACTTGTATTTTTTAAAGGAAATCAATAATTTTTTTGTTTACTATTTTGGTAGCATGCATAATTTGCTTTGAATATAGGTTTTGGACCATAGCCTCGTGCAGTTTGAACAGTGAGTCAATTAGAATTATACTTTTCAAAATATCACAAGTGCACTTATGCTGCAATTATTTTTTTGGGCTTGCAGAAATGCTGGTGGCGCTAGAATTTTAGAGTAGTTGTGTGTGCACTTGCTGTGCAACTTTTATGACTTGTGCTGTCCACCTCTGTGCTCTACATGCAATCTTTAAAGTCTACTGACACCTGTAACATTGCAGAGACAAAAAACAAATTAAAAAATGTGCATAACCAAATAGTCAGTTAACCAAAAGCGTACTATGCTTACAAATCAGTTACCAAAAGCTTTGTTTGTGTTTCTTGCAAAACCAAATTGATAACCGTTGCTGCTAGCTTTATCACAGACTACATTAGCTAAATAGTCTAACCAGTTTACCCTGTACCAATAACAGCTATCTCAGGCAAAGAAGGCCATTAAAATAGTGTTTGTCCATGGTTGATTTTAAATTTCTAATACTTTCTTATATTATCTTTCCACATCTAAGAAATTAGGTGTAAAAGATGAAGTCTTCTGAACAAAAACTTGCTCAAAAATAGTTCCAAAATTGAGTATTTTATTGAAACAAAGAGCAAGGTAAATTTTTAAGCGCTAGGATTTTTCCCACATCCTCATCGTGAGGTTTATTTGATCTTATGTTCTGTGCTGCTTTTCTTTTTTTATGATTTTTCCCACTCGCAATACTTTACTTGCAACTAGTAACTTTCCATAACCTGGATTTTGATTCTTTGTTAAATTTACCAATGTTACTGTCTTATTGATAAAATCATTCCTTTATCTTTGCCTACGAATGCTACCAGGCTACATAGCATAAACATTGAACAGAAACATGAACAGTTGCACTCATCACAAAATGCACATTGCTCATCTCATTTCATAGAGTTAAAGTACCTATGAAAAACCATTAATTTCTTATGCCTTGTTTTAATTTCTTGTGCCCCACTAAGAAAAATTTTAAATAGAGTTAAACGGTTCATGCCATTACCAAGGTTGAACACTGTGATTCTTAACAGGGGTCAAAATTAACTTTTTCAATGACTTGCCCATCAGGCAAGTGATGTCAACTGTGTACTTGTCCAAAATATATAGACACAGTGAATTTTAAGACTGTTTAGTTTTTTTTTTAATTTAAAAAATACTCCATAACAAAGGCACTGAATTTGCTTAATACTGCTTCGCATATAACGTATCTTTTATTCGAGAAAATGAAGTTTTTGTGTGCGATGCAATGTTTCCACAAAGCTAATTTTTATCAGCAAATCAACGATTTGTTAAACAATAGCAAAATGCAAAATCAATGGGGGAATCTGAAGTTAGGCCAATCGCATAAGACTAGATTGGTGTTGACTCCATTCTTCTTGGCCCAGTCGTTCCAGAGATATTCTCATTCAAACACAACATAGGGACCTCTAATGCTATAAATTTTATTGGCAACCCTGACGTTGATAGCCTTAACAGGGCATTCAAGCCAAGTATTTCACTCTTGACCCAAATGTTAAGATGTACCAAAAATGCTTTCTCACCAAATTTGAAGTTTTTATACCTTCCCGTTTTCTAAATATTGCAGTTCAAAATTAATTGTTTTCCACTTACTTTAGTGTTGCCATTTTATTACTATTGTGACAAAAGATTAACTTTGGGAAAGATGGCTTATATTTTTTGAAAAGCAGCTAATTTAACAGTTCTAAACCTGTACTTTAGTTTACAATAACTCTGCCGCAAAATGTTTATGGTGAATCATGTATATGCAGTCAATTTTTGAAATTTTGTTTCTAATTGCCAACACTGGTAAAATTTCAAAGGGGAAATCTAATCTGTTATATCTCAGGAATGGAAGGTTGTAGAAAGCTCAAACTTGGTGAAGTTAGTCTTCAGACCTGTCAAAATTTTTTGAGAAAAAATCGAGCAAAAAAATTTCCAACCTGAATGCCCTCTCAATGCCGTTAGTGATGCTGTCCCAGTTCTAACCTAAAGCAATGCCGCTATTAGGCTACTACATTGAGTTGTTTTACTGTGCAGTAATCGATTTGATCTTGTCATCATAGCAATTCTGAGCTGGAAAAAAGAGTAGACTGTGCGGTAGCCTCGTTAGCAAACGTCCAAAAACATGGGAAAGTAAGGGTAGTAGATTAGTAGGCCATTGTTTGGTACTTCGTAGTCTAGTAATAAACGCCTTATTTCTAGGCTAGACTATGATTTAGATCGAAATGTAGCTGACAGCTTGATTTTTACTTAGATCGCTAGACTACCAAACAGTCTCTCTTTTCACCAGCTTGGATCTGTTCTGCTAAAAATATACTGATTACATAATACGCAGTGAAACAACTCAATGCAGTAGCATAATAGTGGAGTTGCATTAAATTGAAACTGGGATGGCATCGCTAACAATGCTAAGGTTTTAACATCAGGGTTGCCAATAAAAATTGTATTATTAGAGGCCCCTACATCGTGTTTAAAGTAGAATATCTCTGAAACGGCTGGGTCAAAAAGGGTGGTGTCAATGACAATGTAGTCTAATACAATTTGCCTAATGTTAAATACCCCCATTAATTTTGCATTTAGTCCTTGTTTAAATCATAAGCAAATAATTTTTGACTATATGATAAACATAACTCTAGAAAAGTCAGCAAATTTGTGGAAGTATGACTTTTAGAAGACTTTGATACTGGATTGGTGCAACATTGTGGTCACATAAACATAATTTTACAGCTTTGGGTACAAATGTATTGGGAAAATTAGGGCATCTGCTGATTAGCCAAAAAGCTAGAGGAAACTCTGGCGCAATGGTTATGGTGGTGTCCTGCTGGCGGTATTTTGCTTGCAACAAGGTATAATTTTGTAATCATACATAGTTTTGCATAGTCTAAACATGGTCATAGGCAATTATAGATTGTTGCAACCTTCTCAAACGTTATTGTGGTTCTTGTGTGTTTTTGCCATTTTTCTTCATCTGCTTGACTGAATATGCTAAATGGTATTAATGATTTTGATTTACTGATTGTTTATTTATGGCACTTCTATGCTCGTAAGAATTCCTATACTACAGTACTGGAGTTCTTCAACCACGCACATAATTACATATTAAAAAAGCCTAAATACAGAATAATATATTTTGACTAACAGAAAAATATGTAATAAAAAAAGAGAGATTTCTCAACGAATTTTATCCGTTTTACTCCGTTTATTGTATTTTTCTGCATACTCTAGTATATGGTAATAACAGTAGTTTGTTTATATTTATCAACTAACAAAGTACCATTAACATTAAATAGGTCTGTCTTAACTGCAGTTGCAAAAATGATTACCAGCATGATGTAACAAAAAACCCCCAAGGCATTAATACATGCTAATTTATTTATCTTTTTATGACCATGATATGAGTTAATATCACCTATGAGAATACTTACGTTAGTTTCTCCTTAAAAAGAGCTGTTATATGACACCTTACTTGAAAAAATTGAAGTTGCTAGATTTGAGCTATTCCATTTCAATCTTTCATTACTCTTGATTGATTTCAAAGAGCATGTAAACTTTGACGTAATATTTGACCTTTGACCCCAAACAAAATCAGTACAACTATCGTTTAAGTCAATTAAGAGTTTTCAATATCTTATCCAAAAAAGTTTGTTTCAAGTCTGAACTCCAATTGTAGTCGTAGTTATGACTGTTTCATTACAACCAGTGCTAAAATCAGTAGCGTAGTAAGGGGGAAGGAGGCGGGGGAGCTATAGCCCCCCATTGGCATGTCGACCAAAATGCAGAATAAGAAAAACACCACGTTTTTAGCTCTTTTGTAACTGTTTTATGCAGTGGAATAGATTAAAATGGTGATTTAAAACATCTTTTGAAACATATATTCAGGGTGACGGGGGGCTAATTTGTCAAAAATAAAACTCACAAATACATGAAAACTTTGAAAAATGGCCAAAAATCAGCAATCAAAATTTGATCGCTAGTGTAAAAATGCCAAGCATAGGTGTCATCAACAAATATACTATTAACTTAATTAGGAATAGTGGTGGGGGGGGGCTATTCAGTATTAGTTAATTACCAATCATTCCTCTCAAATTAGCCCCCCCCAATTATTTTTCTCTGTAAGTTGTGTACGAAATAGATTACTCCATGTGAGTTTTATTGGACTATACAATTTTATAATTTACCAGCATCTAAATACGACAATTCAAATTTTGCCATTCCCATCTCCCAAATAGCCCATTTATGCAACCAGTTTAATAATGTTTGCACTGCCAATTTCAATGCCACGTTTTAAAAGCATTATTTTTTTTATCAAAATAGCTCTAAAATTAAGTTATTTTTGCAAAAAAATGCAAAATTTTCAAGCGTTGGGGCTGCGCCCCAGACCCCCAAAACAGCCCCCCATTGCAAATTTCTGGCCACGCACCTGGCCAAAATGACGTCATGTCATGGTTGAATGAGCACAAAACTGCTGTTTTTTGAAATGCTGTAACTCCGCAAACGCTGGTTCGATTTTCTTGAAACAAATTTTATTTTGCTCAGAATTAAGTTATCTTTCAAATTAGTTTGATTTCATTACAATCTGAGATTTTGGGTTACGTGGTCTGGTTGATTTGACATGGAATGAACCTAACTTTGTAAATGTACACTCCCTTTAACTACCTTGAATTAAGATCTGTTCGTAACATTGCGCTAACACCTGTCAGACAGCCAGACAATTAATTGAAAAATGCCACCTGTGCAAGCAAAATGCACTTATATATGAATGAAACTTTTTTTCTTTTTCTTGATTGTTTATTATCAAGCTTGCACAAAGGTGCGATTATTTGTTGGTTTGAAATTTTTAAAACCATTTTTTTAAGGAAAAAAGCAATCTACGACTATGTTTTACTGCCTGCGCAAAGGTACGATTTTATTAGTGAGACAGAAACACCTGGAAACGTAACAATAAGCAAACAGACAAAAGTGCAGATTATCACAGGTTGCTTGTTGAACCTTGTTGCCAGCAAATTATCGCTTGTGGGACACCATCATCATCACATTTTGGATCCGGTATTGTTCCCATCAACGGATTTGCATGGATTTCGTTTGGTCATTGTCTTTACCACACCTTGCCATTTTGTTCGATCACATGCATCCTCTTTCACCAGTCCATTTTTCTTCATCTCATTCTCTACTTGCTTTTTCTACGTATGTGTCGGTCTTCCTCTATTACCGCTCACTTCAAATTTCAAAGCTTGCCAAAGGCAAGTTGAAATCGCCTCAAGCAGGCAAGAAAACATCACCATTATATTAATGAGATGTAATAAAGTTGAAAACACCACCATTGTATTGATAAGATGTAGTAATGTATGACTATTTTTAATCTTGCAATACCCAAAAATTATTTTTTTGTAATCGTTGCAATTGTGATGTTAACAATGATGCACGTTGCTTTTTTGCTACAAACATATTTTTAATCGCAAATGTCTTGCGAGCTGTATCAGCTAGACTGCCTAAAAAGTTTTTTTTTTTGCAAAAGACAGGTTTTTGCAAAAGACAGGAAAGCTAAGGATTGTTAAAAACTGAACATAATAATGCAAAATTTTCGATTTTAACTTCCGAAAGAGCATTCACATGTCAAGAATGTGACATTTTGAGTGAAAAAAGTTGCTAAGTGTGTCTAAGTATCAAATACATCTGCACGCAATTAAGAAGTGTTAATTGTTATTAGTATTGAGTGTGTGACTAAGCACTTGACAATTGCACTAAAATATAGCAAGCAAAAACTTTTTTCACTTGGATTTTATTTTTTGTAATAAAAGCAGTTAATTTGCGTTTTCAAGTAATCTTTTTGATGTTAACTTGCCCATCGGGTAAGTGAAACCAAAAAATGACTTTTTTAGCTTGACCTAGGCAAGCGTTAATTTCGAATCGTGCTTATTACAGAAAATTTTCGGATCATGTTAAGATGTGCTGGTGAGCTTTTATAAAATTAATTATTGACTGGTTGCTATGGCTACAGAAGTTAATAAAGTGCAAGAAGAATCAGGAAGTGTGAATTTGAAAAGCAGCAAAGAACCACCGAGTACCCTGTCACCAGGTAACAAACTAACCAAAAAAGAGTCACTGCGTTTGCAAAAACAAAGCTATAAGCTTGAAAAGAAAAAAGTTGAAAATGAATTTAAAATGACAGCCCAAGATCCCGGAGTTGTGCTGTTGTCGGATTGGTTGAAGGTACGTAACAACTTAAAAAAGTGGTCAAGAATGTGGTGTGTTATTAATCCTGGAATGCTGATTTTTTATAAAAACTCCAAACAAAAAAGCTGGATAGCAACCGTTCTATTAGCTTCAGTTGAGATTATTGAAAGACCTTCTAAGAAGAGAGGGATGTGTTTCAAAATTTATCACGTTCTAAATCAATCTATTTGGGCATCAAAAGGTCCAAAAGGAGAAAACTCTGGCTTAATTGCCAACTCTCTTCCCGGCAATCATGTTATTTTACGTGCTCAAACTGATTCTGATGGACAGTGTTGGATAGATGCACTTGAGCTTGCAAAAAACTGCTCAAACCTGTTGAAAAAATCACTGAATACAAGTAGTAAGCGAAAGTCTGGATCTGCAAAGGAGAAAAACCAAAGAGATACTGTAGAAACCCAGTCTAAAGATCTTTTAAACAAGCTCGATTTCTCCCCTGCAGCTATTGACAAAAATGAATCCAGCTTAAATAGTGCTCCAGAAAAGTTTCCACTAGTGGAGCAAAATGTCCTTACTGCCCCAATTCCTAAGCTTTCTGTTTCCCTTTCAACTCATTCGGATGAAGATCTATCTGCTGCCAAAACTTCCAAAGAGATTGAGATTAATATGAATGGAAGTCAAGATCCTTATGCAACTTCAAGCACTGAGAGCTATGAATCAGATGATGCTTTCACTGGTGATGAATCGGCTGTTTCAAGAGCTAGTAGTACAGCCGTTACTACCTATGTTCCTGATGACAACGAGGAGTTGGGTGATTCCAGCGATAATACTCAAACTGAAGAATTGGAAGGTGAAAACAAAAGTTTGGTTTGGATGCTTTTGAAACAGGTTAAACCAGGAATGGATTTGTCAAAAGTTGTACTACCGACTTTCATACTTGAACCAAGGTCATTTTTGGACAAATTGTCTGATTATTATTATCATGCTGATTTGCTAAACAAAGCTTCTGTGGAAAAGAATGCTTACAACCGAATGAAAATTGTTACGAAGTGGTATTTGTCTGGATTTTATAAAAAACCCAAGGGATTAAAGAAACCATACAACCCCATTTTGGGAGAGACATTCAGGTGCAAGTGGGAGCATCCTGATTCCAGCAGTACGTATTACATTGCAGAGCAAGTCTCACATCATCCTCCCATTTCTGCAATAGCTGTTATCAATCGAAAGGCAGGCTTCACTGTGCATGGAAGCATTTTAGCCAAATCAAAGTTCTATGGCAATTCACTTTCTGCTATTTTAGATGGAAATGTGACTTTAACTCTGCTTAATTTAGGTGAAGAATACATTGTTACAATGCCTTATGCTCATTGCAAAGGCATATTGTATGGAAAAATGACTATGGAGTTCGGAGGAAAAGTGAAGATCAGGTGTGAAAAAACAGGCTATACAACTGAAATGGAATTCAAATTAAAAGGACTTTTCGGACGAACAATGAATGAAATAGCTGGCCGAATTTTACTTGGACAAAGAGTTTTGGGCACGCTTAGTGGAACGTGGGACAGCTCAGTGCATTTCACAGATCTGAACAAAGGAACAGTTGATGAATTTTGGGCAGTTACTCCTGAAATAAAGGCTGCTCGTCTTCAAAGATCCATTGTGGATCCTGCTCAACAAGGAGAATTTGAATCAGCTAACTTGTGGCGACATGTAGCTGCAGCAATCAAGAGAAAAGATCAAGTCGCTGCGACTGAAGAGAAAACAAAGCTTGAAGTTGAACAGCGAAAAGGTGCGAAGCAGCGTAAAGAAAACAACGAAGTATGGATTCCAAAGTACTTTGACTACAACATTGATAAAGATGTGTGGGAGTATAAGTACATGGATTCCAGGCCATGGGACACTCTCAATGACATAGAGCAATATGAAAGTGAAGGTATTATCAGCACTAAAACAAAACACAAAACTACTCCTGTTCGACGAGGATTCACCAGAACTTCCCTTTTGAGCCGAAAAGGTAGACATACCTCAACGCCATCCTCTGGTAAGTATCATGCTAATTAATGTTTTAATTGTTTAGTTTACAATCAATAATACTTTGTGAGTGTTATTTGTGTTATATGTAGGTTCTATTTGAATAAGACCCTTTGATGATCCCGATTGCGGGTGAAACAAATTGTAGGGTTTTAAATTTTTGACGTGTACTGTGTTATGTTATCTGTAGTATATATAAAAATTCAATAAATTATTTATTCAGAGATTTTGGAATTGGAGAACCTGCCAAACAACTAAAGGCAGGCAATGAATTACTAGCAGTTTTAGCTTTGTAGTCGAGTGATAATAATATTGTTGTTGTACATATCTATCCTCGTGTCGCCAGACAGCGTCAGACGTTAACTATTGGAGAAATCCGCACTTGCTTCTAAGGAGTTTCTTGTGATCTAATGTTCCTGTGAATTTCTTGGCATTCTTGTCCCCTGAATTTGCTGCTTGTTCGAAAATCGAAACCACCTAGCAGAGATATTATCGTAAAGCGTCTTATCCAAGGACGTAACAACGTGGCCAGGATGCGGGGCTGCCGGTTGAAACCAGATCATGCGATCAGGGTCGTCGTAAAAACGACGCCTTTACTCTCTCGGCCACGCTGCGACTAGTAGTTGACCTTGCAAGCATTTCCTTCACACCTTATAACTTAATTCGGTTGATATTTTTCTCCGTGCTTTCCGTTTAGGTGAAATCAATAGTTGCAAATATGGCAAAACAAAGCGTATTACTTTTTTTTCTCACCAATTTTGTGGGTCCCATGATAGGCTGTGTTACTATGCAGCCGATTTTTATCATCGAATCAGCATTTTTGTTGGGTGCACGCGACTCAGTTTCAGATTTTTCATTGTTTGCTATGGAAAAATCGCCGATTTTTTGGGTGCACGACTGCACGCCAACTAACCAAAACCTAAGAGGGAAGACTGATGATAGTCGTAGCCATTTATTTTCAATTTGTCTTGAAAGTGAGACTTCCATTTAAGCACAAAAATTAGGTTTATTTTTCTCTCTAGGTAGGATATCCTTTAGTTTATGATGATATGCATCGTATACGTATATTGTTATTTTTTGTTTTAGATAAGAACCAGTTTGTTGGTGCGAAGCAAGATGGTGGCACGTTGGTAAGCTTTTCCGATGTTTCTAGCATTGTTAGTGAGGGATTACAGCCATTAGTTCAAAGCCAGCAAGGTTTGATGAGAAAAATCAATGCTTTGGAAGAAAATCTTAAAGAGGTTTATGCTCTTCAGAAAAAGTTCCTGTGGTGGAGTTTAACCTTTTTGGCTTTACTTCTTCTTCTTGCTCTGTACATCATACTCGGTACAGTAAAGATTAATGCAAGACAAGAGCTTTGAATCGGAAATTTAGCTGGTGGAGTATCATGCCCTTATATGTTGTAGATCACTGTGGATAATAAATGTCGAAGTGAACTTTGAGTAATTAAACCACATGCTTTTCGTCCGCCTACCGAAGATTCTTCAAAATTAACATCAATACATCTTGTTTGACCCTGTTCAATAAATCGATTTTATTAAACGTTTGCAGTACTAATAGAGCATTCTTTTCTGGTTCACACTGAATTTCAAGTTTTGTTTTGTAAGCATGAAATTTAGGCACGTTTGTCGTTTATAAAACATGAATAGCTCGTATTTGTAAAGCTATTTTACCGACTTGCATATGAAACTTATACACGAATATATATATTCACGTTATAATCGTTACATAATGATATGTACTGTAGTTTAAGTAGTGTAGGTGGTAGCTTAAATTAGACCCACAAATATTTTGTGTTGATATAAATTTTAACCAAAGAAAAGTGCATAAAATGACTCTACATGTGCTCGTAATTAATTTTCACGCCTTGTTATCTAGTATTATCATGTTACCTAAAGTGCAGTGTGATGTAAATCATGATAGGGTGTTCAGCAATTATTATATAATCGTTTTTCTTTTAAATGCAATAAGTAGATAATTTTTGTCAGGGTTACCCTCTTACTCAATTATGTTACTGCTAAAAATACTTGCCTGGTAGTATTTGCTGCTGATGTGAAGCGGAAAGGTCAGTCTGTGAGCTGCCGCCGTGAAAGAGGGGTGATGTAATGTGTACCGTACTAAGTTTTGATGATAGTTTGTAAAATTCTTATTTTTAACTAATCTTCTTTCAGCGTACTAGTCATGCTATGTTATGTAGTAATAGTAAGGCTAAGACTGGGTCGTGTTCATCAATTTACTGGTACTGGATTTGCCAAGCTTCGGCTTACAAGTGAAATGCCATTGTCAAAAACAATCTTCTCTCCATGCAACATATCACAAGTTTCATAGCTTGACAACAGCATTACATTAGCCTTGTAGTTAACTTGCATTCAACTTCGCTTGCTTATGTAGTAGCATTACTTCTTTAAATGTTCTGCTAATGCAACTTAATAGAAAAAGTTTTTGAAGTTCCAATTATGATAGCTTGCCATCTGCCAATTACGTAGTGCCAATCAAACATCGTTTGCCCTGTTTGTGTTCATAATCTCATCTTTGTCGAATCGTTTTTGGTCGGGCAATATACAACAGTAGCAGATTTTGCTATGCTAATGCTGTAAAATTTAATTAATTTTCTGTGATAGTGGTAAAGAGCAAAGAAGTGCTTGCCAAAGAAGCTGCTGTTTCATAACGGAGTCGAGATTGCGCTTTTTTCTGGCTCGAATTTGCAGCTTTTCAAAACCATTCCATTTACTCCCACGTAAACATTCAACTTTTCAGGACATTTCCAATGTTTCCATGACAAGTTAATTTTCTTCGTTTCTTTAGCTGTTTTCAGTAAATTGGCGCTGTTTTCGAGATTAATTTGTAAAAATTTTTTGTTGTTGTAAATTTGCACGAGGGCTAATAGTGTGAGCATTTTTAAGCAGCTTTTTGAAAACAAACGTCAGAATGCGTTTTTTTTTTTTGATCTGGTACAATTCATTTCTTTTCTTCACGTATGGTATTGGTAAAGTAGACGATGGTTCTGGTAATGTGGAAATTGTCCATTGAACACTAATAGGTTATAACCCCGGATGTAAAAAAATGTAGTTTGTCATGGTAGTATGTGTTATACTTTTGACTGACAAAATCTAAGTGCGCACTAACATCGTTGTAATAATAATAAAGACTGAACAAGAACGAGTCATATATATTTCAGTTCCGTCGTATACGTGTGAAGCATGTCTATTGTTTTAAAAAGGTAGTGACTATTTCACCGAAAATTTCAAGTTAAAGAAAATAAAACGAAAATGAGAAATATTCATCCGCGCTTTTTTCATTTGGTTTTTTAGGGGTAAAGGTTTAAATTAGGGTTTGGTTTAGGGTTGGATTTGGGGATAGTTTTGCTGAAAGCATTTGAGTTTGGGTTCGATTTGGGTCACAGTTAATAAAAAGTAGATAAAAATTTCCGGTCTAATAAAGCCTTCGTTTAAAAATGGGATAAAGATCATGGTTATACCGCTTGTAACTCGTAAATTTCACAAATTTTACTTTACTCGGTGTTATTAGTTTGTTATGGTTTCAATCAAGGCAATTAGGGTGGTAGAATGTGCTAATTTTTTTTCTTCTATACCTTAACTTCTACAGTTAGGGAGCATTTAGACCTGGAAACAAAGCAATGCGAAACAATTTCGGGTCAAACCAAAGACTATAAAAATTGGTATTTACAGCTTCCCTGCTTGACATTCGGCAAGAAAAAGGACAGTGTGAAGCCTATACCGTGTGTGGTTGACAAACTGTGGCAGCTTGACTCAAAGACTGAAAGGTTCTTTCGTTGTCTCCAGGCCAACTTAACTTCGCGAATAAAATATAATTACAATTACAACTTCGAGTGGTGGATTAGGTTGCTTGCGATAGTAAGAAACCTTCCGAAGTGACGATATCGACTACTCGCGAGGGTTGTTTTGCATTTGTTCTAAGCGCCCTTTGAAAAACCTTCCAGGCGAAAGTGTAGTTACTTATTGCTATTATTTTTTGATGACAGTATGTTTGAAAGGATGCTAACGTTCGTTGCGTTGTCTGTAATGTATATATTTTTCTTTTTGCGCATATAATCTAATCGCAAAAAATGATTTTTAGCATGTTGATATAAATTTTTAGACTTAGAGCTGTAAAATGAATGAGTCTTGCGGATTGTGTTTGTTCTTTTGTATTTTATTACGAATAATCACTTCGATATTGCAAATGCTTATTTTTATATTTGTGTGTTGTTCCATAATGTTCCACCTGGGATGACGTGTATAATCGCCATGTTGTTCAATCGTGTGGGGTTTCGGATCAAGTTGATACAGCAATATATTGCGGGTTCTTTATCATGGTAAACTGTTTGATAAGATGAAACAGATCAAACTGAAAGTAATGTTTCTACACTTATTGGCTTGAATTTGTAAGTGATGCTGTGCTTAACTTTAACGCCTGCTATTAATGGATGATTTGGGTATCTTCCATTGATTTTCTGTTTTCACCTCTGTGTGAGTGAGTATAATGTTCGTGCATTACAAAAATACATGGCATGGTAGTCTCAAATGATTTCTGCATTGCTTCAGTCGCGTAGCTTAGGCGTTATACACTTCTACCCTGTAGAGTACACCAATATTTACTTTGCTTTCAAACGTAAAGGATTTCTCTTCTAGTCCAATCAAATGTGCAATATACGGTAACAGAAAACATTGTATTGAGTGGAAAGCTGAAATAATAGGTTTGTAATTGCATTTTTTGTTTGCACGTTATCACTCAATAACTTACGCTAAAGAAATTTCGACATGTACCATACCGAAACTTATTGTCTAAAAGTTGTACATTATAAACAATTGTACTCGTCTAAATCATTAAGCACGAATTTTCTGTTTAAACACAAAATGGTTTCAGCATATTGCTTGCTGGGATTTATTGGTAAATCATTGTACTGTATACAACTTCAAAAAGACCGATGTTCTCGCGCCGTTACTTGTTGATTGAACTTTTGAAAACAAAAATACATCGAATTCTAATCTTTTATTGGTGTAAATTAAATCAGATTGAAATAAAAGTACTTCTTGCTACTGAATGTACCGATGCTGAATGCCCTGCCAATACAAGGTCAACTTCAAATTTCTCTTTCAATCTGAGATTTATGCTCTTTTAAATTTAGCCGACCAGTCGATTTTGCAGACAATAATGGTTAACGTAGTGATGAAACCGGTTTAGGTTTAAAAGCTTGTAATGAATAAAAACTAAGTTTCATTTAATACGATGAGCAAGTACCACGTATTGAAATAGCAAAAACATGATGATTTTTGGTCCTATCTATTTAAAAATGTTCTTGATTAGCATTTTGCATTCACTTTTAATTACGAGCTGGTTCATCAATGTATTGAATTTCAAACAAAAAGTGAACTAACAATTGTATTTGAATAAGATTGAGAATTGTTTCAAGAATAAACCGAAAGGTTTTCACCTCAAATACGTTTCAATCAATTTTGGTGGAAATTTTTCAAAATTTATTAAGTTGCTTGATGTTGCGCGCACGAAAAGTCCATCATTTTAAAAAACGATAGGCTCCATTATTAGCGTGCTGTAGTTAACTTGCTTTAAATTGATGAAATATATGTTAAAGAAATGTAACGAAATGTTTAAAACGCTGTGCTTTCCTACATAGTGCAATACAGCCTTCTACTCAACACGAATTTCTGCATCCGAGTTAAATATTCAGTAGAAATTCGTGTTGAGTAAAATTTCGCCCCGTTATGACTGTTTTGAAATTCTTCAAGCCTTGTAATGAAATGAGTCCGTGGTACGAGCACGGCAAGGCATGAAATAAATATGATTTGTCCATAATTAGACTGACGATTACAATTTCAAAGTAAAGTTTTTTTTCAGGGATGGCAATCACATCAAGTACTTTTTTTCAAAAATATCGCATCGAAACACGGAAGACATGCACATCCATTAACGCTTTACAGAATTTGACAAAAAATAGTCTGCGATTTTACAATATTTTGTGTTGGTTTCTTCAGTTTCGTCACAGGTTACAGTTTGGGCAGAAGTTAGAATATGCTTTGGCATTTGTTGCATCACAATCACATTATGTGTAATTGGGACTTTGCGCGAGCGCGTAGTATCTCTGTTTTTGTTAGCGAATTCTGGCTGATGAGGATTACCAGCAAACGGTAAAACCTAGAAGTTGAAATTTGGACTGAACGTAAGAATTAATAAAAGCGTCATGTGTGCCGATTTTGGGGATCCTAGGTCACGTGATCGTGAATTGACACTAAAAAACGGCAAATTTTGGCTTGAAAATTTATTAATTCGTTTATAACTGAAAAACCACCTGAGGTGCAAAGCTGAAATTTGGACACAATGTGGGTACTTATGAATGCTTTGTACAAACCGAGTTTGGGGGCGCCTGGTCACGTGACCAAACTTTTACTGGCCGAAATGGGCAAAAAGTTGACGAATATGAATCGATATCTCTTGGTAATCACAGATATTGATGGAAAATGCTTTGTGCTTTTTGAGCACAATATCAACCACCTTTGTATTGGTTATGTTCGTTTGCCCCAACTAACCAACTTGAATGCTATTTTTCTTGTTTTGTTTTTCTTACTTTTTTTTCTTTTTCTTCCCATGCTACCTACTTTTAAACCGCTAAACGCACTGTATTCAAAGTTTGAGCAATTGAAGATAGCAGGGAGGACTTTTGTGCGACTGAAATCAGGGTTGCCAGGTTGGAAGCATCCCGCTCAATCGGGTCCTCCAAATTTTGAACTTTAAAACCGTTAAAGCTAGATGGATTAAATTTTCGGAATGGGTAGATATTGAAAATAAACTAAACGTGACAAACATTAAGGGTGCCACGATGGGGGTCAAACAGGCCCTCCAAAATTCAAACATTTTAAGCTAGATACATGAAATTTTTACGTAAATTTAAAGGAAAGATAAAATTTGGGGGTACCAAAATGAAGGAATCTCCCTCAAACAAGGACGCCAAAAGTCAAACGTTAACCACTTACACTAGACCACTTACATTTATAACAATAGACTGGTAAAATTTTCAGAACAGATAAAAATGAAGAAATGATAAAATTTGGGAGTGCCACAATGGGGGTCCCCTTCAAATGAGACGCCGAAATTCAAATTTTTTAACTGTTTAAACTACACACATCGAAATTTCACAATGCGCAAGCAAATATGAAGGAAAGATAAAATTTGACGAAATTTGGGGTACCAGAATGGGGTTCCTTCAAAATTCAAACTTTTCAACCCCTTCAGCTAGACACATGAAACTTTCAGAATAAGTTAAAAGAAAAATAAGAACAGGTAAACAAAATAATGCTAATTTCAGGTTCCACAATTGGGGAGTCCTCCTCCAACGGGTCCTTCAAAAATTTTGACCACTCAAGCTAGAGAAATAAAATTTTCAAGACAAGTAAAAATTTGAGGATCTCATACTCTAGGGGTCCTCCAATTATGTTGACACCTCCCCCCATTAACTAGAAAAGCTAAGCAAATTAAATCTATTGGATAGGTTAATATGAATCAAAGATTAAAGATAACAAAATTTGTTTCGCTACATTAAGGAGACCATGCCAAATGGGCCCCTTGGAATTTCTAAATCTTTATTTCGAAGTACTTCAGCTAGACATATCAAATTTTAAAGAGAACCGGTAGGCTAATACAAGAAAAAGTTAAAACACGCCAAAATTGGCAATGCCACGTTGGACAATTAGCCCTTAAATGCACCTTTAAACTATAAGATGAATTATCACAATAAATATGGTATCACAGAAAAGTAGATGAGTCAAACTTATGAGATTATTCTAACACAGTGGTTCTCAGCCTTTTTATAACCGTGTCCCATTTTCGTTTTGAAAATATTCCTAAGGCCCGTTACCGCAAGTTTCTGCGAACGTACTCACTAAAAAAAGTCATCGCGTCGGATTCCACGATTTTGGGCCATTTTTCAAACGATCTTAAAAAAAAAAAAAAGGCCATCGTGTCGGAGTCCGCGATTTTTCGCCAATTGTTCGACCATTTCCGATGGAAAAAGGTCATCGCAATGCAAATAGATTTTACGCAAATAAAACTTTTTGCAACCAAAAAGCCAATTTTTCAAATAGCCCTGTGGCAAAATGCTTTATGGTCCACCAGTGGGCAATGGCCCACTGGTTGAGAACCACTGCTTTAACATTTAAGACGTTGAAGCACTTGAGCTTAATGCCTTTGTAAGATTTAAGCTGGATGGCAGAGTTTTTTTTGATAAAATGTTACTTGCGGCGTTGAAAAAATCTTCTGCTTGCTCTTCAATGTTTTTGAACAATTTTATTAAGAAAGCTTTCGTACTGAATAATGGATGTAATCCAATATGCTGTACAATATCCAATATGTTGGCCGTTGGATCGCACTGCTAAATAGCATTCTCAGAATAGAAATAGGCGAATAACTGTACAATGCGTGCATATTTCCGGCCCAGGGTAATGTTAAGTTTGGCTGATGTACTAAAGTTGCTGGAATCTTAAAGGTCGCTCTATGTTATTTCATAATAAAGTGAAAAACTGTTAGGATCTCCTAATAGCTTTTTGATTGACCTTGTTTCATTATTTTGATAAGTTTTCGATACTTTTAAACTTTGAGAGCGAGTAACCTCAAAGCTGTTAAAATGAACTAAAAAGAGCGTAATGTGCAAACGAAGTAGATAATTTTTGGTAAATACTTGTTTGACTTTAAACATTACCCTTAGGGTTAAGTTTGCAATGTGAAGTTAGACTCTGCTCCATCTCTAACGTATGAATTCATAAGAATTTAATTTTTTGTTAATAAATTTTGTTAGTGTACGTATCTTTTTCCATGCTAACTGCTAAGGCAGGCATTGTTTTGATAAAGTTCTTCAATTTTGAGAAAAATCAATGGAAGTGTTCATACATGTGCTTTTACAAAATTATTCTTAAAAAATATTGTGGTGGGCTAGTTGAGGGTGTAGATTTTGATAGTTAGGACAGTGTTTCAAGTTTCTGGTCACGATAATGTAAGTTGCAAAATCCAAAAATCATCCATTTTCAGATCAAAAAGTTTAGTTGCTGTCGTTTTTACTATCTTAATCGGGTTACTGTCGAAATATTTGTTTTAACGAGGGTTTTGTTGGTAACCACAATTTTAACAATTGCACTGCGCTGATAAGTGAAAATATAACAAACTCCTTAAGTTAAAACGAGAACTAAGCAGAGTTGTAAAATTTTGATTGACATTTTACAGATAGTTTGTCTAGATATTTAAATTTTGAAAGCGGTCAACCACAAACCTGATCAAGTCAATAGAACATTTTAAAATTCGAAATTGATGAATTTCAGATCTGACTATCAACAACCATACCAGAGTTGTAAGTCGGGCCGGGCTTTCTGGGTCGGGCCTGAAGTTGACAAAAATTTCGGGCTTAATTCGGGCCTGAGACGTACTTTTTGTTTTACGTGAACAAAACTATAATTAAAAACAACTAGGTAACTTTGCTAAATTTTTCAGACCTAACTTAACTTTTGTTTTTTTCGGGCATGATTTGGGCTTTAAATTAGTTTTCAGGTTCGGGCCCGAACTAGTCGGCCCATTTACAACTCTGAACCATACACATGCTTAACGCAATTGTTAAGTTCGTAACTTCAGTAAAGTTAGATACTTTCGCGAAGTCCCCGAATATCGCTTGCGATGTCATATTTTAGTAAAAGTAGTCTTGCGCTGGCAGAGCTTCAGTTTACATTATTTTCAGCCACAAACTTTAATTTCAAAATTAATCCAAAAAATCGATTGTTGCAAAAATAATCACAAACTAGATGCGCTTTTATCGCATCGATTAATATTTAAATTATCGCAAAAAAATTGCATCCGTTATTCCGATCTGCATCGCAGTTTTCTTGCGAAACAAATATCGAAAAAAAGCCATCGAGGCGTTCGCCATCCCTCTTTTTTTGTATTTCTTTTCGTTAACAGGCGTACTAAAATCACTTTAGAAAAGACTAACTACTTTGGTAATCCTTCAATTATGATTTTAGCAAGCATGATTTAACTGTTGCTAAATTAAAATGTTTTAATGACTCCACCTACGCGCTTGAACTTGTACATTTTTAAACGTCAATAGTTTATTATTTGTATAAAATTGACAACATTTAATACTAAAATGCATCTTTTATTGTGCAAAACAGTACCCTCGATCACTTTGAAATTATAAATTTGGCCCTCCTAAAAAAAGTTTGGACAGATCTGCTGTGTAATGGTAAATCACTTAGGCTTCCTGGATCAGGGGCCAAAGTGATATACCATAACATAGCAGTGACATATATATATTATTTAAATTTTGAACGTTTTCCACGTTGAAACAGTAATCCACAAAATTATTGTACATTTGCGGAAACAAAACTAAAATATCACAGTAAATCAAAATAATATTAATGGCGAAAAGCAAAACAAGTTAACAAGGAATTCGATAAAAATAAAAACAAGTCGCACAGCCTTTCATAAGTCGCTCTTGTAGCGAAAAAAGGGAATTCCAAACAAAGTTCAAAACATGTTGGAACCCACCGAAATTGTCCAGAAAAATTCTACTAGATCGAAAACTTCACTCTCGATTAGATGACAGCACTTGCAACAAAGTGAACTACTGCAAGATCATAATGGTTTACAATTACACGTAACCCGACGTAAAGAAGCAGACAAAAGGGCGTTAAGGGCACAGAGGCGTAAATCTGCAATACGCGCTAACAATTTCGTGCTTCCGAAAATAATTATGTAATCAAAGAAACGAACTTAAATATTTTTTAATGAGTATTTTATTTAATTTTTTTTAGTAAAGTTTAGAGCATTTTTCGAAGTTAAATTCGAGTTTGTTAAAAAGTAAGTTGGGTTTCAATATTTATACTTTCAAGAAAATTAAAAACGCCGAACAGGTCAGTGATTGTTTTCACTCGCAATCATTTAACAGTTGCCCTTAATCCGTTAAAGTTAAAGAAACAATTGGGTGGTTGCTTGACTAGATGACCGCAAGGTCTTTTCGCAACCTCCCCGTCATTACTAATTTTAACCCAATTTTAGTTTTTGTGTAATGTTTTTGAGTGTTTATTATTTAATGACAAAATAAACCACTTGTTCGTTCGTAGTCTTTTGTCCTGCTGCGAAGCAAAAGCGTTTTCCAATCACATGTACTACAGGTAGCCATGATCTAGAGTAAAGAGAAATCTATTTTTAATTTTCACTTGTTGCAATTTATTTGAAAAATTGACCGATTTCGTTTCTTTGATTACATAATTACTTTCCGAAGCACGAAAATGTTAGCACAAATTGCAGAGTTACGTCTCAGCGCCCATATGTCCCTGTGTCCTTACTCATTTATGTCCTCCGAACTTTTGTCTGCGCCTTATAACGTATATTGCCATTTGTAGACAGCTTTTTAAATACCCATTCTCTACCAATTTTTTTGATAATACCTTTTGAGGTTGCAGTTCTAAAATCCCTTAAAACTGGGCATTGGGCAATTCTGGAACTGCCAGAAAAGCTATAAAATAACGCACTACTCAGGAATGCACAGTAAGCCCATGCCCAAGACAAAAATACACCACTAAAAAGATGCCAACCTACAATAGTGTTGTTTTATACTGTTAAACAGTAACAAGTTTATAATCGCTAATACGAAAGAATAAGTTTACTGGTTACAAAGTAATAAACGCACACTCGCAAAGCTGAAAGATACGAAAATTTTATGAATAAAAGAATAATACGCATTTACCTGTGTTCTTACCTAATATCAATGCCAAAAAAGCTTTAATCAGGGTTGCCACAGAAACTGCAAAATCAAATTCCAGGGCTTTTTTAGATGATTTTCCAGGACTGTGCAAGGTTTTTTTACAGAACTTAAAATTTAATTTTCACTATAACTCTTTTATGCACCCACTTTTTGTACTTGTCATTAAAGAAAATTTTAATGCCACGCATTTGGATTTCTAGTACTGACTACTAGCCAGGTTTATAGCAAAAAATCTGCAATGGGAGGGCTTGGCTTGGGGTATGGGAACGGAGTTGCCAGCTGCCGGAGGCCATTGGAAGTCTGAGCCCCGAGGTCAAAGCCCCCAGCACAAAAGACTACATAATTTTGCAATAATAACTTAATCTTAGGCCCAGTTTGGTAAAAATTAATGCATTTTAAATGAAGCGCAGAAATTTGCACTGCGAAAGCATGATTGAACTGGTTTTATAAATGGGCTAAAGTATGTGGGTGATGGTAATGGTAAAACTTTTCTCCTAGCTTTATTTCAAGCAGGTAAACCATAAAATCCCTTCATTTGAAAAAAGCTGAGCTTATTTGCACCAGCGCGCAAATATAAAATCCCTATCCTAGCCCTAACCCCAATCTTAAACATAACATATCTAACTGTAATCCTAGCTATAACCTTAATGTTAATTCTAACCCAAACTCAAAATCCAAACCCTAACCTTAATAATTTTTTTAAAAAGCGTAAATGGGCACCCACCCTAACGATAACAATTTTTGAAAAAGCATAAATGACCACCACTCTTGCTCTCTTTTTCTCTATAAGCAAAGCACCCTAAAGTGCAAATGGGCACTTCCTTCGAAAAAACTCTCAAGTATTAATTTAAGTCGTCTGCATTTTATAACGCTAGATAATTTAGGAGAAGGGGCTAATGAAACAAGATTTGAAAAACATGATTGATAATTAACTGAATGAAATACTGAATAGACACTTTACAATTTTTTTAGAAAGCCTAATTTAAGTATTTTGCATTGTGCGATCGAATTGATTGTTTATTTTTAGCCATTTTTGTCAGTTGTTGCTGATTTTATTTTTGACCATCATTAGCCAACCCCTAAATGCTGTTTCAGAAGTGGCTTTAAATTACTTTGGAGTCCATATTACTGCAAAAATCTGCCTCAGAAGTATACTCGCAGGGTGAAAAATGTTACATTTTTTATTGTGTTTAGCCAACAGGCCAATGGAGGGCCTACAGCCTACTTCTGCTGCTAGCAGTAATACTGCTACTAGAGAAAAGCATTGCAATAAATTACTGTTCATAAATTCACTCTTCCTAATAATATTTAATAATTTATACATACTACGCGGCAAAGGGAAAATTTTGGCATTTCAACAAGAAAGTGCCTATTTATACACCGGCGAATAAGCAAGAACTGCTTAAAGAAAATAAGAGAGCAAAGAGCAGAATAGGCTCTCATTTACTCTCTTCTATTTTTTTAAATTATCGTTGGGTAGGGGTGCCATATTTTCATAGACCAAAAAGAGGACAGTTTCGAAAAACGAAGCCCAAACGACCAAACACGCTGAAGGTATATACCGGCCAACTGGACTGACTAAAGACTTTTTTATTTTGGAGAACACAATTTTCCAAGAGAAAATTCAAAAACTGAAGACCGTTTTTTTCTTTGGAGACCACTTGTTTTTGCACCAATTCTTCTTCTTTCTTTATTGCCCGCTTTTCCATGAGGGTTGCGGGGGCAGTAGCTCAAGATTAAGCCGCCACACCTCACAGTCTTCCATCACCTCCATCATTTCGCTTGGGCGAAGTCCCAAGCGATTCCATCCAAGACCCTCAATGTAATCGGTCCATCTAGTTGTAGGTCGTTCGACTGGTCTTCTCCCATTTGCTTTGGCATGTAAAGCTTGTTTGGGGAGTCTTTCTTGAGGCATTCTGCTTACATGGCCAAACCATCTAAGCTGAGATCTTTCAATTCGGAGAAGTAACGGCTCGATGTTAAGAGATTTTCGAATTTCGGAGCTACGCACCTTATTAATGAAAATGGTGATCTCAAAAAAAGATCTGCTGTCAGTAGGGTTGTATTAAGGTCGGCGGGAGCTGAACGCGTGTGTGGATGGAAGTATATCGTTTTTGGTCGGTTTGGTCATCGAATCCCGCCTTTAAGTTCTGAGCATTAAAAACAGAAAACATTTGGCTACTTTTTTGGTGTCCTACAGAAAAAGAAGACAAATCCTCTTAAAAGAAAACGTATGGTAGTCCTACGATAGGGTTATACAGGTTTAAGATTAATGTTAGAATTGGAGCTTGTGATACAGTTAGGGTTAGATTTAGGGTTGGGTTAAGGCTAGGATAGCGACTTTTTTATGTGTGCGCCAGCATAAAAACAAGCTCTGTCTTTTAACAAAATAAACTTTTAAATTTACCCTTTTATTTCACAATGCAATTTATTTCAACAATATTACAGACCTTCATAATGCAAACTATTTCAACAATACCTTTGTGCAATTACAAGGTACCAGTTATCACAACAAAAAAAAAAAACTTCACATTCTGTCCTGGTAAATCACGGGAAAACTTTCCAAACTTTTTCCAGGACTTATAAACAAAATTCAAGAACTTTCCAGGACAGAAAAAAAAAATCCAGGACTTTTCCAGGATGTGGCAACCCTGTTTAATGCTCATAAACTAGACCACGAGTAATTGAGACAGAAACTTTCCTCTCTACAGTATTGGTAACATTTCAAGAAAATATTGGAAAGAAACGGTAATAAACCACTATTTTTAAAGTCTTGGAAGGCCAAGACGCTAGTTGAAGTACTATAGTAGTTTCACAAATATTGATAATTTAAAAGCAATCTTACAGTTCAAAAGTAAAAAAAAAAATTAATTGTTGGGTGATCAGTGTTCACCGATCTCTAAATTAGTAGACTAAAGAGAAATCCATAGCTTCAAAGTTTTTCACTCAACGAGAATCATACATTTGAATGCAATATTAAAATAGAGGTTACCTAATTACAATCGTAAGGAAGCTCAAAAGTTTATTTCGAGCAAATGAAGCAAAAATGTAAATCAAGAAACATGAAGTATAAAAAAATGCGAGCTAGGCACACTGGCATAGTAAAATCATGTATGCAGCATATCACTGTTGGGCAAGTCAACGAGAAGCGTTACCTTCTTTAAGAGTTAATTCGCTAAGAATTTTCAAGCAATTTTTTAACTAAGTCAAATAGTTAACTGAAAAACAAAAGTAACGCAAGTTGAAGTTAATTTTGATTTAAAAATTCAATATTAACATGCAGTTGATGCCCGATAAAATGATTCCATTTCCATACGAGATAAAACTTACTCATTCTGATTTCTGTTCCTATGGTATTTACTATTCTAATAAAGATAGACAAAGTGGAAGCCCTTTTTATTTTATTTTTTTATTTCCATTATTATGGCATTAGGACGCATGGTGTAGCCTAGAAATTTAACGGATTAACGTAAACATTAAAGTAGTTTAACAAAAGTTATAGTTAGTAAGTTAACTCACAAAAGCTGTTTAACTTTTTAACTCGTTAATGAAAAACTTACTTCGTTATTAACGAGTTAATGCCCAACACTCAGCATATATCAATAAACATATAGTGAACTATCTGCAGGTCCAAGGTAACCTGTACCAATAAGAATTGCATCGATAAGAGTCCAAACTCCAAGGCCACCAAAACTAAAAAACTTTCCCAAACCTTCTCTCCAATATCCAAGATAAAACCGATCTGCTCCAAACCCACCAACCGTAATACTTAGAGCAAGTGCCGTAGACCAACTGTAACCTGAAGTCCAACTGCAGGGCATCATTTTTGTGAAATGCCTATTTCCAAGACAATATACATCTTCATGTACAGTACAGTTTGCTCTCACTCTTTGTCGAGGTGTAGCAGTAACTTTACAAGTAGTGTTCGTTTGGACACAGGTATGCTCTTCACCTGCTATTGTTAAAAAGCAATAACGACATTGAAACTCTTTCGATACAGTTCTGTTTCCCATGCAATCACTACTATTAACCACTTGACATTCAAAGGTTGTATTGGAACCATATTTGCAATTATCACTTGCTTTGCAATTGTAGCAGCTGGCATTCAAATCACTGCAGTTGCCAGAGCATAGCTTTCCTACCTCAGGGTTAAAATTCTGAGCACCTGTTGTTAATGTTTGACGAAATGGAGTGGTTTCAACATAGTCTTGTGGAGTTGTTGCTTCTGTTGATTGAGCAAACGCCAGTGTTTCAAAATCCAAGAATATTTCAATCAAAAATAAATAAGCCCAAAGAGAGCAACATTGGAACATTATTTTAAATTGATTATGTTGTGGCCTTTTTTGTTAAACTGATGTGCAATAATCTTAATTATACTGCATCAATCTTTAAAACTTTATCAAAACATATACAGTATGTGCACTTGTACAGATATGCAGCAGATGATCAGCTTAAACCCCCTTCAAGAGCATTAATAAACTTGGACCAAAATCAAAACAAAGTAAGATATAAGTAATAGCCTAGGCAAATTAAATAAATATTCTTACTAACATCTGAAATACATGAAAAGTTTTTTTTTCAAAAAAATATTTAAATTCTATTGGATAAGCTTTAATTTTACAGCAGTGTTCCACAATCTTCCTTGTAGTGAGTACTTAAATTGTAGGGTGGATGCGGGGATTTAGCATCCCCCATCAAAATTTCAGCATCCCCCCTAACAAGATTTCAGAGTTCTCTCTATTGAGAGTAAGCGTCAGAACGATTAGACGAAAAAGTGGCCGTCAGCAGTCAGCATAAATCCCAAATTCTGGCTGAATATAGTACCAAATTGCGGTGAAGACCTTTTTTTTTGGTCTTCACTCGATTTAGGGGACAAAATCCCTTCAATTTTTGGTGCGGACCTTTTTTGTTTCTGGTCTTCACTTGATTTAGGGGACAAAATCCCTTCAATTTCTGATGAAAACCTTTTTTTTATTTTTTGGTGTTCAATCACATTCGAGGACAGCATCTAAACTTGAAGCATAATTTCCACTAAATTTCATTCACATTTGAAATACGTTTGGTCAAGGCTGCAAAACTGCAAAAGCATTCACTCATGCAAAATTTTACAGTTTAAGTACCGCTTGTAGTTGCAGTACCATGCTATGAACTTATTACACAAGAATAATGTCTGCAAAAAAAAGTAGAAGGCCTATAAAAATGATAAAATATTATAACTATGTCAGTTGTGATATTTTTTTATTTTTGTGACAGCCCTTATCAACTTTTAAGTGGCCAGATTGGTACCTACCTAGGCTATATTTCACATTCATGCGTAATCTGTAATGCATTCATTAACAGTCCATTTCAACCTTGCTAGAAAGTAAAAATTTAATGTACCAGTACTGCAGCTATTGCATCATATCAATGGCTAAAGTTAGAAGGATATACCGGTACTGTAAAAATTTCGCTCAGCTTTCTATAAACTTCTGCCCATATCAATCAAGGATATTTCCACAAAAGCTTAAGTGGCATCCTGTCACCACAGACTAGAGGCAGGTACTGATGATGGTCAGGGCATGGTATGAAATAGAATATGATTTTTCCATATTCCATACTGGCAATTTTCTTCCATTCCATACTAAAAATCTTCCATTTCATACTAAAATTTTCTTCCATATTCCATTCCATACTAAAAAAGTTTTTTAACTGGAAGCAATATAACGTATACTTGTGCACCTTTGCAATGTTGTAAGCAACCATTCGGAAGAAGCACGTAACAAAACAAAGATGCAAAGACCGGTATCTGGTATGCACATTGCACAAAGTTCAATGCATAGGCGTAGCTTGGATTATGGATTGGGGAGCCAAACCGCAAATCACATGCAATGACGCCACCAGAAATTTTCGAAAAGAGAGACTTTTAATGGACAAAGAATAAAAGATCAGAAGCTGGGAGTCTGGTTTGGCATGAAACCAGGATTTTGCTAATAAATACATCAAAATTGGAAGACATGGTGAGTAAATTAGTGCAACTCAAACAGATCACAGAAGGGGCCTAGGGCAGAGCCCCCAGAGACTATGAGTGTCTAGAGGCAAAGCCCACCACTGCTGGATGATTTTTTGTAACTTTTTGGAAAAAAATAGCTATTTCAATGCCATTTGAATCACATTTCGCATGCTTTCAGAGCCATTCCAAAGAACAAAATTTTCGAGACTTGAAAGCCACTTGAAAAAATCCCTCTCTTTACTTTAGGTCAAATCCAAAGCACATTCAAAATTTTGCACTTTGGGGTTAAATTTTGTGACTTGGCCCAGGTCAGGGAAAGCAAGGTAAATTGTCTTTTGCAACATTTTTAGCATTAAATAACTCACTCAAAGATTTGCCTTGGAGATTTTTGTTTTGTCAAGAAAATAACCAGTTTTTGGAATATATGTACAACCCCTTCAATTCAAATTCAACAAGTTCTTAAATAAGCATTTCCCCTAACTAGTTTTTTTTCAAACGTATTTTGTCACGTAAAAACTGGCGAGGTGCGGGTGGATTGTTATTTAAAGTTGGTAGGTGATGGAGGTGAATTTTAAAATTATTTAAAGTTGGTACATTAAATACAATAGATGGTTACTAATCACGTTATTTCAGTATAAAAGTTAGCTGGGAGCCTAAAACATATTATTGCATTAAAAAGTTAGATGAAGGCCTGAGATTGCACCTTGTAGAACAAAAACTCTGAATTTCTTCTGTCTTCAGGTCTTGTACATTTAAATTGGTAGGCAAAACTTTAAATTGAAGGGGCACAGGCTCCTGGTCATCAATATTAATATTATTGCTAATTGCTGTAGTTGTAAGCTTGTAATCAGGTAATGTTGCACTTGAAAAATGCTAAAAGAAACTGAAACTGAATAAATAATAGGCTTTGTATCATCATTTTTGTCATTGGTAACATTTTAATTGGGAGTCTCGAGGGCCCAGACCCCCTGTCTATGCCTATGGTTTAATGATTATGGTTTAATGATTACCATACAAGTTAGCTATCACACCAACTATAAAATTTGACAAAACCAAACTGCTAAAGAGCATTTACCATGAAAGAAATACCAAGCTTTCAACACCAAAAAGAATTATCGTTCTATAAGCCAAAAAACTAAAAATCTAAATAAAATTAAGCTGAAATGGGGATGAAATAGCAAATACGAATTTTCTTGATGATGGCAAAAAGCAATTATGACTTGGCAAATTGTCAATCTCAAAATAAAAGTAAAACAAGTCAAACCTGTCGACTTTGCAACATCAATGCTGCAAATTGCATTGTATTGCTACTTACAAGATATACTGTAATATGTACACTGTTTGCGCAATATACACAACCAAAGTAGGCTACCACGCTTTGTCGACAAAAAATACGCGTAGATATTGAAGTTGAATACTTCTGTGACATCATTATATTTATCACTATCAGACATCAGTATTATACGGTACTTTTCTGTAAATACAATGCACGAAATCTAGTCTGGAATTGGTATGGAAGATTGTCTTCCATTCCATTCCATTCTGGCATCTTCCATATTCCATACTGAACTTTTCGTTCCATTCCATACCATGCCCTGCTGAGGGGTAGCCTACATTAGGCCTATACCCAGTGTTGGGCATTAACTCATTAATAATGAAGTTAAGTTTTTCATTGAAAGTTAAAAAGCTTTTGTGAGTTAACTTTTTAACTATAACTTTCATTAAACTACTTTAATGTTAACGTTAATCTGTTAAATTTCTTGGCTACACCATGTGTCCTAAAGCCATAATAGAAAGAAAAAAATAAAAAAAAGCTTCCACTCTGCCTATCTTTATTAGAATAGTAAATACCATAAAGACAGAAATCAGAATGAGTACCGATAAGTTTTATCTCGTATGGAAATGGAATCATTTTATTGGGCATCAACTGCATGTTAATATTGATGTTTTAAAGAAGTGACTTGGCGAATGGAACACGTGCGGTTAAATAAACAAAGATTCCAGTGACGTCACTCGTTTTTGGAAATTTTTGTTTTGATTATTATCGGTACACTTAATAGTTTGGGTTAGGGTTTAGGTTAGGCTTTGGGTTAGGGCTAGGAGCCTAGGATTAAGGTTGGGGTTAGGGCTTACGGTTAGTTTTTTTAGGCTTTATTTCAAAATGTCTGCACGAATGGAACATTTGCCAAGCCTTTTCCAATCTTTAAATACCAAAAAGTAACAAATTAACTTTTAACTTTAACTTGCGCTACTTTTGTTTTTCAGTTACGTCACTATTTAACTCTAACTTAGTTTAAAAATTGCTTGAAAATCCTTAGTGAATCAACTCTTAACGAAGTTAACATTTCTCATTAACTTGCCCAACACTGCCTATACCACTACCAGGAGGCTACCCATTATTACAGGACAGTAGATCTAGGCAGTACTTAAATTGTAGGGGGGATGCGTCCCCCCATCAAGATTTAGGCGTCCTTCCATCTTTTTTTTTTTTTTGGAGATCACCTGATTTTGGCCGGAAAAAAAAATTGAATTCTTGATTTCGGCCAGACAAAGCCTTCGGATTTCGGTGAAGACCTTTTTTTTTTGGAGATCACCTGATTTTGGCCAGAAAAACCGTTTGAATTCTTGATTTCGGCCAGAAAAAGCCTTCGGATTTCGGCGAAGACCTTTTTTTTTTTGGAGATCACCTGATCACCTGATTTTCACTGAAAATTCGCCTCAATCCAATTCAGGAGTAATGAAAATTTGGGTCAAGTTCGTTTATGGAACACACTCCCAAAAAATCCTGGCTACGTGCTTGTTCTTCACTAAGGTTCAGTCAACGCTGAAAAAGCGTCCCCCCATGCAAAATTTTACAATTTAAGTACTGGACCTAGGCAACTTCACAAGCCAGCCTCAAATGAAGCATGAGCGGCAACAGATCTTGGATCTATCAGAATCACTTTTCAGTGATTGCCAATCTGCAATGCCACCTTGTGAGTCTTTAAGTTCGCCTAGATTCCCAAACACTCCATTTTCCTATTTCTCAATCCCATTTAGAACTCCTTTCCCAAACACTCTATTTTCCTGTTTCTCAATCCCATTTAGAACTCCTTCAAAAGGTTGGATTACCAGGTAACAATGTTCAATTGAAAACAAAAATTACAGCACAACTCTTAAGTATCAATTTTCTATGATTAGCCTAGCACTCCTGAGACTCGAACAAAGCAAAGATATCCCTGGATCTATCCAGCAGTCATCCTCATACCACCTACAGAAGCTAAACATACCCGGTTTCTATTAGAATTTTGAAAAGTTTGAGCGTTACGCCAGATTTGAATCCCAAAAATTTTGGCGCAAAAAAAGCAAATTATGTAGCATCAGCAGCGCAAAGGGTACACTAAGTCATTTTAACTAACGTATAAGTTGAACGGACAGATTTGGCGCGAAAACAATGGAGACAAAAATGTGTCCAAAATTTCTCGCATCTCCTATCTTTTGTAATGGAAAATGGCCGACAAGTGTTACAACAAATTGAATTTTTCGAAACATACTTAACCTTTTTTCAAAATTTAAATTGATTATAAAAGTAAATGTTGTTTTCTATGGAATTATTAAAATTTCAAACGAAAAAAACTAAGTTTAGCATAAGTTTTTCGACTTTTAAAATGGCGAAGGTGCAAATTATTGCGATATCCTATGTTTAGCATGCAAAAAATTTTGGAAACAATATGTAAAAGTTTTATAAACCAAAAAATACTTGATATTTTCTCAAAATTTAAACTGATTTCCAAAATTAACGATGTTTTCTTTGAGTTAGGATTAACAAGTTTAAAAAGCAGGATCATTTAGCATAAATTTTGCATAGCTAATTTGTCGAAAGTTCAACCAGCCTTGCGCGTCTATATGTAAAAAGTAGTATCTAATCTACCGTCAGAAATACAATCAAAAACGCTCCTTCATTGTTGATCTTGACAATTTTACGTAGTGTTAGCTCTACTGAATCACACACTATAAGTTTACAAAAGTGCGTGCAAGCAAAATACACCAATTTAGCAATCAAACTTCGTCTTTGAACAGAAATTTCCTGTCTGATGGTGATGGTTTGGGCTGTCTCGTTTTTAGCTGATCAGCAAAAGTACAGTGACATAACAAAAACTTGATTGTCTTTAACAGTGATAAAATAATGTTTGGAGTAAAGATTATGTAGGTTTCGGTGGTAATGATAACAGGATGTAGAGTAGGCTATATCGAGGACGTAGTAACTAATCACAATCGTAGCCTACTTATTTACTATATTTGGATAAAAATTGCTTTTTTAGTGTATAATACAAAATTGGGTAATAACCGAGTTCTGTAAATTCAGGCCGGGTCGTAAGCTGCGGCTACTGGTATTGAACGTTGGTAAAGCGGTCCAAAATAATATAATAGGCCTAATACTAATGATGTACCGGTCCAGCACGATAGTGCGACGGTAAAATCTTAAAAATTTTATGAAAAAATAGGAAAATACTTTGAGTTAGACTAAAAGGAATAAAATACACAAACAAGCCAGGGAAACTCACAGTTAGCCTGGATAACTTAAACAACTTAACTCACAGTTAGCCTGGATAACTTAGATAGTCGTACTAGGAGTAAACTACCGACAGTCACGCCTGCTTGTTCAGAACCGAACTAGAATTTTTATTTAAAATCAAATCACACCAAATTTTTCATTATACTCGTTGTATTACGCCGAAGCGTGTAACAAGTTTGCAGGGCCCATCTCCGCGTCATTGCGCCCTGGCAGTACAACTTTGGAAAAAATTTTGCTGCGGTGACAAGCCGTTGGCAACACTGCGTCCGATTTAACAGGCCCGAGAGTTGTACCTCGGACCTCCCGCTCTAAAGATGAACGCGTTACCGCGCGACCAAATAACTGTTCGGTTAGCATTTTTTATTTCTTTGTTATGTTTGTTTACAATAATATTGCACTTAAGAAAAAATAGTCCAGCACTCATAAAATCTTCAATGAAATAATTGTTGAGTTAAAAATTTGTGTTATTTGCTTTCACGTTTACTTCCTAAATTTTTTGTTAGCTTTAAATTTGTTTAAACTGTATGTGGAAGACAATCAAATCATTGAGATTTTTGTTTGTTACTTTTAGTTCGCACGATTTACCATTAGTTTTTTTTATAATTTTTTTAAAAATATAAATAATTAATTTTTTTTTTTACACAATTTTTTTATAAAATTAGGCTTACCTTTCGAACAATACTGCTACTTTGTTCTTTACTTTCATATTACTTGTTTACGTTACTCTTTTACTTTTACTTTAGTCTTTCGAAGAAATGTCCCAGCGGTGGCAATAAATTAACTCTAATTTTTGTACAGTTGCGTAGGGCCATTTTTAGTTTATTTTGTTTACTTTACCTCTGATTAAAGCATTAAAAAATTATATCACAGAAATAGATTGCACTGGTTTGATGTCAGATTGTCAGGTTAATTATGGTTAACATTGCTGTTAAATTAGTGTTTGAATGATAAAAGCCAAAAAGGTGGGACCAGGCCAGAGTTGTTAAAAACCAACTGGGCCGATTAGCCAGATGGGGCTTCCTCCACTTATCCGTAATTCAGTTAGGTGGTGCTCAGCTCCGCAAAGGTATTTTTGCATAATTTAATTACGTTGGAGGCTTCACACTGTCCTTTTTCATCACTTAAGATCAAGCAGGGAAACTGTTTACAGTCTTTGTTTGACCCGACCGGAATTCTAACCTGAGTCAACCATTTCAGTAGCAGGCGCTTTCCACGCAACCTCTGATAGGTAAAATCGAGTGTGCGGCTCTGGTGGAAGCAATTTTTAATACGCTTTTGAAAAGCTACATCAAACCCTTTTGCATTCATTGGCATATTAAATGCAGAAGAGTAAAAAATGTCCTGAGTTAAAAGTAATTTTTGCCGTTTTCGCTATCCAAATTTTAAGCTAATTTATTAAAATTTCCGATGAAACTGGGATTTTTTAACAGAAAACATCGCTAATTTTGGAAATCAGTTTAAATTTTGAGAAAACATCAAGTATTTTTTAGTTTATGCGACTATAAATTATTTCCAAAATTTTTTGCATGCTAAACATAGGATATGGCAAAAATTTGCACTTTCGCCATTTTAAAAGTCAAAAATTTTGTGCAAAACTTAGTTTTTTTCGTTCAAAATTTTGATAATTTCATAGATAAGAACATTAACTTTTATAATCAATTTAAATTTTGAAAAAAGGTTAAGTATGTTTCGAGAAATTCAATTTTTTGTAACACTTGTCGGCCATTTTCCATTATAAAAGATAGGAGATGCGAGAAATTTTGGACACATTTTTGCCTACATGAACGCTTAACAATGGAACGAATGATCCGCTCAACTTATACGTTAGTTGAAGTGACTTTGAGGGTACAGGCGTCGCTTTTTCGACAAATCTGATCGCATGATCTGGGTTCAATTCGCATCCTGGTCACGTTGTTGCGTCCTTAGATAATACGCTTTACGATGATATATTTCTATTTGGTGGCTTCGAACAAGCAGCAAATTCAGTGGAGAAGAATTCGAAGAAATGCACAGAAACATTGGATCACTGGAAACTCCTACGCAGATACAGATTCCTCCTACCACGAAGTAGTCAATACGATGAAGTGCGCGGATCATCCAATATTTAGCGTCTGACGCTGTCCAGTGACAGGAGAAAAAATATGCGCTACTCTAAACTACTACAAACACTAAACAAACGACAAACGATATCGTAAATTTTGGCACAAACGGCTGGAAAGCTATCAATTTTTGCGCACTGGTGAAGACCTTCTTTTTATAGAGGTTTCACTGTGCGAGGGATTTCAGAAAGATTTTTGCAATTAATATTATCCACCATTTTGATTGGAATTAATGTTCAGATTGCAATTTTAGGTTTATTTGTTAACGCCTCAGAACAGGGATGCACAGCCTGGGGCCGTAAAAGAATTTTTTGCGGCCGTGAAACTGTACTTCAAAATGCACGTTGTGACGGCTGTGCATTGATTAAAATGTTTTGCTACGTAACTGTTAAGAAATGACTGTTGGGAAAAGGTACGATTTGCTAACTGTACATTTAACTAGATCGGAGCTTATTAGAAGCAAGCCCTTTGAACGACCGACGCATGTTAAATATTCATTTTTGGGAGGTTCATATGTGTGCTTTCCAAAGGGGCGGTAGCCTACACCCAAACTATGTCTATGTTCCTCTCAAATATCCGCTGATATAAAAAAAAAATATCGCACTAGCTTAAGCCGTTTAAAAAATGTCTTGTTTGGTGCATTTGGGGGAGCTCCCGATGGGGTGGTAGCCTAACCCCAAACTATGTCAAGGCATTTATCTCTCTAATATCTACTGGTATCAATGACGATCGGTTACCAAATAGTTTGGGTATTCACTTGGCTAATCATTATAGTAATGTAGCGTCAGCTCCAACGTAGCCACAAGTGAAAGATTAATCGGATCAATTGGTTATTAAGTCAATCGTGAGAGTAGCTCTATAGGTTGGTCAACCGAGCCGGTCAACCGCATTGGTACGCGTCCTGTTGACACGTACGTTACAATGGTGAGCACGATGGAATAGAGGACGTTCTCCCTTTCGCTGGTTGGAGACGTGGATGTGCCGCCTCCAGCGTAAAGGGAGGGGGATGATGTAGCGTCAACTCCAACGTAGCCACGAGTGAAAATGCAATTGGATACATGGATTAATATGTCAACCCGGAGAGTAGCTCGTTAGGTTGGTAAACCGAGCCGGTCGACTGCTTTGAGACGCGTCTTTTTGACACGTACGTAACAATAATTTGTCATATCTCACCAGCAAGGATAGCAGTACGGTACAGTACATTCAGAATTTTCGTACTACGTACCTTGAACTTAGCTACACTTCAAAACAAAGTAGCAAAAATTGTAGGTAATGGAATATGAAATGATAGAGCAACTCCTTATTATGCAAAACTTAAAATTCTTAAATTACAAGACTTAGTTAAACTAGAAACTGCAGCATTTGTTTACAACTATAAATCGGGACAACTTCCATTTACTTTTCAAAATTATTTTACAGCGCTTATGAATATTCATGTTCAATCTAACAGAGCTACCTCCTCTCATAATTTTTTTTGTACCTTGTTTTTAAAACTCTGAAACTTCAAAGGTCTATTAAATATCAAGATCCGAAAATATGGAACTAACTTGACCTTGAAATTAAAGAATCTAAAAATCTCTAAAAACATTTAAATCTAAACTGAAATATTTATTGCTGGAAAGTTACCACAATTAAATTGGAATGGCTATAAAACTTGTGTTCTATCTGTCTATAAAATAACTATAAAATCTGTCTCGATAATGTTTAACTACTTACTTTTTATACAACACGTTTATGTTTGTGAATCATTCTAATCAGTACTTAAACTGTAAAATTTTGCATGGGGGGACGCTTTTACAGCCTTGACCAAACGCATCCGAAATGCGAATGAAATTTAGTGGAAATAATGACTCAAGTTGTACTTTTTTCCCTAAATCGGGTCAAGACCAAAAAAAAGAGGTCTTTACCGCAATTTGGCACTACATTCGGCCCGAACTGGTGGGGTTTGTTCATGCTACTACCAGGCACTTTTTTGTCTGATCATCCAGCGCTCAATTCTCCATGGGAGATGCTAAATCTCGATGGGGGACGCTGACTCTCGATGGGAGGACGCGTCCCCCCGCATCCCTCCTACAATCTAAGTACTGATTCTAATTGACTTTAACTGTGTGTATTATGGTGCCTTGCAATTGCACCACTTTGTAATGCATATATAGAATTTTTTTTATTTGTAAGTAAAAATTGTATTTTGTTTTCTGTTAGTGTCCTAATTTTTCTGGTGTTATGCAACCTTGTTCTGATGTAAACATGTGTATGAAATCTCAAACTGGTTTAGCAAAAGATGTAAATATTCGTTTGGCCAAGATTTTTCTAATTTGATCTCGTAACTTTTGTCATTTTATTCATGAGGGTAGAAGTAGACTTGAAGACTACTTTGGTCACTTCGCTTCTTCCCAATTGCCGGTAAATATTATCGTCAACATGCTTTGCTTGTGCGTTAATTGTGATTTTAAACTTCGCTGGCTTTGAAATAAACTACTACTACAACTGAACCGAACCAGCCTACCGTACTTCAGTTGAATTTTTGAAGCTTACCGTACCCGTACCATTACAAAAAATGGGTACCGTTCCAGCCAGAGGTGGAGTCCTCGAGAACGTCCTTGGCCTCGAGGACACATTTTGAAGTCCTTGGCCTTGGCTTCGAAGCCTCATGTCCTCGAAAAAATTCTGTCCTCGGCTCAAACACAGCATTATTTTTTGATTGGTTAAAAAGGAAAATAACCAAGCAAAAGACAATATAACTGCTAGTCTGTCAATTCGTTGCTTCCTTTCCTTATTTGAAAAATAATACAATGTGTTTGCCATTTAAGCCAAGTAGTACTAAAACTTTTTTTAAGGCTTTATTTTATATGGCATTGTGTGAAAGCTCTACTCAAAGAATGAGGGGGCTAAAAGCAGTGTAGAAAATTGTTGTTTTTATTTCTGCTAATACTTCTGGAGCAGGCGGTACAAACTGCAAATGCATAGCATTAAGCCATCCAGAATCATAACAAGAAATCCGGGGACCAAACACAAACAATTTTGAGTTGTACCAAACAATAGCAATATACAGCAACCATAAGATCTGATGAATTTTTGGGCTTGTTACTTGTATTTACATTATTTATAATTAAAAAAAATTTCTAAGCGAACGTTTTCAGCAGAGGTGGAGTCCTCGAGAACACATTTTGAAGTCCTTGGCCTTGGCCTCGAAGGTCAAGTCCTTGGCCTTGGCCTCGAGGCCTCAAGTCCTCGAAAATTGGCCTGTCCTCGGCTCGAGGACAGCAGTATTTTTTGAATTGTTAAAATTTTGTGTATCGCTTGAAAAATTTTTTGGAAAACGTTTTTTTGTAGAGATCGCTTGAAAAATTTTTGTGAAGACCTTTTTTTTTTTTAGAGATTGCCTGAAAAAATTTTTTTGGAGAGCACTTGCGCTTGTGTCCTTAGTCGTTGGCCTCGAGCATTCCTGTCCTTGGCCTCGAGAGTGTCTGTCCTCGGAAAGGCTGTCCTTGGCCTCGGATTTTTTTTGTGTCCTTGGGCTTGGCCTTGGCCTCGAGCCTTGTGTCCTCGACTCCACCTCTGGTTTTCAGCACTGCAATTGGACCTCTTCAGTTATATCTAAAATAGCAATCATAACGTTAATGAATCCTAATCAATTAATAAACTAATCTGATAAAAAGCTAAAACATTTGCTGCACTGCATAGTGCATACTGTCAACTACGCTAAAATCAATCTAAAAAGGGTTTTAAATTTACAAGTGAAAATGACAAAATTTGCAAATCTTGTGGTTTATGGTTGTTGTATGTTGATACTGTTTGGTACAAAAGTCGACCTCTTTGCCGAAATTATAATTTTGAGTTGCTAATGCAAAAAGATGACTGAGCCTATTCTGCGAATGAATTCGGAAGAAAGTAATATGTGATTGATTGATGCATATTTATCTTCCAATCACGAGAAAGCCATGGTGCGATATGGTTTGGGCGAATCCGCACCCGCTTAGGAGTTGACCATTTTCCGATTTCCGATTGACGTTTGACTTCTTCCCATGTAAATTTGCTGGTTGTTCGAAGCCACTAAGCAGAGATAATCATCGTAAAGCGCCTTATCCAAGGACGCAACAACGTGACCAGGGTGCGGGTTGAACCTATGATCATGCAATCAGAGTCGTGGTAAAAACGACTCCCTTACCCTCTCAGCCACGCTGCCTTTACCCTCTCGGTGATGTGTGATAATGAAACGTAACACAGTAATACCAGGGAAGGGCAAATGTCTCCAACGCCCTCCTGCTTAACACGACCCTGCTTGGATCCTAGGTTTTTTTTTGCAATTAGATACCTTATGTCAAATTTAATAAAGTGTCTTTTGGCGGCCGAAACGTACGCGCTCATTCATTGATGGGCATTAGGTGTGAAAAAGACAAAATACACTGAAATGTAAAGATAAGATTGGCTTAATATTACAGTAGGAAGATTGTGGAATAAGTAACTTTTTCTAACTTAGCATTTACGGTATTTTCTTTTCAAATTGCTTCGAAAATCTAAATGTGTAATCTTTTTTAAAGTCGCAAAAATAGCTATTTTTTCAAAAAAAATCACTAAGATTATTTAACGGGGGAAAGGGGACTTTGCCCTCGCCCCAAAACCCTTTATTTTTTCAAGGTTAAAAACTTATGAGCTTTCAAACGTACGATCTGAATTCATTTTAAAAACATAAATTCGCAGTGTTTTGCAATGTTGCATCGGGGCCCTAATTAACGAAATTAAGGCCTTAAAATTGACCATTTCTTCGTTGATAATGTAGCTATATTCCCATTCGCGGGTTATGACCTTGTTTCATTAGCACGATACCGCTACGATACGTAATCAGCATCGGCTACTAACGTGTAAAACTTCAAAATGGCAATGATTATTATTTTACAAAACTACTATTTTCGAATAATCAAAAACTTTCGCGTTTAAAAATTATATCTCTAGCACTTTCGCGTTTAAAAATTATGGAAAATTTATCAACCATGGTTTAGCTTTATTGGTCCTAGGTCCTTGGCCTCGACCATTCCTGTCCTTGGCTTCTGGAGGGTCTGTCCTCGAAAAGTCGGCCCTTGGCCTCGGATTTTTTTTTTGAGCCCTTGGCCTCGAACGTTGTTTCCTCGACTCGACCGCTGGTACCAGCCTACCGTACTTCTTAGCAAAAATTAAAGCGTATTGTACCGTAGCGTACTGCCATCCTTGCTCACCAGTCTATGCATGCAATATACTTGCGATCAGCAAATAAAACTACACCTTGTAGACGTATATTTTTTAAATTACGCCTAAGCCCTACCTAGCGTAAACCATGTTATTGTAAACGTTTTATTTATTTATTTTTTGCATGTGTGGGAATGTTTTTCGTTTTTTATGGGAGCTCTTGTGCTTGACGCAAATAAATAAATAAATAATTTAAATCGCTTTGAATGGACGCTAAAGGAAAACTAAGGCCATAGCAAAACAGAAATGATAAAAAGAAAAACAGTACTGTTTATACGTTAAACCGTGGTTCTCAATCTTTTTTAATGTCAGAGCCAAATTTTAAATCTTAAAGTTGCAAAGAGCCGCATGTCAACAGCGCAAGTTAAACGGGACACTGTTCAAACAGCAGATAATATACATTCAATTGGTGAGGGGCACACAATCCCCAAAAGTATGGTAATTTCTGATATTAAAGGATCGAACACAAATCTACTATCAAAGGTAAAACAAAAAATCAAATTAAGGTTACAAAAATATATCTTTTCAATTGTATGTAATGCAACACATTCTGCAATCAGGATACCCTTTACCAACCAATCGCGTATCCAGAATTTTTCAAAAGAGGGTATCCTTAAACCCAAAGATAAAATACTGTATGTATGCATGTGACAGATTGAAGCTAAAGGTTTCCCTAATTTTTTCGAAAAAAAAAAGTCATTTCAACGCCAATTGGATGACATTTTGCCCATGTAGAGCCATTTGAAAGAACTAATCTCTCAGATTTTCAGATTTCTACAAATTCGTAGTAAAAAAAGTGTATGGATCATCCAGTAGCTTGGCGTCTGACGCTATCCAGTGACGGGAGAAAAAAGAAGCAAAAGATTTGTAAGCCTTTTGACAGAAATTACATATCCCCTTTAACTTACCCAGCCCCCTTGTTTCCTGGTCAAATATAAAACACGTTTAGAAGCATGCATACTTCAACATCTTCAACGGAAGTACTTCAACACCTTCAGCGCCCTTGGTAACGCGCTGCTACCAACTGACTATGGGAGTAGGAAAACTTGCACCCAAGAGCATAATAGAGACAATGTTAATTTTTTTTTCAAGCACTACCTTGAACTGGAGTTTAGCTGGTTTCCAAAACAATTTTGCTAATATTGTAAACTCGAGTTGTGGTAATTTCCAAAGTTCATGCATTTTTTCTTTGTAGTTAGCAATAAAAATGTCTATCTGTCTGTCATCAGCAGCTGTCTGTCGTCAATAAAAATGTCTGTCTGTCACCTGGCATGAATCAAAACATTGGTCAATTTTGATATTATCTACTGTTAAGGAGCCAACAATTAAAAAATATTCAACCCGAATACCTTGACAAAAGAATCAAATATACCAACCAAAACCAAAAATTTTGGGAGGGGCCGATCGTATAAAATCATAAAACACATCATTAGAACATAACTGCTAGATCAATGTCCATAAATATGCCATGGTCAGTTGATTGGAGTGGGGGGCTTTTGGTTGTGTTGGCTTACATGCTATTGAGGAGCTAGATTTCAGCCACTCTTTTCCTTTCAGACGATAGTTACAGATATCACCAATCGGGAAGCTGTGAGCCAATACAGAGTAAACGGTTTAACATCTTATTCGAAACAATGTAGATGAATTAGAGCGATTTTCTTGCATTAGTACGGAAGCATTGCTTTTACTTTTAATTAAGAATGATACAAATTTCGATAAATTTTTGATAACCAGTTGTGCAAAACCATTAGGAATTTAAAATGATTAATTTTCAAGAGTTAATGAGAGCCGCGGTTGAGACATAGGTGAAGCCAGAGGGGGGGGCAGGAAGTCCGCCCCCCCAATTGAAATGCTACCAATGATAAAAATGTCACAAAAAAGACTATTGTTTCTTCAGTTTGTTTCAGCATTTTTGCGTTCAACAGTACAGGCGTACAACAGAATTAACAATGATATTGATCCAGGGGGCCCGGGCCATAGGCGTAGCCAGGGGGGACCCCAGGAGGCCCGCCCCCCCCATTGAAATGCCACCAATGATAAAAAAAATGTTACATAAAAACTGTTTTTTTTCAGTTTCAGTTTCTTTTAGCATCTTCGCGTACAACACTACAAGCGTACAACAGTAATTAACAATAATATTGATCTAGGGGGCCCGGGCCCCCTCAATTTAAATTTCCCCAACCAATTTGAATGGCCCACTACAACAATATTTAATGAACCTCAATTTAAATGGGCCCCAACAATAATATTGATCCAGGGGGCCCATTTAAATGGCCCCCAATTTAAATGGGCCCCCAACAATAATATTGATCCAGGGGGCCTGAGCTCCCTCAATTTAATTTTTCCAACCAATTTGAATGGGCCCCCTACAGTAATATTTAAATGGCCCCCAATTTAAATTGGCCACCGAGAATAATATTAATCCAGAAAGCCCGGGCCCCTTCAATTTAATTTTTGCCAACCAATTTAAATGGGCTCCCTACAGTAATATTTAACTGGCCCCCAATTTAAATGGGCCCCCAACAACAAAATTGATCCAGTGGGCCTGCGCCCCTTCAATTTAATTTTTCCAACCAATTTAAATGGGCCCCCTAAAATAATATTTAAATAGCCCCCAATTTAAATGGGCCTCCGCACAATAATATTGTTCCAGGGGGCCCGGGCCCCTTCAATTTAATTTTTACCAACTAATTTTAAAATGTCCCCTACAATAATATTTAAATGGCCCCCAATTTAAATGGGGCCCCAACAATTATATTGATGCAGGGGGCCCGGGGCCCCTCAATTTAAATTTTGCCAACCAATTAAAAAATGCCCCCCACAAAAATATTCAAATGGCCCCAATTTAAATGGGCCCCTCAACAACAGGGGCCCCTCAATTTAATGTTTGCCAACCAATTTAAACGTGTAACCCGAGTGAAATTAAGCGTTTTTATCCTAAAAGTTGCTAACTGAGGCCCTCATCTAACCTTTTTGTGAACGTATAGCAATAACCGTTAACCAGGGACCGATTTAACATTTGGCTCAGTGCCAGGGGTCCCGCACTCAGATAAGACTTTTTTATGGTCTTCACCTGTATTTGGCAGGAAAATATTGCGTAAATCCCAAAGTGCCATGGGCCCATCCCAATGTAAATCCGGCCCGGGCAATAACATGGTTAGTAGGTGTAACCATCTATTGTACATTTTTCAATAACAATTCACCTCCACCTCGCCAGTTTTTATGCAAGAAAATACTTCTGAAAAATATTAGCTATAGTAAGGGGAATGCTCATTGAATAAAATTTTGAATTGAGAGGGCCTGGCCCCCTGCCCGTATATGTACTCCTATAACTGGTTGTTTTCATAACAAAACAATAATCTCTAAGGAAAATATTCGCCTGGATTGTCATTTACTGCTAAAATATTGCAGGAGGCAATGTACTTTACTTACCTCTACCTGGACCAAATCACAAAATATAACACCAAAATGCAAGATTTTAAACGTGTTTTGGACTTAAATTGCAAACAAAAGGAGGACTGAACTACTTCATTTTTTCTATTGGCTTTCAAATGCTAAAAATCTAATACTTTCAAATGGCTCTGAATACGTGCGAAATGTGATCCAATGGTGTGAAAACAGCTTTTTGTTCGAAAAAATTACGAAAAATCGCCCAGCGGCTGGGGGCTTCGCCCGCAGACCCCCGTTTGTGATACGTCTGAATTACAGTGCACTTCTTTACTCAACACGTCTCCCAATTTAGACATTTTCACATTTTAACCATTAATTTTAAGCCCTCTCCGTTGAACGAGTTCCTAGTTACGTGCCGACACCAGGCCACTGCTTCTGATCCTTCCTTTCTACGATATCTTTGCCCCCCAAATTTTTTTGAAGTTTCTGATGACGTCATTGCATGTGATTTGTGGTTTGGGCCCCCCTGCAATCAAAAATCTTGGCTACGCCTATCGGATGAGAATCACAGCTTTAAACGGAAAATAATTGAACAACAATTGAATAAAACAAACTAAACAGTTTTGATAGTTTGATCATGAATAAACCAATGCAATTATTCAAATAGTTGATTGCTGAGCATTTCGATTTGAGTCTCTGCGGTAACAAATGCATTTTATTTGAAAGTTTTTTGATGAAGAAGGAACACCTAATTAACTGTTGTAATAAACGGTTTGTCAGAATATTATTGGTTCACGCGTAGGCGGAGCCATTTATTTCTTTCTTATTTTGCAAAGCCAAATAATAGCAATGAACAGCAAGACTAAAGTCATTCTAATGATTTGTTTACAATCAAAAATACAAACGTTTTTGCCTTTCATCAAGCCTCTTCAGGTATTAGTTTAATTATAGCCATGTTTACTTCAGAATAACTGAAAAGAATGAAATACAAAATCAAGCGATATCAAGGTCTCGCGTCACCGGGCGTAAAAAAATAAATATCATCAATCGCATTCAACAGGTCAACAGTTCATCTACTAATGGAAAATAAAGAAATTCGTAGGGAAACAACAGCACATCAATGAACAGGCGTTACTATCATTTGCAGGCAATTAACAGAAAAGACCAGCCATGAGCATATAATTGTATAGCCATGTTATCTTCAGACTAACAAGACAAAATCAAGGGATATCAAGGTTTCGAGTCACCGGGCGTAAAACAGTAAAGATCATCAATCGCATTTTACAGGTCAACGGTTCATCTCCTACTAATGGAAAATAAAGAAGTTTGTGGGAAACAAACTGCACATTAATTAACAGGCGTTACTATTGTTTGAAGACATTTAACAGAAAGGACGAGCCATGGGCATATAATTGTTTGTTTAAACTAGGTCAATCTTTCTTCATTAATAAAGCTTCATGAATTTTGGCCTGAAAATCTGATTTACATTGTTTCAGAAGCTCGAAAGAATTTAAGGCATGTCGCACATTAGAACAATTCTAATCCTGTGGTAAAATACTTGAACGAACCATATGCTGGAAAAGAATCCAGGCGTTTTATAAGTCTATTAGCAAAATTATTTCATGTCAAATTTCAAAGTGTCTACCATTTACAAAACCTTCAAAACGGGAACACATTTTCAGCTAAAGTCGCACACTCTTGTCTTGCTCAGCTCAAATATCGTTTACAAATTTATGTGATCGTGTGATTCGAACTTAACTTACATTGGTAAGTCAACTCGACGTTTGAGTACCACAGTGAGAGAGCACTTGAATGTGGCCAGCCAGCATGAAAATAGTGCGATTGTACAACTTATGCTTTAGTGTACTACTGTCAGGAGTGCCGATCTTTGTTGAGCATTGGGGTTGATAATTTGCAATTTTACCCCAATTTTGCCCTATTTTCAACATTGGAGGGGATGAACCTCGACCACGATTTTATTCAGGTGAGCAAAGTAAGTGAAGACCAACAAAAAAAAGACCAAAAAAAAAAAAAAAAAAAAAGGTTGTCACCAAAACTGGAACACTTTTTCCCCGAATTCAACTGGACACCTACGCTCAGATACACACCAGAGTCAAATTATTGGGGGGGATGCAGATGTAGACCATACTCAAACTATTGGAGGATATACAGTCAAATTATTAGGGGGGATATATCCCCCATCCCCCCCCCCGGGTTTCGGCACCCCTAACTACTGTACTGTTTTGTTCTAATGTGCGACACAAAGGCGTAGCCAAGATTTTTGATTGGGGGGGCC
>OZ014470.1:36919695-37070875 GCA_963965965.1 Trididemnum nubilum
CAAGATTTTTGATTGGGGGGGCCCAAACCACAAATCACATGCAATGACGTCATCAGAAACTTCGAAAGCGGAATTTTTGTGGGGGCAAAGATATCATAGAATGGAAGATCAGAAGCCGTGGGCGGGTGTTGGCACGTAACTAGGAACTCGTTCAAGGGAGAGGGCTGAAACCAATAGCTAAAATTCGAAAATGTCTAAATTGGTAGTTGTGTTTGAGTAAAGAAGTGTACTGAAATTCAGACGTATCACAGACGGGGGTCTGGGGGCGGAGCCTATGGGGGTCTGTGGGCGAAGCCCCCAGCCGCTGGGCGATTTTTTGTAATTTTTTCGAACAAAAAGCCATTTTATTACCATTGGATCACGTTTCGCACGTATTCAGAGCCATTTGAAAGTATTAGATTTTTAGCATTTGAAAGCCAATAGAAAAAATGAAGTAGTTCAGTCCTCCTTTTGTTTGCAATTTAAGTCCAAAACACGTTTAAAATCTTGCATTTTGGGGTTAAATTTTGTAAGTGATTTGGCCCAGGTAGAGGTAAGTAAAGTACATTGCCTCCTGCAATATTTTAGCAGTAAATGACAATCCAGGCGAATATTTTCCTTAGAGATTATTGTTTTGTTATGAAAACAACCAGTTATAGGAGTACATATACGGGCAGGGGGCCAGGCCCTCTCAATTCAAAATTTTATTCAATGAGCATTCCCCTTACTATAGCTAATATTTTTCAGAAGTATTTTCTTGCATAAAAACTGGCGAGGTGGAGGTGAATTGTTATTGAAAAATGTACAATAGATGGTTACACCTACTAACCATGTTATTGCCCGGGCCGGATTTACATTGAGATGGGCCCATGGCACTTTGGGATTTACGCAATATTTTCCTGCCAAATACAGGTGAAGACCATAAAAAAGTCTTATCTGAGTGCGGGACCCCTGGCACTGAGCCAAATGTTAAATCGGTCCCTGGTTAACGGTTATTGCTATACGTTCACAAAAAGGTTAGATGAGGGCCTCAGTTAGCAACTTTTAGGATAAAAACGCTTAATTTCACTCGGGTTACACGTTTAAATTGGTTGGCAAACATTAAATTGAAGGGGTCCCGGCCCTCTGGAACAATATTATTGTTGGGAGCCCATTTAAATTAGGGCCATTTAAATATTATTGCGGGGAGCATTTTTAAATTGGTTGGCAAAATTTAAATTGATGGTGCCCGGGCCCCCTGCATCAATATAATTGTTGGGGCCCCATTTAAATACTATTGTAGAGGGCCCATTTAAATTAGTTGGCAAAAATTAAATTGAGGGGGCCCGGGCCCACTGGAACAATGTTGTTGGGGGCCATTTAAATATTATTTTAGGGGGCCCATTTAAATTGGTTGGAAAAATTAAATTGAAATGGCCCGGGCCCCCGGGATCAATATTATTGTTGGGGGCCCGTTTAAATTGGGGGCCAGTTAATTATTATTGTAGGGGGCCCATTCAAATTGGTTGGGAAAAATTAAATCAAGTGGGCCCGGGCCCCGTGGATCAATATTATCGTTACGGGCACATTTAAATTGGGGGCCATTTCAATATTATTGTATGGGGCCATTTAAATTGGTTGGTAAAAATTAAATTGAAGGGGCCCGGGCCCCCTGGATCAATATTATTCTTAATTACTGTTGTACCCGTGTACTGTTGGACGCGAAGATGCTAAACGAAACTGAAGAAACAATGGTCTTTTTTGTGACATTTTTGTCATTGTTAGCATTTTAATTGGGAGGGGGGCGGGCCCCCTGCCTCCCCCCCTGGCGACGCCTATGGTGCGACATGACTTAAATTCTTTCGAGCTTCTGAAACAATGTAAATCAGATTTTCAGGCCAAAATTCATGAAGCTTTATTAATGAAGAAAGATTGACCTAGTTTAAGCAAACAATTATATGTCCATGGCTCGTTCTTTTTGTTAAATGTCGTCTGCAAATAATAGTAACACCTGTTGATTAATGCTCTGTTTTTTCCCGATCAGTGGTCGAGTGGATAGAGCGTCTGCTACTGAAACGGTAGACTCGGGTTCGATTCTTGGTCGGGTCAAACCAAATACTATAAAAATTGGTATTCATAGCTTCCCTGCTTGACGTTCAGCTATTAATGGGACAGTATGAAGCTTCCGCCGTGTGTGGTAGACAGGTGGGTAGGTGGCAGCTTGACTCGAAGACCGAAAGGTCCCTTCGCTGTCTCTTGGGCAAGGCAACTTGGGTGAATAAAATATAATTACAATTACAATTACAGATGCAGATACATTTACAATTCCCCACGAATTTCTTTATTTTCCATTAGTAGATGAGCTGTTGACCTGTTGAATGCGATTGATGATATTTATTTTTTTACGCCCGGTGACGCGAGACCTTGATATCGCTTGATTTTGTATTTCATTCTTTTCAGTTACTGTATTCTGAAGTAAACATGGCTATAATTAAACTAATACCTGAAGAGGCTTGACGAAAGGCAAAACGTTTGTATTTTTGATTGTAAACAAATCATTAGAATGACTTTAGTCTTGCTGTTCATTGCTATTATTTGGCTAAATAAAATTTCCTTTTTACCAAAGTTATATTTTATAAAGCCTTGTGGAATCAATTGGTCTCTGAAAAAAGCGTAGACGCTAATTTCAGCGCAAATAAGTTACAGGCCAAACTTCTAGCGCCAAAATGCCGAATATTTCACTGCCGTGAGCGTGCGCCAGATGACAAATGCATATAAAATGCTTCCCTAGCAATAAAGTAACAATAATAAAACATAAACCAATTTTTGAAAAAGTAAATAGCATTAAATTAGAACAAATAAGACGATTCTGTTTGGGTGTTAAAAAAAATACCCAGATGCCCTTTACCGATCGTCACTAACTGATATCATAAAAAACTAGTGCCCTAGATTAGGCCGCTCAAAAAAAAAGATTTTTGGGAGGGTCCATTTGGGGAAGTTTCCGAGAAGGTGGTATCTCCAAAGTACAAACTAAGTCAAAATGCTTGTCTCTCAAATATTTACTGATATAAAAAAAAAGAATTCACCCTAGCTTGAGCCGTTCAAAAACCTGATTTTTCGGGGCCCCATTTTTGGGAGTTTCTGGGTCAGTGAATCCAAAAATTTTGGGAGACAAAATTGCGTTTACAGCTCAACAACTTTACACAAAAATTAGATTTCGATGTTTTGTGGTTTAGGAGAAGAAGAGCGTACAAGATCAGGAAGAAAAAAAGGAAAAAAAAAGGAAAAAAAAACTCATCGCGGCCAAAAGTGGGCTGGTAGGGATGAAAGGCTATCAGACGGTGGCTGACGTGACGCGACGGTGGCTGCCAGGTCACCACAAAGGTTGGTCTAACAAGGGGCTCCTGCTTTAGCAGGACTCTGGAGCAGGGATGGGCATTTCAGAATAGTTGGCTATTCCAGAATTCAGAAGTTACATAGCAGATTTAAAACTTAAATTTTTTTCACTACTGTGAGGTAGCACTTCCTCACCTATCTGCTATCCCACTAGGCTAGTATTTCAACAGCATTTGAATTCACACGCAGCCTATCATGGCAGCCTACCTGAACCTTCAAACCACACACGAGGGCAATTTCTACACTTGCCATCGTACCCTCTTTTCAGATTACTCTGATCAAAGCCTGACAACAAGGTCACCAGAAAGAAGATTCTCGACAAGTATCACACTGGCACTCCACTTAGCTCAACCGCATAGCTAAAACCAAATTCAGAATACCGAATCCTATTCTGGTTTAAATTAACTTAATTTTTTGAAAAAGTGAACAACCTGTCAAGCACCGCCGACATCCAGAAAAAATTTATTCAACGATTTGCATAATTAAAGCAGCACTTTATTGCAGTGCATGACATTGTCTGTGGTTAAAAAGTTTGAATTTTGGCAGGATCGTTTGAGGGACACCCCCACTTTGATATCCCCAAATTTTGTCAAATTCTATCTTTCCTTTATATTTACTTACCTCAAAAAATTTATGTGTCTAGCTTAAAAGTTAAAAAAGTTTAAAATTTGGAGGGTCGGTTTGGGGGGAAATCCCGATTGTGGTACCCCCAATTTTTGTTATGTTTAGTTTGTTTTTATTATCTACCCATTCCGAAAACTTGATATATCTAGCTCTAACGGTTTAAAACTTCAAAATTTTGGACTACCTGATTGAGGGGGATCCCCCAATCTGGCACCTTCCAGTTCTGTCCTCCCTGATATCTTAAATTGCTTAAACTTTGAATGCAGTGCGTTCAGTGGTTTAAAAGTAGATGGTGGCAGATAAAGCAAAAAAAAGTAAGAAAAAAGATGCAAAACAAGAAAAATAGTATTCAAGTTAGGGCAAGCAAACATAACCATAAGAAAAACGGTTGATAGTGTGCTCTAGAGATGGCGCGGATAACAAAATATGCATCCGCATGCTGCGCTGCGTCCGCAAGCCTTGTCTGCATGCTGCACAGCACCGCATCCAAACACAACTAAGTTCACGCTGCATCGCGCCGCACCGCAAGTTAAATATCCTTTAAATTTCCATTAACATCAGAAAAAAATTAGCTCTCTAGCTTATGACATATAAAAAAATTGATTTCAGGGCTATCATTTTGGAGAGTTTTCAAAAGGGTCGCTCTCTCAAACCATGTCAAAATATTTGTTTTTTAAACATCTGCCGATATAAAAAAAAATAATGCCCTAGCTTGAGTCGTTCAAAAAACTAATTTCTGGGGAGTCCATTTGGGGGCCCCTGGGGAGAGTGGTACCTCCATACTATGTCAAACTATTTGTTGCTTAAAACATCTACCAATATAAACAAAAAACTATCACCTTAGCTTGAACAATTAAAAAAATTAGTTTTTTAGGGCCCCATTTTGGGGGGTCCTGGGGAGAAGCCTCAAAAAATTTCAGGAGACAAGATTGCATTTGCAGCTCAACAAATTTACACAAAAATTAGATATTGATGTTGTGTAGTTTAGGAGAAGAAGAGTGCACAAAATTTAGAAAGCAAAAAATGAAAAAAAAAAAAGCTTAATGCGGCTAAAAGTGCAGGTAGGGATGAAAAAGTATCTTGAGACATATAACCGTGTGAAATATTTTTTGCCGTACTTATGCCGTTTTTGAATAAGACTGCTTTTTACACCAAACTTTTGAAGTAGTTTTCGGGTCCTAAACTGAAGTTACGGGACTCATTGCCTCGAAATTTGGTACACACAAGTAACTTATGAATCTCAAACTGCTGTCAAAATTTCATGCAGCTCTACCAAACCATTATCGAGTTATAAGTAAAAGTCAGAAATTTTGCACTCGTTAACTTTGGAAATGGCCAAGTAAAAACTAAAAAAAATGCGACGTGAGATCAGTCGTTTCAATTATAGGCCTTCAGGTTTAATCTGCTTTGTGTGCGCTTTCTATCAGTTTTTCTGCACCATGTTTTGGCAATCAAAAACAATCTACCAGTCTACCTGATGATTCCATGCAACTACTGCACTAATCCTGAACCAGTAGCTCCAATAATGAAACATAAGGTATCACGTGCTCTGCATGCTGTCACAAGCTACTACACTTGTACGAAACTAACCTATGTATTATACCTTTTCCGTTTGCATGTGTGTTTGATTGTGGAATAAATTTTGCTACTACGTAGGCTATTTTGTCATTGGAAATTTGTGTAGCCTAGTCTTCGTACTCTACTACATAGGTCTACCAGATCTGAGATAGGCTACAGACATAGTACCGAAAGCCTAATTCTTGATGCCATGACCTGTTGACGAATAGGCTACACTGAACTAACTCTGTCACTCTGAAATGCAAGCGCATGTGTAGTAGAAACTGTTGTCTAGCCTTGGGCTTGTACCAATACCACAGGCCTACTGCGTACAGGGTGGGTGTGTCGCTAGGCTTTGTTTTGTGCCTCTACTCTGATGATTGTTTCCTACAAATCTGTTTCTTCTACATTTGTTTGCCTTTGTTTCATCTTCTCACCAAACGTCCTGAACGTTTTGTAGTCTAGCCTACCAAAACCAAAATCTTTTTGTTGGTGTCAAAAAACACGTTCAGCCAATCAAAACTAAGTTTCTTGTTGCCAAAATAGCCGATTCTAGGATGCTCCGAATTCTGAAAAAATAAACTTGAACCGAAGGCACCTTTCACTGTTTTAGTAGCATGCATTGTCTTCAATTCATATAATAGTTACATCCAGGCTAACCATTGTTGTTCATGAAGAGAAAATCATCCGCAATAATTGTAAAAAAAATGTAAAAAATTTTTGTTCGCGGCGCTGCGCTGATGCTGTGACGTAATGCAGATTTTAGTTGCCACGCTGCACGGCGCGGTGCACCAACAACAGCGCACCGCCGCGTACGCTGCGCTGTTGCCATCTCTAGTGTGCTCGAAAAACACAAATCATTTTCCACCAATATCGGTAGTTACCGAGACATATCGGTTCAAATTCGTCTACTTTTGTCAATATTCGGCCTGTAAAATTTTGGTCACGTGACCGGCCGCCCCCAAACTCGGTTTGCATAAAGCATTCATAAGCACCCATATTGTATTCAAGTTTCAGCTTTACACGTCAAGTGGTTTTGGAATTATAAGCGAATTAATATCTTTTTAAGGCAAAATTTGCCATTTTTTTATGTTTGCTTTATGTGTCAATTCACGATCACGTGACCTAGGATCCCCAAAATTGGCACACATGACGTTTTCATTAATTCTTATGTTGAGTCCAAAGTTCAATTTTCTAGGTTTTTCTGTTTGCTAGTTATAAGCAAATCAATCCTCATCTCATCTGCCTAAACTCGCGAACAAAAACAAAGGTACTACGCGCTCACGCGAAGTCCCAATTGCAGAGCTAATGGCTCACTACACTTTTATGTGAGAATTAACAACAAACAATTTTAACCAACGTCATTGCGTTGATTTAAAACCGGTTCCAATTATCCGGTTTATATTTCATTTTGTATTCCGGATAGTTTGGGATTCGGATCCTTTTGGTTTCGGTATTCTGAAACGCCCATTCCTACTCCAGAGAAATGGCCCTGACGCGACGGCGGCTGTCAGGTTGCCACAAACAAACGCGGCCTTTGCCTCTGGCGGGAACTCCGGGTAGTGGGCGGCAACAACTGTACAATAGCAGAAGCAAATCAGTATGGCTTTAAACAGGGGAAATGGATATTGAAGCGATTTCTGCTCCTTGCTCCAGACAGTCTTTGTTCTGACTTGTCTTTTATTGAAAGTTAAACCAAACAATCGAAAGCTAAACGATAGTACCTATCGCCCATAAATAACTTAACTTAATAAAGCCATACCAATAAAACCCAGAGATTGCTCTCGGCTTGAACAAAACTTTCGGTCTGAGCTCTGAATTTAGAATGAGCTGAAAAGAGCCCGACAGAGTATATAAAAAATGGGGTTATTTGGTGAAGTCTAAAACACCAACAAAAAGCAGTCAGAATCGACACGCTTGAGTGATTTTCCAATTTTGATTTTGTGCTGTGTGTTCGAAAATTTTCGGAAAACGCACCTAAGGCATTTTTTAATGAACAATATGCAACAATGAACGAGTTTTGGGAATTTAAGTCAAGCAATTATCAAGAAATCACTCAAGAGTGTCGATTCTGACTGCGTTTCTTTTGGCGTTCTAGCCTCTTCGGGGTTATTCCATGGGTTAGAGGCAATTACAAATCACACATCAAAGAATTATTCGTCATTCTAATTTGAGGGAGAAACCGTTAAGACAGTAAACATTAGTTGTGTTGGCGATTTCCTAACTGTCCTAAACAGTGTGTTAAAGGCGGTGAATCATCCAGCCAATTACGGCGGTTTACAGTAGCTAAAATTGAACTATAATTTTTGATATGTTTTGTTTTGATTTTGGGGCTGCAGTTGCAAAGATATTCAACAAATGCAAATTCAACAAATGCAAGGCGGTGAATCATCCAGCCAATTACGGCGGTTTACAGTAGCTAAAATTGAACTATAATTTTTGATATGTTTTGTTTTGATTTTGGGGCTGCAGTTGCAAAGATATTCAACAAATGCAAATTCAACAAATGCAAGGCGGTGAATCATCCAGCCAATTACGGCGGTTTACAGTAGCTAAAATTGAACTATAATTTTTGATATGTTTTGTTTTGATTTGGGGGCTGCGTTTGCAAAGATATTCAACAAATGCAAAAAGATATCCCCCGAAAAAAGTTTTTGGAAAGTTTGAGTTCTGTTGTTTCCGCCAAAACCACATTTCTCTAAACTATTAGGCCTATTGTGGTTTTGGCGGGAAGAACAAAACTCAGACTTTCCAAAAACTTTTTTCTGGGGATATCTTTTTGTATTTGTGGAATATCTTTGCAAACGCAGCCCCAAAATTAAAACAAAAAATATCAAAAATTATAGTTCAATTTTAACTATTGTAACCATCAGAATTAGCTGGATGATTCACCGCCTTTAAGTATCATCAACATGTTTCTAAGAGAGTTTGTGACACATTAAACAAGTTTTGACACTTCAAAGGAAAATAGTTTTCTTTTAAGTAAGTCCTCGGTTGACCTGCGGAAATTCCGATAAAAAATGTCAAAAGCTGCAAAGTACAGTATAACACTTTGCTCACAAAGTATAATAATGATTGGCAGTAAATTTATATAAATTTATAAAGATATCCGTGGCGTTCGGACCAAAGACATGCGACTGTGAGAAATATTTTTTGCCGTACTTAATCGCTTTTGAATGAGACCGCTTTTTATGCAGACCTTCGTGGGCGGTTTTCGGGTCCGAAGTCACGGACTTATTACCTCAAAATTTGGCACAAACTACTCATTCTCAAACTGCTGTCAAACTTCATGTAGCTAGACCAAACGGTTCTCGAGTTATAAGCAAACGTATAAAACTTCGAATTCATTAGTTTGAAAATGGCCGAATAAAAACAAAGGAACACGCGGCGCAAGCGTCGGTCGTTCCATTTAAGACGATAATACGTACGCCAGTGCTGTTTATTTACCAATGCGTAAATATGGGGACTTCGCGTGAGCGCGTAGTGCCTTTGTTTTTGTTCGCGAGTTTTGGCAGATAAGGATTGATTTGCTTATAACTAGCAAACAGTAATACCTAGAAAGTTGAAATTTGGACTCAACATGAGAATTAATAAAAGCATCATGTGTACCAATTTTGGGGATCTTAGGCCACGTGGTCGTGAATTGACACACAAAAAGAATCTAAGGTCTCGTGATCGTGAATTGAGACCCCCCAAAAAAAAACAAAAAAACGGTAAATTTTGGTTTGAAAAGTTATTGAATCGCTTATAATTTCAAACCCACTTGACCTGCAAAGCTGAAATCTAGACACATGGTGGGTGCTTATGAATGCTTTGTGCAAACCGAGTTTGGGGGCGGCCGGTCGCGTGAACAAAATTTTACAGGCCAAAAATGGGCCGAAAGTGGGCGATTTTGAACCGATATATCTCGGTAATCACGAATATTGATAAAAAATGGTTTGTGGTTTTTGAGCACACTATCAACCACCTCTCTCTTGGTTATATTTGTTTACCCCAACTTGAATACTATTTTTCTTCTTTTTTCTTATTTTTTTTTTTCTTTTTTCTTATTCTTCTCCGGCTATCAACTTTTAAACTGCTAAACGCACTGTATCTAAAGTTTAAGTATGAAATGAAATATTTTTTGCCGCGCTTAAGCCGTTTTTGACTGAAACCGCTTTTTACGCCAAACTTGCGGGGCGGTTTTCGGGTTCTAAAACCAAAGTCACGAGACTAAATGCTTCGAAATTTGGTACAAACATGCAACCCATTAATCTCAAACTGCTGTTAAAATTTAATGTAGCTAGATCCAACCATTCTCGAGTTATAAGCAAAAGTCCAAAATTTCGCACTCGTTAGTTGGAAAATGTCCGAGTAAAAACAAGGGAACACGCGACGCAAGCGTTGGTCGTTCCAATTATCTTTCGAAGTTATTTATTACCTGGTTCGATTTATTAGTTAAATTCTCAGCGCACTCTAAATTTAATTCTCAGTATTACTGCTCACTGTTGTAGCAAAATTTATTTTGCTATGCATTGATGTATTTACTGTCCAACTTGCAGTTCACGAAATATACTGTAATTTGTGACCAGATAGGCAACAAATCATTTGTCGTACCAAATGCCAGCATTTTGGAGGAATATCGCAAAAATCCGTCTTTGCGATCTGCAAGTCAGGCCCGGCGCCGGGATAGCGTGACTGAAGGCATAAACAAATTTGGGTGGGCACAAAAACTTTAATACTTCGAATCCGAGAGTGTGGTCCAAAAAACAAAGGTCTTCATTGCAAAATTCCACAAAATCTGTGATAAAGGCCCAAAAAAAAGATCTTCATCTCAAAATATGCGCGGATGTTCACGAATTTTGAGGTGAAGACAAAAAAAAGCTCCTCATCTCAAAAAATGCGCGAATTTCCACGAAGTCCGGAGTGAAACCACAAAAAAATCTGCGAAAAAACAGTTCTTGCTCACGAATTCCGGGTTGATAACCAGTCTTTTGGGAGTCTCAGGCCTCGAACTGCAATCCGGTTGCACCAAACCTGTTACTTTCTTTGGGACACAATCCTCGCTTTGGAGGCACAATTCTCGTTTGAGGGGCACAATGCTCGTTTGAGGGGCACAAGCAGCGATTTGGGGGAGCTCGGCCCCTGAATGTCCCCCGTGGCGTCGGGCCTACTGCAAGTTTATAGCAATTTATCGAACTGTAACTATTAAAGAGATACTGCTCGAAACCGGTTTTATTGAAGAAATGAGAACTATTTGAGGTAATAAAGAGGTACCTACCCCAAACTTTTTCCACAATTTTCTTTGTTTGCGAAAATACGATTTAATTCGTTTGACTCCGTACCATTGTCAACCCTCCGTACCATTGTCAACCCAACCCTGTCAACCCTGGCTCAAGCTAGAGTTCTACTTTTTTCGATATCAGTAGATATTTAACAGACAAATATTTTGACATAGTTTGGGGGTGCCACCCCCCCAGGAACCCTTCCAAATGGACCCCCAAAAATCAATTTTTGAACGGCTCAAGCTAGGGTGCCAGTGTTTTATGATATCAGGAGATATTCAACTGACAAATATTTTGACTCCAATTTTCTGGAGGTTCCATAATCAGATATTTTTGAATAATTGCTGATTTTACGGCAGACAAAAAGTACTTTTGAGCGTCACAGCATTAGCTATGCGTCGGTCGTTCACTGGGTTTGCTGACAAACTCCCATCTACAGTAGTTTAGTTATGGAGTTATACTCGTCGAAAAAATACGTGTAACGTGAATCGCATTGTGAATCATTTTCTTAACATGCATCATAGTAGCAGCGAACTGCATGTTGCCCGCGCTATAGAATATGTCATTACTGCGTACGTATCTCCTCCGAGTTCATAAACACCAGTTCTTAACCGCTCGATCTTCTTTTTTATCAAAGTTGGTTGAAATCACCGCAGGGATATTAATCACCTACCATTTCTACAAAATTCCCAGAAATGTTTGTAACTCGGTAGATTGATAAATTTTCATGTCGTATCTCTACACGAGGAATTATTTTAGTGATTGAGGGCCGAGCGTGTAATAAAAACATTGACTACTTCAGAGCTATAATAGCCGGGACAGAAGTGTACAGAAGGTGAATACTGTATGCCATCGTGTTAAAACCTCACCTTATTTAAGTGATTTAAACTATTTCTTATTGCCTATTACGTATTTGTGTAGAAAATGCGACAAGGAATTTATCATCCTAGTGTAACTTCCAAGGGTAACTTATTAAAGTAGTTTCTAAAGCGCTGGTTTAACCAACCAGCGTTTTGAAATGTTTGTTTTTTTGATAGGAGCATGCCAACAACCAATTGAATTGTGATTTGCTACCTTGTTAACCGTTAAAACCTGCTAATGCCAATTGTAACCTGTACCAATACTTTAAAAGCTTGAATTGTAACTTTCGCAACTAAAGTTGAAATTTCACTATTGGATACCTTATTTGAATGCCGTCTTTCCTTTTGCTAGATATTTTTTCTAAAGTAGCGGCAGCGGCCGCTGTTTTATATGCAGCAAGTAGCAGCGGCAGCGCCGCTACTTTTTTATTTGAGTAGCGACAAGCGGCAGAGCCGCTGCTTTTTTTGCCCAATAGCGACAGCGACGCTACTTTTCAAGTAGCGGGTGCCCAGCTCTGGCTATCATGCAGATTTAAGTACAGCAAATGATTCCATGGTTGATATTTTAATAAACTGAAAAGCGGAGTAAGCTGTTTTTTATGTGAATTTTTAATCATTTTATTTTTATTTAGTCTAATTCTTTCAAAGCAAATTAAGTCCATGGCTTTTAACTATTTTAACAGGACTTTTTTGTCCTAACCCCCAAGCACTATACCCGGAGGAAAACACGGTATCGTCTAGCTTCACATTATAATTGCCGGCACTCCTAAACGGCAGGTCGTATCATAGGAGGATTGCACCAATTAGATTGTGCAGGGTAGTAGCTTACTGGTAGTAAAGATTAATTAATGAACTCCTGATGTTTTTGGCATAAAAATTGGATTGCATAAGAATTCAAAATTTAGAATATCTCTCCAACAGTGTTGCCAGTTAAAATTTCGTTTTTCCAAAATAATGTTTAAGGTGATTTGAAAGCACCTGAATGCAAAAGCTTCAGCATTAATATAGTACAGGACTATTACAAGTTAGGTAAGATATTCTAATTCGTTATTCCTAGAAAATTAGATTTTAATTGGCAACATTGTTGAGGAGATCTCTTAATCCTCGAAATGAAATACCTCAGAAACGATAGGTCGTAGAAAGCTGAAATTTGATATTTTGCGTTATCTTTTGCACATTATCCTAGCTGGACGCTTCACCACCTTTTAATCAATTGCAAATTTACAATTAATGTATGTGCTAGCTTTATCCGCCAGCCGCCAGGAGACAGCAAAGGGATTCCTCGGTCTTCGCCTATTACGCAAGGTTGCAAAAAAACAAATCAGCGCGCGTTTTTACGTAAGTAAATTGTAGCTGCATGTGCACTAATTTGTGGGATCCATGATGACACCGAACCAAAACGACGGGCACTAATTCGCTGTAGAGCATAGTAACTACACACTTTCACCTAACTAAAAAATTTTTTTGAGTTGATAACGTCACAGGTATTTTTCGGCAAAAATGACGTCATATAGGACGTTCAAATTTTTCACATTAGTGTTTTTTCGATGTAAATAATAAAATGCGTAAATTAGTTAAAGTGGTGATTTGAGAAAAATATTTTGGCCTAAAACCTACCATGACTTAAAAGGGCATTCAGGTAGAAATTTTTTTGCTAGTTTTTTTCTCAAAAATTTTTTTATAGATCTGAAAATTAACTTTATCAAATTTGAGCTTTCTACGACCATCCGATCCCAATATATGACAATTTGGATTTCCCTCAAAACGGCTTTTTTCCCCTTAGAAATTTTGACAGGGTTTGCCAACACAAACAAAATTCTGCATGTTTGTAATGGTCAAAAAGTATTTTCAGCAGTGTTGTTGTCTAGCAAAGCAAAGGAACACCAAAATTAGCAGCTTTTAAGACAAATTCAACCCAATTTTCCAAAAGTTAATCTTCTGTCACAACACAGGCAAAATAGCAACACTAAAGTAAAAGGAAAATTGTTAAATTTGAACAGCAATATCTTGAAAATGGAAAGACGTAAAAAGTTTGTTCAAATTTGGTGAGAATGAATTTCAAGCCTTCCCAACATTTTGGTCAACAGTGAAAAACTCAACTTGAATGCCTCTTGTGCCAAAAAATACCTAATTTTCGTGCATTGGCCAGTTGGCACACTACCTCACCCCACTTCCGGTGCAAGGATACGTTTTTGTTTCAGTTTTGGACTCAGACCCTCCTTAAGCCTATCGATCAAAACTTGTATGTTCTTATGGCAACACAATGAGCAGAAAGCTATTTGTTCTCGATTTGCAATTTCGCATAGCTTATAATGTTATTCCAAGCCTTTTTCTGTAAATTTGCTCAAGAAAAAAGATCAATAAAATATCAAAAATTTACAAAAACGATGCGATGCAGTTATTTTGTACTACACAGACTCAAATAGCAGGGTTGTAGGTCCTTCACAGTGAAAATGAATGACTTAACCAACATTTTTGTTTTTGACAATCTACGACGGGTTTTGATTGCATGAAAGCTTTCTACGACCGCGGAATTAAGGAACACTGCACATCATGTATTGCAAAATTGTTGCATTTACTGCTTGTCTGTTAACGGCGCAAGTAAAAGCAGGTGAGGGTTTGAAAGTTTGTAGTTCATATACAGTACCGATATCAATGCATTAGCTCATTATTTTAGGGAGCTATCTGTTCAAAAAAAATCAGCTAAACGCCAAACCTTATTAAGTTAATAATGTGATAAATCTTTTCCCGTGTTTTAGCGAATAAACTCTCAGCCGCGCTGAGGCTACCAAAAAATTGGCAAGCTAACCACAAAAAATGTATCGCCTAGCCCTTTGCAAGTAGTAAAGTAAGTTCAAATCTCATTCAGACTCTGATTATACCAAAGTCTGCAACATAAATGTAGCATTTGATGCTTCGGCAGCTTTTGTCCGTCAAGGCCTCTTAAGAAGGGACGCTGTCTCCATTAAGGCAATTACTCCGCCCTTCCCCCTCCCACCAAAAATTTTTAATCAAAAAACATAAAATACACAAAAAAATTTGTTTGAAAATACTAGTCTTTTTAATAGGCTTCTGATGGTGCGTTGCCAGAAATTTGCTACGGGGACTGTTTCGCGGGTCTGGAAACGGAGCCCCAAGCCGCCAAAGACACGCCGGCGCTGGAGGCATGGATAAACTTCATGCACTCGGAAATTTTGTGATTTTTTGCAAAAAGAAGTTAATTTTAATTCTTTTTTTTTAATTTTTGGAAACTAAATTAAATACTATTTTTTTAAAACGTGGCATGGAAATTAGCAGCGCAAAAGCATAAATAAACTGCTTGCATAAGTGAGCTATATGTGGGAGGTGGATTTCAGTCCTCTTATTTACAAGCTAGTAAATCATAAAATCCTATTGTTAAAAAAAAAAAAAACTCACTTGGAGTAATCAACTTCTATATTTGAAAAGGTAATTGGGAGAGGGGCTAATGAAACGTGATTTAAGAGAAGAGATTGGTGATTAATTAATACTGATAGCACACCCCCTATGTTTCTGCACTTAAATTTTTTCAATAAGCGATCGAAATTGATTGCTTATTTTTGGCTATTTTTCAATTTTTTACTGATTTGTGAGTTAAATTTTTGACAAATTAGCCCCCCTAAAGTAATGTTTCAAAAGGTGCTTATTTTTGAGTCTATTCCAGTGCAAAAAATTGTCTCAGAGCTATTAGTGCTAAAAATATGGTATTTTCCTATTCTGCGTTTTGGTCGACCGGCCAGTGGGAGAGTGGAGGGCTAAAGCGCACCTCCTGGCTTCTGCATCTTCATAGGCTTTAAGAGGTTAAAAAAACTTCATGGACATGATAGTTAGTAAACCTAGCAGACTAATAGTACTTTAATTGAGGCTTTAAGTTTAATTTTTCTCAAAGTCTCTCACCGATACCTTTGGCTTCAGCCTAGTAGTCTAGTTAGGGAGGGGTCAACTAAGTTACAAAGACAACTTAACAAAGTGTGAAATTATCATCATCAGGGGCCACATACCATGGTCTTCGAAGAACACGAATGTTTGTGTTTCGTGAAATTCGCATACTAAGGTCTTCGTTACGAATACAATTTCCGAATCTTTGTTTTAAAGATTTTAGTTTTTTTCCAAATATTCGTAAATATTTCACAAACAAAAAAATCTTCGAAAATTTTTTTTGTTCGGCCGAAGATTTTTTTATTCGGAAACGGAAATTTTTACGCCGATTTTGAATTTTTTTCGGAAAACTTTTTTGTTCGTTGCTAACATTTTTTGTTCGTAGGCTACAAACATTTTTTTTCTTCGGGAAAAAACTGAAAATGGCTCAAAATGTTCGTGAATTAGCTCAAGTTTTCGGATAAATTCACAAAATAATGCCTTATAGATCAGGGGTCACCAAGCTTTGTTCCCTGCAAGCCGGATTACTGCGAGATTCGCGACACCTGGCAAGGCGCGAATTGAGAACAGATATGTACAGTATAAGCATTTAGAATTTCCATTAATTTGAATTGAGCGCAATAAATACCAAAGTCAGTGATATAGCAAAATTGTGATGGAAATCGATAGGCTGCCGGAATAGCTGAGTAACTCCTGTTGTGATGCACTCCCCATTACTTGGTCTTATGCTGTGAAAACACAACTATAAAAACAAGGGCAAGATATGGCATGGAATGAAAGGCAATTTTTCCGTATTCCATACTGGTAATTTTCTTCCATTTCATTCTAAAAATCTTCCGTTCCATATTCCATTCCATTCTAAAATTTTCTTCCTGTCCATTTCGTAATTCCATACCAAGGTAGGTTTAGACCGGAAGCTACGCGTAATTTGTATTGTACTTTTGCAGCGTTAAACGTACCTTTGCAAGTAGTCGCTCGCGAGGGTAAGCGGTATGGTACAATGCATCTCATCCCATATTTGAAGCACTATCGCAATGAGCTACCACAAAAACTCACTCAGCATGAAAATATCAACCACTTAATCAACAGACAATAGATTTACCAGTATGCACAGGGTTTAATGATTGCAAGTTTGCATTCACACCTACTATGAAACTTGCATAGTCAAACTGCCAAAAACATTTCACAAAAATATTGAAAAGTTTAAACGCAAAAAAAACAACAACAAAGAATTAAGCTCAATTGAGGATTGAACAGTAAATACAAATCTTTGTTACAATGGAAGAAAAAGTTTTGTTACTTGGCAAATTCAGTGCCTTGACAACGGATAGCCAGGGGGCCCTGCCCCCATTTTAGTTTAATAACAATACTTTTTTCGGAACATCATGTAACTACAAGAAAACCGACAATGATGCAAAAAGGAATACTTACATTCAATCCTATACCTTTCTAAAGTTACCTACATTAGCAGTATATTGAAGTTTTTAAATAACCAAAGTTTAGTGATTCAAAATTCAAGCACCAGATTTAACATCCAAAGTGTACACATCTGAACGTAAAAGGTCATCAAGTAATTAAGCTAGTTTTATGAATTTCAAAACCATGAACGTTTGCATCGTATTCAATTCAAAGTATTCTAAGGCCGAAGCCAGTGTTTCTCAAACTATGGGTCGAGATGCACTACAGGCCGCTAACGTTTACGGATATAGCATTGCAAGTGCGAGGGCAAAAGGGCCTCGGCCCCCCGCCTAGCCAGGTCAATCTAAAATGCGAGCGTTTAAATGTGTTTTTGAAATGACCTTTAAGTAAAGTAGGGGCTGAATGGGCTGGGCAATTTAATTTTTTTACTGGCTTCTACGTCTTCGCAATTTAATTCTTTCAAATACAGTCGCTTTAAAAACGTGCGAAATGTGATCCAAATGGCGTTGAAATAGCTATTATTTCTCAAAAAATCACCCATCGACTAGGGGCTTCGCGCCCAGTCTATATGAGATGATTGAGTTGCAGCACTTCGCTCAGCTGGCCACCCAATCGAGGCATATTTTAAACAAAAAACTTTAACTTCTAAGCCCCCTCCTTTAGCAAAATCTTTGCTGCACGCCTGTTTATGGGTGTGTCGGAGAGTAGAAATGTAGACCAACAAAATCGTTTATTTCGTTTTTTAAACGACCAGCTATTTTTTTTAGAGTACACTCAAGGTTGTTTAGGTCGCACTCATAGCTGCAGATAGACTTTTCAAGTGATTATGGGCCGAAAACGAAAGAAGCGAAGAAACGCTACCGGACTTACATGTCGCTTTTTTGGACATGATTCCAAAATTTTAAAATCACGCATTATTTGCCGCCGTACAAGATCAGCTTTAATGTGCAAAAGTTTAGTCTATTTAGTGCCCTCTCACTTCGTTTACTCTGGCGACGGCGCTAGGCAAATTGTCATTCTCAAAACAAAAATTAAGCCAGTCAGTATCAATGCAGCTGCAAATTGCAATAAACATGTTCTATGATCTAATGATGCAATGCCTACACTCTGCTCTGTTTGAGCAAAGTTCATGATTGAATTACCTTATTAATTTATCAACAGATGATTAGCTGCTAAACGCTTTCACATATTTTTAGTTATCACTATCCGTATACATTTTTCTGTAAATGCCATGAAGGAAATTTAGTATGGAATTGGTATGGAAGTATGGAAGATTGTCTTCCATTCCATTCTTGAAATCTTCCATTCCATTCCATTCTGGCATCTTCCATATTCATACCGAAATTTTCGCTCCATTTCGTTTTCCATTCCATTCCATACCATGCCCTGCCAAAACCTACCCGTGGTATGCGGCAAACATTGAAACGGCATTCAAGCAAAGTAATCAATCGATCAAGTAATCAATCCAGTAATCAATTGAAAATTTTTTGTTGGCAATTACGCTTGTTTTTCCGGTTGTTGGTAGATATTAGAGAAAAAAGAGCGTGCTACACATTATTGCTTACTTCATCATGGCTTTGTTGTAAGACTTTATGCATCAAGAGATACATTGTGGGATGAAGAGGAGCAGATAGTTATTGGAGGGCAAAAGTGATCTAGAGTTAGCAGAATTTACCGCTTTGCATGGACCACCGCCCGTCTTTGATAGCTCTTTATAGTAAAAGCCACCGCTTTTTTTACTACCGAATTTCAAATCGAACCATTTCCGTTTAATTTTCTTGGCTGAAAATGGATTTTCATCTGTACAATAGACCTGTTCATGTTTTACCTTTTTTGATTTTGGTATGGCTTCGCAGTGTTTTGGAAACAGATTTTCATACTGATCCCAAAATTTAAAAAAATTTATGTACGCTTGAACGGTTTCCATGTTACGCAATGATTTCCGACCCCCACTTTTGAAAAAAAATGAGTTTTTTTACACAAGAAGGCGCTGTTTTTAAAATATACTTAAAAGAGTAATTCAACTAAATGCCCCTCTGCATTTTACATCTTTAAAAAAAAACTAAGCGAATTGGACTTCTGGTTCAGTAGTTATGACCATTTCGGTGATATTATTTGCAAAACTCCCTCTAATGGCGAAAATCTAATTTCTTTAATTTTAATAATTTTTTTAAAAATTTGAGTCTATTTAGTGAAAGAGACTTCAATTTTGAAGTTGAGATTTTGCTGCAGTGTCACTAGATGGAGTAATTTGCTATTTATTTCAAAATTGCGTATTGATTGCAGTTATATACGCCACTTAAGTTAACGCCACAGCAAAATTTGAATAAATTATGACACGGCATGATGTTTTATACTTTGTTTTTAAATATCGACCTAGATCATGTGAAAAAGCATTTAATTCAAAAAAGCAGCAACAAGACATACTGTTTGCAGCATAAATATGATTACAGTATTACTGTACACTTGTACAGTACTGTAATATTTTGACTTAATTTACAATGACCGCCCAGCAATTTCAATAAAGTTGAAAAACTCCTTTGATTAACAAAGAATACAATTCAAACCAATATGTGCAGATTATTATATTAGACCAAAACAGAGTTACCAAACTTCAGTAAATTTCAAAAGTTTCTAAACTTATTAAAAACAACGAAAAATCAGATATTTTTCGAAAAGATTTTTTGTGTCAGTAAAAGTCCTGCGTGTTTGTTATACAACCTGAAGTATGCTTTATCGTTGATAAAATTTTGTTTGTTGTAAAAATTTCATTATAGTCACTGTCAAATTGAACTGAACGCTCAGCTGCATCATTGATAACTTCCAATCCTGAAACAAACTGGTTGATTAGTTGAAAAGAAGAGTCTTCTTTCCAGCATACTACTGAATCCATACAAAAGAGATGACTGCTCGAAATCGGTTTCATTGAAGAAATGAGAACTACTTTATGTAATAAAGAGGTGCCCTAAACCTTTTTCCACCATTCCCCTTATTCGCGAAAAATATTTTGATCCGTTTGACTCTGTGCCATTGGCAATCCTGCATTTTGAAATTTTGTGATATCACAAAAGACATTCTGTAGAGCAGTACTGGTAGCCTAGGTCTACATGTTTCAGAAGTAGTAGCCAAGTTTTCAGATTTGATTATAGCCTACTCACCAGAGATAGAAACCGGTCGGGTTACCGGTCAGGTCGAGATTCTTCAACCGGCCGGTCAAGCCGGTTGAAACACCGATCAAATTCTCCTTTCTTGCAACTAAAAAACATCAAAGCACCAAACGAAATATACATATATATTTTATTATACATAAAATTTTTTATAAAAACCAATATTAACAAACCACACCTTTTAAAACCCCTTGTTGAATGATTTCAAGCTGTGACTAATATGCTGTCACCATTAAGGCAGCACAACCAGGGGCGTGTTTAAGGGGGGAGCCTTGTGCTATGCCCACCCCCCCCCCCCCCCCCCGTTTTAGGCCACGGCACAAAGCGAAGAAGTGCAAAATATACGTTAAAATCGCGTGTTCAGATTAAAATAAAGCATGCATGTGGAAGAGGCTTACGCTACCTGGTATTTTAGCATCATTTTAATCAGCTTGAGAGTAGAAGTAAAGCAGATTTCAGATTTTTTAGTTCATGCTAAAATCTTGCTGCTTTGAAAAGCTTTTTTCAAGTTAAATTTACCACATTCTACACCGGGCAAGAAAGACATAGCTCTTATTTTTTTATATCTAACTAGCCATGGCTTGTTCTGAAGTAGCAGCATTTCTGCAAACTGCTGAGGCACATTATGTTTCGAATATTTGCTAGCCAATGTCATAACAGTTTAGTGTTTGCTGCTCGGCAAATTGCAAGTAATCTGTCACCAATAGCTAAAAAATTTTAACTTCTTTTCTTGGATTTACGCATAGTATCATTAGAAAGAACGTCTAATAATTTAGCTTGTGCCCTCCAGTTCTTTTTATGCTTATTTTGTGCACGTTGTGTGCTTCTTAAAACAGGCCTTTTAAACCGAAATTTAATCAAAAAAAGTCTTAAAATTGAGTTATTTTTGCAAAAAAACGCAAAAAATTTTTTGACCCCGTTCGAAGTCACAATTTTTAGCACCTCACCCATGCCACCCCCTTTCAAAAATTTTTAATCAGATACATTGAACAGTGAACAAAAACCTTCTGAAAAACAAAAACAAAAACGGAAGACCGGCTGGTCAAGCGCCCGGTCAACCGGCGAAGATTTTGAAATTTACAAGTCGGTCTGGTCGAAAAAGTCCTGACCGGTTTCATATCTGCGACTCACTGCTACCAGTTGGCAATCGCGTTTCTTAATTTTTGCAAAATTATTCCTTTTGTAATGTCACAAAACTGAAAAATGCAGGATCACCAATGGTGCGGAGTCAAATGGATTAAACTGTATGTTCATGAATAAAGAAAATTGTTGAAAAAGATTTGGGGCACCTATTTATTAGCTCAAGAAGTTCTCAATTCTTCTATAAAACCGATTTCGAGCAGTATCTCTTTAACGTTGGTTCGATTTCAATTAGATCAATAAATTAATGATATATTCATGATTCATTATTGATCAACTCATGCAGAATTCTGTCTTCTAGTACTTTTGGTACTTCTGGCTTATCTACATCTGTTTTGGAATATTTCAACAAGGTGGTAGCAATGACTTTCTTGATTTCATCACTAATTAAATTTGGAGATAGCGCTAGTGGTATGTGCCTTGGTAATTGATGCATGATATTGGTTTGCCTCACCGGTTGCTGCAGATGCTCTTTATTTGACACTAATGCTTTGGAAAGTTGTAAATGAGTGGTCGGTGAGAGATAAAGCTTTATGTTCAGCTTGCAATTGCAAAGTCGACTTGCATACTTGATATTTGCCACCAAGGTACATAATACCACTTGCACTATTTTCAAATTTAGTTGTTGATGAAACCAAGAAAGCCATTGCTACTATCTTGTTGAAATATCCCAAAACAGATTTCCGAATAGGTAAGCCAGAAGTACAAAAGTATATGAAGACAGCACTCTTCAAGAATTCATCAATAATGAATCGTGGCTATTTTTTGATGAACCAGTAATTGGAATTGAACCAACGTTTTCAAGAATGGATTCAGTAGCATGCTGGAAAGAAGACTCTTCTTTTTAAAAAACCAGCCAAATTATTTTAGGATTGGAAGTTATCAATGATGCAGCTGAGCGTTCAGTTCGATTTGACAGTGACTATAATGAAATTTTTACAACGAACAAAATTTTATCAACGATAAAGCATACTTCAGGTTGTATAACAAACACGCAGGACTTTTACTGACACAAAAAATCTTTTCGAAAAATATCTGATTTTTCGTTGTTTTTAATAAGTTTAGAAACTTTTGAAATTTACTGAAGTTTGGTAACTCTGTTTTGGTCTAATATAATAATCTGCACATATTGGTTTGAATTGTATTCTTTGTTAATCAAAGGAGTTTTTCAACTTTATTGAAATTGCTGGGCGGTCATTGTAAATTAAGTCAAAATATTACAGTACTGTACAAGTCAGAGGTGGAGTCGAGGACACAAGGCTGGAGGCCAAGGCCAAGGACCAAGGATACAAGCGCAAGTGCTCTCCAAAAAAAAAAAAAAAGGTCTTCACAAAAATTTTTCAAGCGATCTCCACGAAAAAACGTATTCCAAAAAATTTTTCATGCGCTCCACAAAATTTTAACAATTTAAAAAATACTGCTGTCCTCGAGCCGAGGACAGGCCAATTTTCGAGGACTTGAGGCCTCGAGGCCAAGGCCAAGGACTTAACCTTCGAGGCCAAGGACTTCAAAATGTGTCCTCGAGGACTCCACCTCTGGTACAAGTGTACAGTAATACTGTAATCATATTTATGCTGCAAACAGTATGTCTTGTTGCTGCTTTTTTGAATTAAATGCTTTTTCACATGATCTAGGTCGATATTTAAAAACAAAGTATAAAACATCATGCCGTGTCATAATTTATTCAAATTTTGCTGTGGCGTTAACTTAAGTGGCGTATATAACTGCAATCAATACGCAATTTTGAAATAAATAGCAAATTACTCCATCTAGTGACACTGCAGCAAAATCTCAACTTCAAAATTGAAGTCTCTTTCACTAAATAGACTCAAATTTTTAAAAAAATTATTAAAATTAAAGAAATTAGATTTTCGCCATTAGAGGGAGTTTTGCAAATAATATCACCGAAATGGTCATAACCAGTACTTAAATTGTAAAATTTTGCATGGGGGGACGCTTTTGCAGCCTTGACCAAACCCATTCGGAAAGCGAAAGTACTTTAGTGAAAATTACGTTGTTTTCCCGAAATTACAGTAGGTGAAGACCAAAAAAAAAAGGTCTTCGACGCAAATTTGAAGTGTTTTTTCCTAGAAATCAATTTCCCCGCACTTTCGTACTATAGTCGGCCGGATTTTGTAGGCTTTATTCATGCTGGCTGGCTCTTTTTCGTCTGCTCACCCAGCGCTCAAATCTCGATGGGGGGACATCTAAATGTCGATGGGGGGACGCTAAATCTCGATGGGGAGACGCTAACTCTCGATGGGGATACGCGTCCCCCCGCGTCACCCCTACAATTTAAGTGCTGGTCATAACTACTGAACCAGAAGTCCAATTCGCTTAGTTTTTTTTTAAAGATGTAAAATGCAGAGGGGCATTTAGTTGAATTACTCTTTTAAGTATATTTTAAAAACAGCGCCTTCTTGTGTAAAAAAACTCATTTTTTTTCAAAAGTGGGGGTCGGAAATCATTGCGTAACATGGAAACCGTTCAAGCGTACAAAAATTTTTTTAAATTTTGGGATCAGTATGAAAATCTGTTTCCAAAACACTGCAAAGCCATATCAAAATCAAAAAAAGGTAAAATACGAATGAACAGGTCTACTGTTCAGTGTACACCCATATTGATTAAATCAGCCATCCACTTCCAATTTTGTTCCATCATGCCTTACAGGCGGAAAGCGAAAAGCGAAGATGGTACAGTAGATAGTTATAATTCTGACTAACAGTTAGTTCACAAGATTTGCTTCTTTCTGAGTTAAATCTGCGACTCATTTTTGATTTAACCCTGTGACTCATTTTTGATTTAACCCTGTTTTACACGGGGTATTTGATCTACGCATTTTACACGAGGAAGGGGTACTAACTTCTAAACCAAAAGTCATGGGAACACCAAAATCAGAATGTTGGATGAGGTTTACTAAAATTTTTAGAAAAACCAGTTTTGAGTTGATGACATCATCATAGTGATGCTACGACCATATTTTTATAAAATGACGTCATTTTGTATGACGTCACAGGCGGTTCAAACTTTGTACATATGTTTGTTTTTTAGTGCTGAATCATAAAATGCTTAAGTTAAGTTGATTACGTCACAAAAACGTCTCTTGGCGTCATTTGAGTTAAATATTGGCTAAAAATGCTCAGACTTCGGAAAGTGACTTCGGAAAACCTCAAAATTGGGAAACTTTCGGTTATCTTAGCAACCTGAAATTTTCTGGAGTTATGTATGAATAAATTGGACTTAAAGTCAAGGTAATTTGAGGTAAAAAGCTTGTTTCTGAAGGGATTTATCACGAAAAAACCAAGAAGAAGGCATTTTTGACCCCCCTCCGAGTAAAATAGGGTTAATTTGTATAAATACCTTGACAAATTATTTGAAACAGCCAAGTTTAAGTTTGCTGGACCTACTTCAACCTGAATGTAACAAGTGCACAAAGCGGAAGAGGTGACAATTCTTTGTTGTCAATATAATAGTCAATTGTTTAATAATTGCTACAAAATTAATGACGTTTTTTATTCGTGTTTGAATGCAAAAGTGAAGCAAATTGTTTTTGCGAACACGAAAATGACGATGTTTTGTTCGTAATTTACTCAAGAAGTTTTTACGAAGATTTTACAAGCTACAACTTCGTTCTAAAACTAAATAATGAAAACCCAAATACAAAGATATTATAGTTGTTACATTTTTTTCAACGAAATGTCGATGACGACGAAAATAAAATTATAATATTATTTTACGAAAAAAAATTATCAATTAATGCAAACCAACTATCAGTATGAAGCCGTATTATGCAGACTTAAACCCAGAATGCCTTTTCTGGACAAAATTTGTTTTATATTTTGGGAATAATGCCACCTTACATTAATATACGAAACACATTTTTTATACAACAACCGTAAGTATATTATTACTGTACAATACATGCATTTTCAGAATATGCCACGATATAGAAATTCGAACTCTCTAACCTAACGCGTCAGAGTCCTTTATTTTTTCAATGCATGCTGTTCAGAAGGCCACTAGCACACTAAAATTGTTCCAAAAAAAAATTATATGTGTGTGTTCGCTGCTGATGAAGGGACAAACCTCGAAACGGTAGGCCGTACAGCAAGGGATAGAATATGTGTATGTTGTATAGGATCTGTGCGCGCCAACTAAATAAACTTCGTTAGGTTAAAAGGTAAATTTGCAGACTCACTCACTGCTGGAATCATGAATTATGCAACAGTTGAAAAGTTTTTCAAAGCTTGATGACAGTTTTATTTCTATTCTTAAATACTTGAACTTTATATGAGTCTTGTTTTTCGTCAATTCTTTAGTAGTGAAAACTTTATCACCTACATTATAAGGCCACTGTTAAGAATTTTGTAAAAGCGCTGAACCTATAATGCTAGATACATAAGAAACGATGGTGACTGCCGTCGGCGAATGGGATTTGTTCATGCTGACTTCATTGGACCCACTGTCATGTTCAAATTGATAGACACTGGTTAATTTCCATTAAATTCCAAGTTCTCTTTTGATTCGCCTGTTTTGATTCGGCTATATACGTTTTATGACGTTTAAATAAAAGACAATTGTGTCCTTTAAACATTACCAGATTCCGTATATTATAGCCATAAGTGCGACATGCAAGTTGGAGTATATTTGTGTTTTATTAGTTTTTCCTGTTACTCGACTGTAAATTGATTTAATTTTTGTTTTTGTTTTGCTTCAAGGAAATAATTCTTGCGAATGGAGTAACTGCATGAATACTTCTCGAAGTATGCCGTTCATTGACGTTTCCACGTCTCTGACAGAAAAACATTGTGAACACGAACACTGGCCGAATTTTCGATGTTTGCACAAAAAATCTTGCTTTACAATGCAGGTAAAATCCTACAGTGGTCGGCACTCACCGGTCCGCTGACCGGTGCCGGTTCGTGGAGAGTTTGTTACCGGGCCGTGTCCTGGTTAAATACTTTGGAATATATTTGTAACATCTTGCGATGAAATAATTCCAGCTTGCAGAAAGTATTACAACAATTCAGCTTTGTTTCAGCAACAATGCAAATATATCATCAATTTACAGCGAACATTTGAATTTGCTGTCTTTACCCATTGCAGCAGACTTGCATTTTCATTGCTAAAAATTTGTGTTTTTGAAAGCCAGTCCGCAAAAAATTTTCGTTTTTAACCCGTCTGCAGTATAAAAGGTTGCCGACCCCTGCTAATACACAACATAGTAACAAAAATAGGTATTCGTCTTTCGAATGGTAGGATTAATATAGTACTGCTAAGCAGGGCCGCAACTAGGGGGGGAGGGGGGAAAAACGGAGCGGCTCCCCTTAAACTTGCCAGCATGCCCGCCCAAACTGCCCTTTCCCTTGCGGCAGTTTCAAGACGGTGGCTTTTGTTTTCTCGAGACCAACAGAGAACTCACAGAAAAGTACGCGTTGACCTTTTTTTTGAGATCAGCAGAGAACTTGGAGTTACGTAGACCACTTTGGCGCGATAACCTTTTTTTGTTTTGGTTTTCGGAGATCAGCACCAACTTGCTCAATTTTGTGGCCCTACCAGCAAAAAAATTGTCTCCCCTTGGATAACGCTCTAGTTGCGGCACTGCGCTGCTAAGGACAGATGCGAGGATGCAAACTCGACTGTTCTGCCTAACTTGAACTTGAAAAAATAATTTTTCTGTATTTGAATGAAGTAATCGAGTTCGAGTTCATTAAAAAAAAACTTCAAAGATTAAAAAATTGTTGAAAGAATATATTTTTTTAATTATTGCAGGGTAAATTGATGTTGTCGTTCATTTGTTTTTACCGTGGCGACCTAGAAAAACAGCATGCTAAGAAAAAGAGAGCGCTTAAATCGAAAAGTAAACTTAGTATTTTTGTCAGCCTGAACTCGAACTTGAAAAACTTGATATTTTTGCCGAACTTGAACTCGAAAAATCTAAATTAGAGAACTCGAACTTGCACTATGACTTATTAAAATAGACTAAACCCAAACTCGAATAAAAATCAATCGAGTTGGTAGCCCTGGTGCAGATCGAACGTCAACTCCATGGTGATAGCACGGTAAAAATAAAAAATCTGTTGTCTGAACCTCTGCATTGGGCTCAAAATAGTGCATGGAGTTAAAATTTATTAATAAAAAAATCAGAAACTCTAAAAGGACGCAGTCATGTTTCGGTACACAATTGGCATAATGCACAATTACACAAGTTGATTTATTGTACCCCATGTGTTGAACCAGCAGGATAATTTTTTGTTAGCTTTTCTTTCGTTGCCTCATCTAAAAGTGTTGTTCGAATAATATAAAGTTAATAATTACTAAATATAAAACGGAAATATAATAAGTGGTTTTGTTGCGCACCAATCAAAGAGCTCGATAACGCTAGGTCAGAGCCAGTTGGCAATAATAAAAACACCTATAAAATCGTTAAAATAATGCCCCCAACAGGCTGTTCCGCCGTTAAGCTCTTCAGGGGGGTGACAGCAAATCTGAACAGTAAACTTTAAGTGTAATCTGGGCGATTAAAGAAATAGTAGAAGTTAACCAACCAGCAAATTCCTACGTATTCCGGAACACAAACGGGCCGGGCGCTGGCAATAAGCGGCAACCCCGCCTCAAAAAGCAAGCGCGCCAATTACCGCCAGCTGGCAGCGGGGCAGGACACTGGAATAGATGAACAAATAACAAAGTTAGGCATCTTAGAAGAGGATACGTGCAGCATACTGGGGCTGGCTACGCTTTAACTAATAACCATTACATAAATTTGGAACTATCGCGCGCTATACTACATGACATCAGACGGCTGGAGCTCAATGCTGCGCTTACACTACTGGCCTGATAACTATCAGGCAAGGGTAGAAGACTGTATCTGAAGCCGGACAAATCCGACTTTGTAAGGTTTTGCCCGGCTTCAGATACAGCTTTCTACCCTTGCCTGATAGTTATCAGACCAGTAGTGTATAGCACGCGATAGTTCCAAATTTATGTAATGGTTATTAGTTAAAGCGTAGCCAGCCCCAGTATGCTGCACGTATCCTCTTCTAAGATGCCTAACTTTGTTATTTGTTCATCTATTCCAGTGTCCTGCCCCGCTGCCTGCTGGCGGTAATTGGCGCGCTTGCTTTTTGAGGCGGGGTTGCCGCTTATTGCCAGCGCCCGGCCCGTTTGTGTTCCGGAATACGTAGGAATTTGCTGGTTGGTTAACTTCTACTATTTCTTTAATCGCCCAGATTACACTTAAAGTTTACTGTTCAGATTTGCTGTCACCCCCCTGAAGAGCTTAACGGCGAAACAGCCTGTTGGGGGCATTATTTTAACGATTTTATAGGTGTTTTTATTATTGTCAAAACGGAAAAATAGTCCAATTCCAAAAATTGCTGCACTACAAAAAGTTTTAAAAAATGGTTTAAATTTATTTTTGTCATTTTTGAATTATTTTTGTAGCAAACCTGTGACGGTTTTGATGACTGCGGAGATTCCACTGATGAATGCGACAGCATGTGCATTCAAACGTTTCAATGCCGAAACTCCAAGCAATGCATTGCCATGAATAAGTTCTGCAATGGCAATTTGGACTGTGAAGACGGTAGCGATGAATTAATAGCTGATGAAAGCTCTGGAGGGTAAAGATATTTTTTAAAAATGACTTGTCGTGTAGAAAACTTTTTTGCATCGTTATATCGAATCACTTCGTCATTTAATTTCTTCGGTGAAGGACCCTCAGCCTTTTTGTCTACCGTGCTGCTTGCTGAAGTAATTTCGATAAATTCTGTAGTAATTTTGATAAAATCAATACAAGAAATTATTTAAATAATGGTACGATAGCTTTTATCAAATTGAATCAATCGCATATGCATTCTGATATCGTCAGGGTCGCATTGACGGGAGACATTCAGAGCATTTGAGCCTGCTAGGTGCAAAGATCGGAGTTGAAAACATTAAAAGAAGTGAAGCCTAAACAGATATATAATTAAGGTCAAAAATCATATGAAGAGCAATAAAAAAAGTTTTTGACAGTCTGTTTTGACAAGACTTTGGTTGAAAATTATAATCGTGCGTATTTTTTGTGGCTGCTTGAGTCCATGTCTCCTCCCTCGGTACAAAAACTTCTCTTAATAAATTTTTCACCCAGGTTTGCATGTACTAATGAGTGGAATACAATCATGGCAAGCCCCAACGAAAAAAATCATTGGAAAGAACGACGAGTTGCAACAAATGCATTTGCAAGGGAACTGTGGTCTCAAACCTTGAAGAACTTACAGCATCAAATGAATTGCATCTTGCCTCCAAAGCTTGTTTGTGACGGAATCAATCATTGCGGCGACCATTCTGATGAATGCAGTTTGAGAGCTAATTGTAGTATGGCAAGCAAGTTCTATTGTAAAAACAAAAGGTAAGGTCAATGCCAGTTGTTTTTTTTTTTACATTATGACTGATAAATCAAAAATATTGGTCAATAGAAATGTGTAGCAGAGTAAACTATTGTTCGAAGTCCTCTGGAATGGATAGTGGTTTCATCGTATAGCCTAGTTTTTAGCCGTACGTCAACATTTCTCGCAATGTTTGCATACAATTGTCGAAAAAAACTCACTCAAACGTCGAAAAAATTTTCAGAGCTTACTGGTAAAAAAACACTTCGTCTTAACTTCAGAATTTTTAAGTTACAGTAGAGTAACGGGATGGGAACGATTTGAGACGTAAACACAATAATTAAAAGCCAATGATTGTCTTGATTAAAGCTAACTCCAAATGTTAAAAAATTAAAATCAGATCATTTTTAGTTGCATCGCGAAGCTTAACGTTTGCGACGGAAAAGATGATTGTGGAGATGCAAGCGATGAATGTCTTCCTGAATGTTCCATGAGTTTCAGTTGCAAAGACGGTAAGGCATTCACTAACAAGTACTGTACTGGTAGTAGTTTAGCTTGTTGTTTGGTGCGTAATGCACTGTCACACTAGCGACTTTTTGGCCAACAACAAGGTAAAAAAAGTTTAAAGGTTAAAAGGAACATTGCCATGTAGTATCATGGTTGTCAGCTTTTGCCAGCAGCAAGTTTTAATTTTCTCGAATCTTGCCCACAGCAGTAGGCAAAAATGTTGAACGTGGGAGTACAATCAAGTTTTATTTGACTATTTTGTTTCTGTAAATTCTATAATTGCCATCGACTATAAGACGTATACTGTAATTAGGTAACGTCTACCATAAGCGTAGCCAGGGCGCTCGGGCTTCCACCCAATTGAACTGCCACCAATGATAAAAATAGGACAAAAAAGCCTACTGTTTCTTCAGTTTCAGTTTCTTTTAGCATTTTTTCGCGTATAGCATACACGCATACAACAGTAATGAACAATAATATTGACGACCAGGAGGCCTGGGCCCCTCAATTCAATTTTTGCCAACCAATTTATCTACGCAGCCCGGGTGAAATTAAGGGTTTTTGTTCTAAAAGTTGTTATCTCAGGCCCTCGTTGGTACTTTTTATGAACGTAATGCAATAACCAGGTCCGGATTTAACAAATGACACAATGCCAAGGGACTCGCTCTCAGATGGTAAGACTTTTTCTGGTCTTCACCTATATTTGGCCAGAAGATTTTGCAAAAATTTCCAAAGTACCACGGGCCCCAATCAATGTAAATTCGGCCCTGTCAAATTTACCTTGCCAGTTTTTTCGCGACAATACACCTTTGAAAAAATCTGCTAGGGAAAATGCTCATTGAACAAATTATTGAATTCGAATTGAGTGAGCCTGGGCCCCCTGGTCGTACATGTACTCCTACAACTGGTTATTTTCATGACCAAATAAAAATCTCCAAGGAATATCTTCGAATGGATTATTTTATTATTTACTGCTAAAATATTGTGGGAGGCAATGTAACTTATTTCCCCCTACCTGGGCCAAATCACTTACAAAATTTAATCCCAAAATGCAAGATTTTAAACGTGTTTTGGATTGTAAGTAAAAGGAGGATTGAGCAATTCAATTTTTTAAATGTTAAAAACCAAGTTCTTTCAAATGACTCTGAACACTAGCGGAATGCGATCCAATGGCATTTTAACTAGCTTTGTTTTCAAAAAATTGCCCAGTGGCTGTGGGCTTCGCCTCCAGACCCCCGACTGTGATACGCTTGAGTTACACTAGTTCACTAACACGTCTTCCGATTTAGACATTTTCCTTTTTGATTTTGGTACACACAGACCACGGCTTTTGGTCTTCCATTCTACGATACCTTTGTCCCACAAAAAGTTCCTCCTTCGAAAATTTCTGATGACGTCATTGCATGTAATTTGTCCCCCCATCAAAAATCCTGGCTTCGCCTATGACGTATACTCTTTTTAGTCCTTCCTAAAAAAAAATCACAAACCTTTTTATTTTTCTTCTTGTATGTAAAATCGCACAATTGCTTTCATAAGGGTTTTTATCCGCGCGAATACATTGGCAATCTTAAGGTAAGCGAGCTAAAAAACCGCATTCTGAACTCCCAATCTGAGGTCAGTGGTAGGAGAATTTCCAAAGACTACATTTAGTATACTTGGTGCTCACTGTGCATTGTACAACTGAAATAGATATTGCTATTTAAGGTTCGTGTATTGCGTTCAATCAATTTTGTGATGGAATACCAAATTGCAATGACGGGAGCGATGAATTTTCCCTTTCTCAAGCAGACAACTCTTCATTTTTCGATGGCTCAGTTATATGCTCAAACATCAACAATTTAAGTCCAGATCGTTGTTTATTGCCTTCGAGGTACCATAGTTTTGTCAATGTAATGACGTGTATGATACTTAGGCGTAGTTTGGATATCCCGGCAATTCAATATATTGCAAAAACTTGATTTGGGTTTCCTTTCTTGCGTCATAATGCTATCAAAGAGGTTCTTGTGATGGAAATTTGGACTCAGTGTGGATCGCTCTATATTTTACTTGGATATCGGAGTTTAGAGTAGAATGATGGTTGAATCCTTTATGTAAAGCTATTTTAAAAGAGATATTTTAAATCACAAAGTATTTGAAAAAAATCATTTTATCTAATCAATTCATTTTGCTTACGAAAATTTCCAGATTGGGCCCAAATAACCTCTTAATACCACTCGAAAATGCTTTTATACTGTAAATTCAAACTTAAAGAGATACTGATCGAGATTGATTTTATTGAAGAAATGAGAACTACTTGAGGTAATAAACAATGCAGGGCTCCACAATTTTTTTTCGAGTCCGCAGTTCACAATTCCGCTATCGGTTTTGAAATTATTAAGTCCCGCAATTGTATACGCTTCCGCAATTCCACAACTCGAGTTTTATGTTAAGAAGTCCGCAACGCAATTCCACAATTCTTACTTTTTAAGCTCATAACCAAGCTCAAAATCATGAAAATCGACACTGTTAAATAGATCACAGTTAGCGTCTAAAAGTTTTTTCTTTTTTCTCTTTTGCGCAGCTGATTTTCAATCAGGGTTCAAGTCCGAGTTCAAGTTCTCTAATTTAATTTTTTCGAGTTCAAGTTCGATTTCAAGTTCGGCAAAAATATCTAGTTTTCGAGTTCGAATTCATGCTGATAAAAATACTACGTCATCAATCAATCAATGAATTTACACCGCTTTAATCAACAAAAAATAATTCTTTCCGACATTTTTTTATCTTTTTTTTTTAATGAACACGAATAGTTTTATTCGAGTTTTGAAAAATTATTTTTTCTAGTCCAGGTTCGATTTCGGCAAAAAGACCGAGTTTGATCGTATCGCAGCCTTGTCTTGAATATTTCAAGTTGATGTCTATTTTAGCAAATTCGATAAATACTGCATTCAGATTTTTACAAAAGTCAAATTGCAAATAAAGAAAAAGTGAAATCAATCAAATTAGTTGTCCAATTCAATATTGTGCTAAAGTAAGAACCTTCCATCATAAACTAATGTGAATTTTTGTTACAAGACAAAAAATAAATAAAACGAACTGTGCACTGTAAATTCTGCATAATATAGACGCATAGCCAAAGGTTTTGAGACATAATTCTCAGTTGTCGGAGTCCCAAATATTCAAAACTTTTTGCACTTTGGAAAACACAATTTTTTTCATTATGGCAAAATGATTCCGTGTTAAGCGTGCCCATTAATTAGCCCAGCAAAAAGGATTTCAACTGGCTGTAAAAGTGAGGTATAAAATTGGCAATTTTTATTCATCTTTTCCTATAGGCCTACCCAGTACTTAGATTGTAAAATTTTGCATGGGGGACGCTTTTTCAGCGTTGACTTAACCTTAGTGAAGAACAGGCACGTAGCCAGGATTTTTTGGAAGTTTGTTCCGTAAATGAACTTAACCCAAATTTTTATTGTTCCTGAATTGGATTGAGGCGATATTTCAGGGATAATTAGGTGATCTCCAAATAAAAAAAAGGTCTTCGCCGAAATCCGAAGGCTTTTTCTGGCCGAAATCGAAAATTTAAGCGGTTTTCCCGGCCAAAAGCAGGTGATCTCCAAATGAAAATGGTCTTTGCCGAAATCTGAAGGCTTAATCGGTTTTTCCAGCCAAAAACAGGTGATCTCCAAATAAATTTAAAAAAAACGTCTTCGCCAAAATCTGAAGGCTTTTTCTGGCCGAAATCGAAAATTTAAGCGGTTTTTCCGGCCAAAAACAGGTGATCTTCAAATAAATAAAAAAAAAAGGTCTTCGCCGAAATCTGAAGGCTTTTTCTGGCCGAAATCGAAAATTCAAGCGGTTTTTCCAGCCAAAAACAGGTGATCTCCAAATAAATAAAAAAAAAGGTCTTCGCCAAAATCTGAAGGCTTTTTCTGGCCGAAATCGAAAATTTAAGCGGTTTTTCCAGCCAAAAACAGGTGATCTCCAAATAAATAAAAAAAAAAAGGTCTTCGCCGAAATCTGAAGGCTTCTTCTGGCCGAAATCGAAAATTTAAGCGGTTTTTCCAGCCAAAAACAGGTGATCTCCAAAAAAAAAAAGGTCTTCGCCGAAATCCGAAGGCTTTTTCTGGCCGAAATCGAAAATTTAAGCGGTTTTTCCAGCCAAAAACAGGTGATCTCCAAAAAAAAAAAAAAAGGTCTTCGCCGAAATCTGAAGGCTTTTTCTGGCCAAAATCGTAAATTTAAGTAGTAGTAGTAATTTATTTCAAAGCCAGCGAAGTTTAAAATCACAATTAAAGCAAAAGCAAAGCATGTTGACGATAATATTTACTGGCAATAGGGAAGAAGGGAAGTGACCAATGTAGTCTTCAAGTCTACTTCTACCCTTTATGAAAAAAATTACAAAAGTTACGAGAAGGAATTTAGAAAATCTTGGCCAAACAAAGTTTACATTTAATGCTAACCCAGATCGAGGTTTCATACATATATTTACATTAGAACGAGGTTGCATAACACCAGAAAAATTAGGACACAAAGAGAAAACAATACAATTTTTATTTACAAACAAACAAAAAAATGGTTCTATTTACATTAGAAAATGGTGCAATTACAAGGCACCATAATACACACAGTTTAAGTCAATTAGAATGATTCACAAACACGTACATCTTGTTGTATACAGAGCAAGAAGTTAAACACTATCATGTCAAATTCTATAGGTCTTTTATAGACAGATAGAACACAAATTTTATAGTCATTCCAATTTAATTGTGGTAACTTTCTAGCAATGAGTATTTCAGTCGAGATTTAAATGTTTTTAGAGATTTAGAATTTTTAATTTCAAGGTCAAGCGAATTCCATATTTTTGGACCTAGATATTTAATAGACCTTTGAAGTTTCAGAGTTTTAAAAAAAGGTACAAAAAAGTTATGTGAGGAGGTAGCTCTGGTAGGTTTAACATGAATATTATTAAGAGCTGTAAAATAATTTTGAAAAGTAGGTGGAAGTTGTCCCGATTTATAGTTGTAAACAAATGCTGCAGTTTCTAGTTTAACTAAGTCTTGTAATTTAAGAATAATTAATTTAAGCGGTTTTTCCGGCCAAAAACAGCAAGTTTTTCCTCCCATTAACCAGCGTTCAAATCTCGATTGGGGACGCCAAAACCTCGATGGGGGGACGCGTCCCCCCCGTCCCCCCTACAATTTAAGTACTGGGCCTACCTTCTCTCCTAATGTTTCAGAAATGACTTTGAAAGCATATCACAGTAAACGCGCGCAGAAGCGCTAAAAACGTGTTTTTTATTTTCTAAATTTGCACTCATAGATTAACAACTCCGCTTGATTCTAACTACGCTGCTGATTCTAAATAAATTACAACAGCAGTGAAATAAGCCTCCAGATTATCATGTGATAAATCGCATGACCCAAGGACTCAAGAAAAAGAACCCAAATGTTCTGATCATTTTGCGGCTTATATGGAATAATTTTTCTTATAACTTACTTGCGGAGTTGCAGACTAATCATTCGAAACTTCCGCAACTGCAACCAAAATTACTGACAACCGTAATCCGCAACTAAAATAGTAAAATGCGCAATTGCGGACTTGCCCAGCTCTTCCAATAAAGAGATCCCCTAATCTTGTTTTACTATTTCCCTTTTCTATGAAAGTAGATTTAATCCATTTGATTCCGTACTATTGCCAACCTCACCTTTCAAAATATGGTAACATCAGAAAAGGATGACTTCGCAAATTTCTTGCTGAATAAGGAGCTCGATGTTCAATATTGCACAAGAAATTTTTTGATTTGGCAATTTCTTGCAAAATAAGCTACGCGATGTTTAATCGCTTTGCTTATTCTGCAAGAAATTTTGCGAAGTCATCCTTTTCTGATGTCACGAAAGTTTGAAACGCAGAGTTGCCAATGGTACGGATTCAAACGGATTAAATGTATGTTCGCAACTAAGGGTAATAATTGAACAAGGTTTTTGGCTTCTAGGTCTTTATTACATTAAAGAGTTCTCTTTTCTTTAATAAAAACTATCTCGAGAATTATTTATTTTAGGCCCAGTAAAAAAAAAAAAAAAAAACCTGTGCGTAAAATCGTAAGCGTATCCTTAGTTTGTTTTAACCAACTGGCAGCTTGTAGTCTGGTAAGACGGTACGTTGTAATGATACACCGAATTTCTGCGGTAAATGAACAAAAATTACTGTATGTTCGTACGCCTGGTGTAGACCGGGCTTAAACAGTACCATTTCGGTTCAAGCCGTGCCGTCGCCAGAGCAAACGTAGTGAGGGGGCACTAGCTGAAAGTAGGGGGGCACTTAAATAAACTGGACTTTTGCATATAAAAACTGATCTTCAGATCTTATACGGCTGCCAATATGCGTAATTTTAACAATTCTGTATTCATGTCTAAAAAAAGATAGACCAATAAGGCCAGCAGCGTTTCTTAGCTTGTTTCGTCTGCGGCCCACAACTGCCTGAAAAATCTATCTACAGCAGTGAATACTACTAGACACGCAACCAGGATTTTGCTAAGAGGGATTAACAAAAAGTAAATTTTTTGCACAAAAATTGTCTGATTTAGGCTCTGTGCTAGACAAACTGATGCAACTCAAGCGTGTCACAAATGGGTCGTTGTCATTAAATATATAGTGACTGTGTATGGAGGTCTGGGGCGAAGCCCCCAGCCGCTGGGCGATTTTTGTGATTTTGCGGCAAAAAAGAGGCGATTTTTACGTTAGTTTAATCGCACTTTGCACGTTTTAAAGCCATATACGAATCACTAAATAGCTAAAGTTCAGAAGTTATTTCAAAGAAGAATTAAATTTCTTAGCCCGTTTAGCTCCCCCTTACTTCAGATCAAGTCTAAAATACGTTAAAACGCTCGTATTTTGAGGTTAAAGTTCCAAGTGACTTGGCTTAGGGAGCTTAAGCTTCTTCTCCCTGGTTGCGCAACAGTCCGCGACCTCAAAATCTTGAGTGTACTTGAAAATCAAAACAGCTGGTCTTTGAAAAAAATGTTTTCACGAATTGTTTCATGTCATGATCACTGTCGAACAACCGGTAGCGATTCTGCAGGCTTACTTCTCCCTTCTGCGACACATCCGCAACGGTATGTTAATGAGAATGATTATTACATCAGATTTATGTACAGCAGTTGGTTGACAGCAATTTCTCAAAGAATCAAGAAAACTTCAAAGGAGAATCATGTTTGAACGTAATTACTCCTTTTACCGTCATTGCTGTTGTCTTGCAGTTACTTGATGTTCCATAAACAGTAATTTGAGTAAAACCAAAATGGGAGGCACTAGCAGTCGTTAGGGGGGCACGGCCCCCCTTGCCCCCCGTAGCGACGGCGCTGGGTCCAAGGATTGAGTTTGAAATATATATATATAAGCTTATTGCGCATCATAGCTATTAGCTAAATAATAAATCTGCGCGAAATGTTTGGATCTACATGCAAATCTGCGTTGTTTTTAGGTTCAATTGCGACGGCGTTGAACATTGTTTTGGACGTGAAGACGAATGTACTCCAGGATGTAATTTTTCCTTTCGTTGTGCCAACGATCGCTGCATTGTGGTTACAAAACTGTGCGATCGATTCGATGATTGTGAAGACATGAGCGATGAATGTAGTGGTCGATGCAGGAATGGATTGTTTCACTGTAACAACGGATCCTGTTTATCTGTTGACCGCTTCTGTGACGGAATAAAAGATTGTGTTGGAGGAGAAGACGAAGCACAATCAAACAATGATAATGGTTCGTACTGTAATATTTAGTATTGTAGGAGTGCCAGCAATTAATCACACTTTACACTCTTGCGTATTCTTTCAAAAAAAGTTACTTTAAAATTTGAAAATCTAGTCTGGTGTTATAGTGAAGAACAAAGTGAAGGCACAGTCTGGGGTGCAAATCTTTGTTGAGCATTAGGGGGGATAATTTGCAATTTTCCCAAATTTTGCCCTATTTTCAACATTGGGGGGATGAACCTCGACCACGATTTTTTTCAGGTGAGCAAATTAAGTGAAGAGCAAAAACAAAAAAAGGTCTTCACCAAAAATGGAACACTTTTTTTCCCCGAAATCATATGAAGACCTGCTCTCAGATGCACACCAGAGTCGAATTATTGGAGGGGATTCACATGAAGACCATCCTCAAATTATTGGTAGGAATACAGTCATGTTATTGGGGGGGGATATATCCCCCCATCCCCCCCCCGGGTTTCGGCACCCCTGGGCACGTATATTAACTATCGGTACTGTACTGTGGTGAAGGTAGCCTATGCTAACATTCTGCACTAGCTAAACTGCAATACCTGTGGGAAAAGGACCAAATCTTGTTGGTTAACTTTAGGCGTTTGTATTTTTCTCACCAACGCAAACTTATTTTTTTGAAACAATTCGGAAGAGCACAGAGATGTCAAGTGGGAATGGAGCATTTTCGTTTTATCTTGTGCCAAGTTTGACAAAACCTTTTGTCATTAGAGCCTTTCCAGTCAAATACAACACAACCAATTGGCACATTAATAGCAGTTGATTTTACTTTTTGTCATCTTAAAGAAGACGAACTCGTCTGCTCGGGAATCAGTTCATCTAAAGATCAGCAACATGGAACAAGATGTTTACTTCCACGCCAATACGTTTGCGATGGCATAAAGCACTGTCAGAACCAAGACGATGAATGTGGGCTAAACTGTAGCAACTCCTTTTATTGTGACAATGGTGCAACGTGCGTGTCCAGACTGAAGCTTTGTGATGGAATAGTCGATTGCGAGTAAGAATTCAAGTTTAAAGATTCAGGTACCCACCAGGGCCGGCGCCACGGGAGCATTTCGGGGCCATTCCCCCCCTTAAGCGAGGATTGTGCCCCAAAAAGTAATAGGCCCGGTGCCGCTGGAGTGCATTTCGGGGCCTGTGTCCCACCAAAATACCGCTTGCACCTCTCCAAGCGTGAGTAAAACTTCGTTCTAAGACGAAAAACACGAGTGAACGCCAAGACTGAGCTTAAGATTTCGCGCCAAAGACCTTTTTCTTTTTTTGGTCTTTACCCCTGATTTGGTGGGCTAATAGCCGAGATCCGCACCAATAGATTCCACGGCGCCAGACAATGAATGTGCTTCCCCGAGCGAGGCGTGTATATCCCGAAAGAAGGTAAACGGCCTAGGTGCAAACCTTTTTTTTGATTGTTCTCTCCCGCAGATGAGGATAAAATTTATCTGTGCCCCCCAAATATTTTTTCTGCCCCCTCCCCCAGTCACGCTACTCTGGCGCCGTGCCTGGTACCCTCGTAGATATTCACAGTTTTAAATCGTCATCATCAACATTAACAGCTTAAGCAGACTTCAATTTTAAAATTCAAGTTTAGTCTGGGTTACTTAAGTTGAGTTAGGTTTTCTGACGTATTCACTAATTACTTTATACATGTATATAGCAAGTGTTTCAGCCAGAGGCGGAGTCGAGGACACAAGGCTCGAGGCCAAAGCCAAGAACACACACAAAAAAATCCGAGGCCAAGGCCAAGAACAGCCCTACCTAGGACAGACCCTCTCGAGGTCAAGGACAGGAATGCTCGAGCCCAGGGCCAAGGACAAAAGCGCAAGTGCTCTCCAAAAAAAAAAGTCTTCAGAATTATTTTTTAGACGATCTCCAGAAAAAATTTTCAGGCGCTTCACAAATTTTTAACTCAAAAACTAGTGCTGTCCTCGAGCCAAGGACAGGACAGTTTTCGAGGACTTGAGACCAAGGCCAAGGACATCAAAATGTGTCCTCAAGGCCAAGGACGTCCTCGAGGACTCCATCTCTGGTTTCAGCTATAACTCTCGAGTGTCACATTTATCTTTGGAAAGATAGTTCAATCTCTGCTATGTGACAATTATGATAGTATATAGAAGCATCCATTAAACCTGCTTTTTAGAGACTTTACCGATGAACCAAGTTTGAAAGGATCATTATCGGCCCAACGAGGATTCAAATGCAAGATTCTGAGAAATGATGAAACGAAAGAATGTGTTTTGCCTCAAGTAAGAGCCGAAATAGACGATCAAGTTTTTTCTGCAAGAACGCTTGCAGAAGCGTTGATGCAACTTTTTTCTGTGTGTAAATGGCCTAGCATGAATACTGTGCAACAATTGCAGAAACGTTGCCGAAGGGTTTTCTTGCGACGTGTAAATGGCTTCCTACGAGATTTCGGAAAACTTTCCGCAACATTAAAATAGCTTCGGCTGCGTTTCAACTTGCTGCAAGTTTTTTGACTTTTCGTGCCTACGTCACAATGCTATTAGCACTGTTATGATTTGGTTCTGCTTTCTTCCACAGAATCTGGCCTCCAGCGCGCATTAAATAGCTTTGCAGATGCATGCAACACCGCCGGAATGAAAATAAGCACGGCCAAAACTGAGGTACTTCATCTTTCAAGAAACCCTGATCAGTGCGTATTACAAGTGAATGGAGCGACACTGAAGCAGGTAGAGAAGTTCAAGTATCTTGGGGTTCCATTTACGAGTGACGGAAGGCAAGACGAAAAACTGGATACCCGAATAGGCAAGGCTACTGCAGTAATGCGAGCTTTGCACTACTCGGTTGTCATGAAACGAGAATTGTCGAAAAAGGCAAAACTCTCAATTTTCAAAGCAGTTTTTGTCCCCATTCTCACTTATGGTCATGAATCTTGGGTAATGACCGAAAGAATGCGATCACAAGTGCAAGCGTCCGAAATGAGGTTTTTACGAAGAATCGAAGGAGTTACACTGTTTAACAAGGTGCGTAGCTCTGAAATTCGAAAATCTCTTAACATCGAGCCGTTACTTCTCCGAATTGAAAGATCTCAGCTTAGATGGTTTGGCCATGTAAGCAGAATGCCTCAGGAAAGACTCCCCAAACAAGCTTTACATGCCAAAGCAAATGGGAGAAGACCAATCGGACGACCTAGAACTAGATGGACCGATTACATTGAGGATCTTGGATGGAATCGCTTGGGACTTCGCCCAAGCGAAATGATGGAGGTGATGGAAGACCGTGAGGTGTGGCGGCTCAATCTTGAGCTACTGCCCCCGCAACCCTCACGGAAAAGCGGGCAATGAAGAAAGAAGAAGAAGAGATGCCTACCTACTTGGACAATTTTAGACTTTATCGCATTATCTTGCTACAAGACAATGTAAAATACTGCACAATTACTGTACATTACCAGCATCCCTATGTTTAGACAGCATTATGAAATATAAGGGCCGAAATAGACGATCAAGTTTTTTCTGCAAGAACGCTTGCAGAAGCGTTGATGCAACTTTTTTTCTGTGTGTAAATGGCTTTGCTGGAATACTGTGCAACGATTGCAGAAACGTTGCAGAAGGGTTTTCTTACAACGTGTAAATGGCTTCCTGCGAGATTTCGGAAAACTTTCCGCAACATTAAAACAACTTCGGCCGCGTTTCAACTTGCTGCAAGTTTTTTGACTTTTCGTGCCTACGTCACAATGCTATTAACACTGTTATGCCTACCTTCTTGGACACTTTTAGACTTTATCGCATAGCCTTGCTACAAGACAATGTAAAATACTGCACAATTATTGTACATTACCACCATCCCTATGTTTGAACGGCATTATGAAATACAAACGTTGATAAGTGAATTTGAAATTAGCCCTGCAGTTTGGAATGTATTGACATCTGAATATAGAGACCGAGTAAAAAAAAGCATTGCTTAAGAGCAAAAAGATGTAAGTACGGTATTACATTGTCTACAGTATATAAATAAATTACTGGATGTTAATAATGTTTTAACGGTTCCTTTTAAATGCAATAAATTCTATTAGTCTACATTTTTATAATACCTCGGTTCGCACTTTAATAGCAACTTTTTTGTGATGCTATGAATCTTGGGTTTGTTTAGGTGACAATGCTTACGTGAACGTGACTCTTTGTTATTAACCTGTTTGCGACTATTACTATTTGTTTGTTATACTGCGCAGTAGCCACAGAAAAACAGGCGAGGCGGGGCTGGTTTCCATCTCGAAATTTTCACATAGTATTACTGTAAATGCATATGGAAAATAATGTAGATAATTATGTTAGATTCCGCCTGAATTTTATTACAAACATTACCTAAAACGTTTTTCTTGTCAATAAACATACTGTAGATAAAAAAATTTATTTTCTAGAAGCGAGCACAAATAAAGTTTTACGAAATGCGCAGCGCAACAAAACACAACGACTATTTAAACCATTAAAAGCGCAGAACAAGAGGCGCACTTTGAATCTCATATTTTCAGAAGCGCAGCGAAACTTCCGCAACAAGCTTTTTGATTATGAGATTTTCATACCAAATCAAAGCACAACCAAAGTTCTGCAATTAAGTGTAAAACAGACAATGTAAATTACGCATTTTAGTGATAAACCTGATTCTGGCGTTCTTCCGGTAAAGTCATGGTCACCAGAAGTGGAGTCAAGGACACACGGCTCGAGGCCAAGGACACAAAAAAAAAAATCCAAGGCCAAGAACAGGAATGCTCTAGGCCAAGGACCAAGGACACAGGCGCAAGTATTCTACAAAAAAAAGGCCATCAAAATTTTTTTTTCAGGCGATCTCGAAAAAAAAGGTCTTCGCAAATTTTCCGCAAGGTTTCTGGCGTTTTCCCACGAAATTTTTATGATTCAAAAAATAGTGCTGTCCTTCGCCGAGGACTGAGCAATTTTCGAACATCTGCAGGCTTCGAGGCCAAGGACTTCAAAATGTGTTCTCGAGGACTCCATCTCCGATAGTCATAGCAAGCTTGATCTCAAAAGCCTTGTTGCTTTTATTGATGTTTCGTTGGTCATGACGACCAACATCATCAGAATACGAGCATACGATAAAGAGCTATGATTGCAGCTACGTAGCATCAATATGAACTGTAAGACTTTTTTTTGAGTTTCAAATCCGTAAGTTAATTACTACATCACAACAATAAAAGCAAACTTGTAGAAAAGCGGATAGTGTTAAAACTTTGGTCACAAAAACTACAGCATAAACTAAAATGATATTAAAGTATCAGAATACTAGAGTAAATAACGATAACTACAGGAAAAGATTCACCATCTGAACAATTTATTACTTTTGGCCTAGAAAGATTTAGGCCTAGGCCAACACCTACTTTTGCATTTTAGTGATTTTAGATGGAAAAGGAGTAAGTAATTTGCGATAGAATGTCGACATTTGTCAATATTACGATCAAAATAAACCAAATTAAGTCAAAAGTATAAAACTGCGGTATTAAAAAAAATTGAAAGCGCAGCGCAATTAATCCGCTACAATTTAAATAGCATTAGTCCGCACGCGACTTCTGCATTGTCCCAAAATAAAAATTTCAAGCGAAACGCAACTTTCACAATATATTGCAGAAGTTGTGTTTTGATATTTTCGTACCTGTGGCAAGAATGCAAAAGATGACTGCTAAACGCTTCTTGCTAAAAATCGCATGTCTTATGACGGAGTCATTTCGAGCAGTAAGCAAGGATCGTACGAGGTCTGTTCAAAAAGTTCGTAGACTGAAGTCATAACACAAAATGTACTTTCTACAGCAGTTACAGGTCTGGGTCTGCTTCAAAGTACTCTTATTCCCAACGCACACACTTATCCCAGCGGTGTTTCCACTCGCAGAAGCAGTCTAGGTACGCTTCTTTTTTAATGCCCTAGAGCTCCTTCGTGGCATTTGCCTTAATCTCTAGAATGATCTCAAATCTTCTTCCTTTCAAAGGTCTTTTGAGCAAGGGGAACAAAAAGAAATCACATGGAGCAAGGTCAGGTGGAGTAAGGGGGGTGGGAAGAACAGTGATGGCATATTTGGCCAAAAACTCACAAGTTCTGAGGGCTGAAGCGTTGTCATGATGGAAAAACCAGTCACCACTCCTCCACAATTCTAGCCTTTTCCGTCGGATGGCAACCCTCGGACGTTTCAAAACTTCAATGTAGTAGGTCTGGTTCACTGTGGAGCCTTCAGGAAGGTATTCGTGGTGGACAACTCCACTAGCATAAAAAAAAATTGTGAGCAGCACCTTGATTTTGGATCGAACTTGGCGAGCTTTTTTGGATCTGGGGGATGTTTTGCTCGTCCACTGTGAAGATTGGACCATTGTTTCCACGTCATAACCATAAACCCATGACTCATCACCTGTTATGATCTTTGACAAGAATTCTTTATCATTTTCTGAGTGATCAAGCAAATCTTGACAGACTTGAACACGATGAGCTTGTTGATCACTTGTCATCACACGTGGCACAAATTTTGCAGCAATGCGATGCATCTTTAATTCTTCCGTCAAAATGTGGTGACAAGAGCCTACCGAGATCTCACAGTCTTTAGCAAGCTCTCTTACAGTCAGACGTCGATTCGCTCGCACCAGAGTGTTGATTTCATCAATGTGTGGGTCATCAGTTGATGTGGAAGGACGTCCAGAACGCTCATCATCTTTAACAGACAGCCGACTATTCTTGAAACGTTTATGCCACCTGAAACCTGTCGCTTGCTTCATGGCAGCATCACCGTTAACGTTTCCGTAGTAGATTTTCCCAGCTTGACACAAAATTGCACAGCAAATCGTTGCTCTTTCAAGTTATTCATTTTGAAAAAAATTTGTAAAACTTAAAATCCGACGAACTAAAAAACTACCCTTAACTTAACTGAACATAACCAGCACTAAAATAAAGATATCTGCAATCAGAAAATGGCGTCATAATCAGCTGATCTCTGTGAACCTAGCGACACCAAGCGAATGTACCTGGAACAAATGAGAGCTGCGCAGTTCAAACAGTCTACGAACTTTTTGAACAGACCTCGTATATACAATCTAAGTTTTTTAGTTTTTTTCCGTTTTGAAAGCATTTTAAATTACTATTGCTGTTATCGCTTTTCTTTTTCGAAGCATGCCTACTGATAGTTCAGATTATTATAGCCAAGTAGTCCGACTCTGTCTGCAAGAGTATTAAAATCGCCAATTGTAAATGGATTTTCAAGGTCTTGCAGACCAATTCCACAACACAATTGCTGAAACATTTTTAGGGAAAAAAAAATTTGTTGCACGCAGGTGTAAATGGAACTTTTAGTTTCTTGCAGATGATTACTTCCGGCGCCAAAATTTTCCATTGCTGCAACTAAATTTGCAGAAAAACAGCTTCACGTGTAAATGGAGTGATAATTGTTGGAGTAGTAAAATTGCAGAAAAAACTTGCTCGTCTAGTCCGGCCCTTAGTATCTAAGTTGGATGTTCAAGAACCGCGAAAAAAACAAGCAGTTCTCTATCTTTGGCAACTTACGCAAATAAACAAACTTTTTATAGATCTATCTTTCTGAGCGACTTATGGTGCATTTTGAAAACTAGGGGCAAAATATACGAAAACTTTCAAATTCATACAAAACACATGAAGTTCATAGATCTAATGTAGCATTTCAAAGATCTCTTCCACGAGGTAACGATGTGAAACGATGCATAAATGTGCTAATTAGAGACGCCAAAACTGAATTTAACTAAATTCTTTTGCTATTAACCGCAGAAGCTTGTTCAAGATGAAATTGTGGATTGCTTTGATGGCAGCGATGAATGCCAGACTGTTGCACTTAAACAGTTTGGCAAAAGAGGAAAATGTACGACGTGCTTGCAACAAACGGATTTTATAATATCAAGCAAGTATGCTTTTAGGACTAATTAGGGGTCGTTAGCGAAATTATTTATCTGAGACAAACAATCAGAAGGGACTCTGTAATCCTAAAGCTTAAGAAAGCAACTAGTATTAAAGCAATACAAGATAACTTAGGTCAGTTTTACCTTTTGATACGGAAAGACCTGTTTCCCCCTCATGTCGTACAGTGAACGGCCACCGATAGTGGATCCCATCAGCAGTGATGTAACGTTCTGTTGTACTGGGCTTATATCTTTGGAAAAGCAAGAAATAATTTCAACCAACTACTAAACAATACCAGCTATTTGTGAGAGTTCTCTATCAAGCCTTTAACAAATACCTGCCTGTTTTTACAGCCAAATCTGTGACGGTGTATTGGACTGTCCTGACTTCTCAGATGAGTGCCTGTGTGAATCGAACAACCTTTCGCATATCTGTCAAAACCTTTGCTTTGATTCGAACTGCTCCTACCCGGGTATGGTGCCATGCGTACTCCCTAAGGATGTCACACATTTCCCAATGCCATCTCAATACAAGTGTGAGGAGAAAACTGAAGAAGTTCAATGGATCCTGCAACCGCATTTCTGTAACGGTGCAACTGATTGTTGTAACGAAGCAGATGAATCGTTCTGCAACTTGAATCACGTTTCAGGTGGTGGTGGTAGCCCTGTGAACAATAAAGCTGATTCAAAAGCTTTTCATGAAGTAACGGCGGACGTTGATGATCCAACCATGATGTCGTGCTTCAGATTTCAGTCAAACAACATTTGGACTCCTGAGTTGGCCAGACCATGCAATGGCAAACCAGAGTGCTTTTTTATGGAAGATGAATGCGACATGGGCTGTAACCCATTGCCGTTATTTTGCAATTTAAGAACATTCAGTGGAAGCTTCAATTGCCTAAACAATCACATACTGCCAGGAAGGAAGGTATGCGATGGCAAAATGGATTGTGAAAACGGCGATGATGAAAAGTTCTGTCCGCGGCGGTTTTATTGCCGAACTGGAAATGTCATAAACGTTGAAATAGAAAAAATTTGTGATTACGAAACAGACTGCGACGATGAGAGTGATGAAATAAACTGTTCGAAAACACATTTCCATTGTGAAAATGGGCAGCCTGCTTACGTACGAAGACAACAAGTAATGGATGGAAAAGCTGACTGTAGCGACGGCAGTGACGAATGTCCACGAGAATTGCTTGGAACTTCCATTTTTTCTTCAAACGGACACATGATAAAACAATCTTTCTTGAGGAGCATGGTGTGGATAATGGGCTTGTTTGCCACCGTAGGAAATTTTTGTGTATTTGTTCATGAAATTTCAATGCTTAAATCTTCGAGACGGAAAAAGTTTACAAACGTAGCTCTTATGTACAATATTTTAATTCTCAATGTGGCACTGGCAGACTTTTTAATGGGATATTTTCTGCTTTATTTAGGGGTGCAAAATCAAATTTGGTCGGGATTGTATTGCTTTCATGACAGAGGCTGGAGAACGGGATTGGAATGCAATATTTTAGGAGTTTTATCGACATTATCAGCTGAGGTATCATTGACATCGCTTGCTTTTTTAGCTTCCTACCGATATTACTGCGTTTTTAAACCTCTACAAAGCCGCTCGTTTAAGATTCGAACTGTTGTTGTGTGTGTTGCTTGCTCTTGGCTTGTTGGGTTTGCCATTGCTCTTACGCCTTTATACAAACCATTAGAGAACTACTTCTTAACCCACATATGGCTAAAAAGCAGCCCATATTTTACACACGATATTATACAAAAATCAAGCCTCCAAAAATTTTGCAGAGCACATTTAATTTATGACAATTTGAGCAATTATGGCAGCCACATGAACTCGTGCTCAGAATGGGGTGGCTTAATAAATAGTCTTGTTCGCACGAACGTAATCGATATCGTAGACGGCGCTTTTGGATATTACAGCAAGCATGCAACTTGTCTTCCTAAAATGTTCTTAACTCTAGAAGAACCATCATGGGAGTTTTCTTTAGGGGTCACAATATATAACTTTGTCCTTTGTATATACATTGCTGTGATCTACATAACAATTTGTCATCACCAAGTAAGAGGCCCGATTTCACATTCAGTTCAACGATCAAATGTGATTCAAAAACGAATTGCAATGCTAATTGTTAGTGACTGTGCATGCTGGATTCCGGTTTGCCTTGTAGCATTTCTACGATTTAGTGGTTTTAGTATTTCAGATGAGGTCTATGCCATCACTGCAATTGTTTTGCTGCCAATTAACAGTGCTGTAAATCCGTTTTTTCATTGTAGCCCGCTTACAAGTATTCGACTAATTCTAACAAATAGTATGAAAGTGTGCAGATTTGGAAGAAATAAGAAAACCAATTATTCTTCGAAAAAACGAGAAAGTATGCCTCAGTCAAATGCCAATTTAAGAGTATCAATTGCCATAGCATCTAGATCAACAGAAAACACTTCTCTGATTCGGTCAGCGGTGTTGGAAACAAGAGTGTAGTAATGATGATAGAGAAAGGTGAATAAACAATGCATTTTAAGCATGCTGGAATAAGAATTGCGCTTTCAATTTATTTAGTCAATTACAACACAATTTAGCGACAAGCGTTCACGTTCAATTACGCCAAGTGTGTCCCCGTTGACTGCTGTAAATTTGTAGTGATGGACAATTACATCAAATCAAAAACATTATGTTTGTGATACATTTTACAAGCACTTTGAAATAAATTAAGTAGCACCAAATTTGTCTATGGTTGACATCAGGGTTACAAAAAGTGCTTTATAATAAAAGTTAGAGCAAACATCACCATAGATTACCACAGTACTTGTTAAAACATCAAAAACCTACAAAACCCAACAGTCTGTTTCCATATACGGGTGAAACAGACTGTTACGTTTTATAAGTTTTTTATTTTTAATGTTTAACAAAAATTGGTGCTCATCAGGGGTAAATCTTATTTCATTTGAACAAAATTCAACCCTGATAAGCATCAAATTTTGTTAAACTAAGTTTTACAGACTTATTTTTATATACATGATGCAACTATTTGCAGAAGTAGCCTCATTCTAATTGTCAATGTTAACTTTACCAGCTACACTATTTTCCAGCAGTATAGTAATACTTTCCAGAAGAGCTTTTTTAGACCAGAAAATCTGAAAACGAGTTTGAAGATAAAACGAAATATTCAACATATATTGGTTCAAACTCGTTCAAAAATATATACTGTATATAAAACAAACAATGGACGAATGGTTATTCAAGAAAATCAGTATTCACTAACTATAAGCTTACAACCTTTGAGTAGATTAAAATTTGGTGACATAGCAAAATCGTATCTATCATTTTTTTGCAAGCATCATCACTAAAAACTTTGGTGCAGCATAATTACGCTGAAGTTTTAAATTACATATTGGCAGTAAAGCAAAGTTAAAGCAATAATACACACAGCCAGAGATGCAGAAGCACAATGGTAGAATATCAATGGCTTTCAGCTTACTAGACTCTCTTCTCCACTTTGCGGTTTTCATTTATCCCTATTATATCATGGTGTTATGTAAGAAAGCAATAGTGATAAAAGTACAACTAACTGGGTCAGAAGCGAAATATAAATACAGACCCCAATCCCTGAATTCAACTTTAGATTTTGAGCATATCTACTCTAAGTTTTTAACACTGCTTCACAGAATTTGGGAACAACGTAACACAAGTCAAGCAACTCAGAACTTAAAAGAACAGTAAAAACCATGATAAGAAAAAAGTTGGCCAGAACAATAATAATAACGAGCAAATGAAGAGACCCAGCTAATTATTAGATTATTATCAAAGACCTTACTGCACTGAAAACAGCACCTTGCTGATAAAAATCAATAAGTTTGCACATGAAGCACAATGGTAATCAGTTAACCTGATTTCAAAGTTAGCTTAAACGCCACACAAAAGGTCATTTTCTTGATGAAAAGTAGGCTATTGATTATCACTTACGCATTAATGGTTTCCGCACTGCTTTGGCATTAGGTAATATATATGCAAGTTACCAAGATCGTGTATGACACTAGATTGCATAAAAAAGAAAAGCAAAATTAAAGAATCATGCAAATGAAAGAAACAGTTACAACTTGGCAAAAGTTACGTCGGCTGGTGTTTTCTTCATCATAAAGGCTTGAGCAGATTTCATTATATCTTCAGTTTGAAGCATTGTCGCATTCCATGCTTTAATATACTCCAAACTTTCTGGCACAGAGTGATCACGAGAGTAGATAAGGTTGTGCTTGGTGCTTTGAACAGCCACTGGACTTTTGCTGGCAATTTCCACAGCAAGATCAATTGCTTGTTTTATCATTTCATCCTTGTCTGTAGCTACTCTGCTTACTAAACCGCTTGATCGAGCTTCATCAGACTTCATTTTTCTTCCTGTGTAGCAAAGTTCCCTTGCCAAGCTGTCTGATCCAACTACTTTGGATAATCTCTGCAGCGTTCCAACATCAGGTGCTAGTCCAACATCAATCTCTTTTACTGCAAAAAATGCATCTTCAGTACACAATCTAATGTCGCAAGCTGTTATAACATCCATGGCACCTCCAATACAACCTCCATGAACAGCAACAATCACTGGTTTCATGCACCTCTCAATTCCACTAACAGATTCTTGTGCTAATCCAATGAATTTATACATTTGAAATCCCTTTCTAGCTACATCTTGGTCAGGTTTTGGACCAAGATGAACAGCTGCCTCTTGCAAATCTAAGCCAGCACAAAACAAACGACCTCTGCCAGAAAATATTATGGATCGAACATTCTCATCATAAGCTGCTTTTTTGAAACAATCAGTCATTTCTGTCCACATTTTTATATTCATGGAGTTTAGCTGTTCAGGCCTGTTAAATTCCACATGCAAGACAAATGGTTTAGGAGATGACACAGCAAGAGTTTCAAAGCTATATGATTCAGCAGAAGATGACATTTTTGCAGCAATTACTGACTTAGGCAATTTTGCAAAGCCTTGGCAAGTTCTTAATGCACTTCGAAGCATTTTAGGTATGAAAATATACTGGTATTAACCTATTGGTATCAGTTTTATATCTGCAATTTCAAAAAAGTAGGTTAACGTTAAACACAAAGGCCTATCCAAAAAACGTAATTCCCGTTACCAGTGATCTCAACACAAAGTCAGAAGTGAGGGTTAGGGCAAGACAACTCTGGAAATAGCAGAATAGTTTAGTAACTGCTGTTTTCAGTCAATGCTTTGATTTCATTAATGCAACAGTACAATATGGTTGGCAGATGGCCTATTCTGTCTTCAGAATGCCGTCTGTCACTCAATCACTAGCAACTGTAATTCTGGGATTGACTAATGGAAACGAGAATAAAACAAATAGAAGGGATATTGATTTGCAAATTTTTAATTTAGTTTTTTTAAACTTAAGATTAAGATTTGGGGTTAACATTAGAGTACAAATTTAAGTTGGGTTAGAATTAATAAAAAGTACATTACATTAACAATTTGGAAGAGACTAATTCAGCAGAAATTTTTAGGTAGTGTTTGGATCCACAGATTACATTGCAAAATAAATGAAAATGAGGAATATTCATTCGTGCATTCTTCATTTACTTTTTTTAGAGTCAAGATTACAGTTTGAGCTAGAATTGGGGTTCAGGTTAGGTTTGTTGAAAGGTTTTAAGTTTGGGTTAGAACTGAATCAGAATTAATAAGTAGATAAAATTTCAAGCCACAGTCTGTGGATACAGACGTTGCCAAATTTTTATCCAATTTTTTAAATTCAGTTAAGGGGGTTCAGGACAAGAGCACTTGGGACACTGTTTCACAAAAAGGAATAATGATTTAATGACAATAAATGGATTTGAGCTGCCGCGACGCGTTTCGTCCTTGCTCAAGGGACTCTTCATGCGACAAGGTCAATTTTGTTTTATTAGCCAAAAAAACAAACCTTTTTTAATTGGAATCGACCCCCCTTACCGTCTCTAGGCTATATCTATCTTCCTGTGCAATATGGCTACTCCAAAACTTTTTGCTTACAACTTACCGACCTCCATTACCCAGTAGGCTACTAACTCGCTACTCGAAACCTTCAAAATTTACCACTAATAAAATCTATCTACTACCTGTTTTCGAAATCTACAAGCTAAGCCTACTTAATGCTAACAGCAAACAGTGCAATTTTGGTCTGCATGGAGTTAAGTTTGAAATCAATCATAGAAATTAATACCGAATAATAGCCCATTATTGTCAAAAAATACAAAATATCGCAAAACATTACGTAAGGAGCGTTATGCAATGGAAAATTTTAACAAGAGACCCCAACGTTATTCTAATTAAAATTTTCTGTCCACATAGCACTATCTCATAGAGTGCTCAAACTAAAAAAGTGAGCTAATTCAAATTTTGATAAAGGCTGGTGACAAGGTCATAGTCAAGAGATTCCTAAACTGAGAGTGCTCAAACCACTAACATGGTGAGCGTAAATCAAATTTGATTTATGCTCACCATGTTAGTGGTTTGAGCACTCTCGGTTTAGGAATCTCTTGACTATGACCCTTGTCGTAGCCTTTATCAAAATTTGAATACCCAATTTTTTATCAATTCTGACCCCAACTCGTATTAGTCATTTCTAAAATCGCCATTTTTAGGCCATTTCAATTACATTTTGTACATGATATGATAAAGTCATTTAAAATAGCCTAACTTAAGCAAATTGCTAAGATGCCAGTTAAATGAATTAAATTGCTCTGCCCTTCATCTTCAGCCATTCCTTTTGTGTACAGGTCACGTTCAAAACAAGTTGAAAAGCTTTATTCTTGAAGTGTGACGTCACCAAACCCCTAAAGCCCCTTTAGCCTTCCTGGCTACATCACTAAAGGCTAAAATACCATAGGTGGGCAAGTTAATGCAAAACGTTAGCTTCGTTAAACACTAATCCGTTAACAAACTTCACACCTCCGTTAATGTTAATCCGTTATTTTCAGCTTTAATTAACTGAAGTTAATAAAGTCCGTTAATTTGTTAACGTTTTGCGTGTAATTTACATTTTTTCTTATTCACTCGCCTCTACAACACGTGTTGACGCTGTTTAGCTGATTGTAAGGAAAAATTTATTGCTATATGGTGGTCTTTTTGTGTTTTGGAAGTTACATTTTACAGTCTAATTTAATTTCAAGATAGAAATAAGTTCAAATGCATTAACGAAGCTGCGATCGGAAAATGTTTGGAAATTGTGAACAGCGATAATTAATAGACCTCAGAGGCTGCAGCTTAATATTTGCCACAAAAAAGAGCTCCTTTCTTCGCTTTCTTTTATAAAACTCGTACTATAACGCAACAAGTGCTACCAGTGCAAACTGGTTTATACCAGTACAATTAATGAATGGTGCAAGATATCAACGATACAAACGTTAACGGAAGTTAAAAGAACTTAACGGAAGTAACTTTAGTCCGTTAACAGAACTTGAAGGAAGTTAATTTAGTCCGTTAACATAAAAAAACTTTTTAACGGATTAACTAGTTCAAGAAAAAGTTAGCTTTGTTATTAACGGATTAACGATTAACGGACTTGTGCCCACCTATGTAAAATACTTTCAAAAAAAGTCTTTCATGCCCAAAACAGTCCATCAGTTTCGTGCCCAGTGGCGACTCGTGACTTGAGAATTTGGGGGTGCTGCAAAAAAGGATAACTAAAACAGACAAACGTTATTGTAGTTTGAATTAATAAGCTATATTGCCTTAAAAATTTGAGTATTTTTAGCAGTTTTTTGCTGGAATTCAATTATTTAGTAAATTTTAAAACATTAAATCAAAAATTACACCTTACAAACAGGTATTCACTATTTTAGATTACACTTTCTCGGCAATTTTTTGTATTTTGTGTGCTAATGACAAAAATCTCAGTCCTTAGTTAAGTTCAGATTTGAAACATTTAACGTTGCGTAAATTGGTAAATATTCCTATTTTTGAAGAGGAACGAAATTAAACAATGGCAATTGAGTAACTTGACTTTTGACGTGTTTTTCTCTCAAATCGTCAGTTTTAGCAAATATAATAGTGAGGCTAGAATAGCCTACAGTTCTTTTGACCATTTTAAATAATTTGACGGTTTTGAATTAAATTTGCAATTTTTTGTTGTTTTTTAATGGTTTCTTATCAATTTGTTGTATCTAACTGAACTCTTTCAGTTATTTAATTTTTCATCGCGTTACACAAGAACGAGATAACTTTTCTATAAGCTTGGTTATGCAACGACTTCAGCGGAGCATGAAACTCTCAAGTATGATATAACTGCCATGGTGAAACAGTGAAAGAAAAAGTTGGTGCTGCCAAGAAAGCAGCACATACTGCCTTGCTAAATACGAGTTCAAAATTCCCCCAAATTCGAAAGCTTTTAGTGTTTATTTTTGATCTGAAGGGAGTGCTGTGAAAGCAGCAGCACAGCTAGCAGTATTGCCAAGTTATTTGAATGGATCGCATACAGGGGTGCACCCAGAAATTTTTAAAGGGAGGAAGGGTTCAATTTTTCTAAAACTAACCAGTACCCAATGCAGGCGGGTAGCCAAAAATTAGCAATGGAGGGGGGTGGAGCTATGCCCAGTCACCGGAAGCAATTGGGAGTCTGGAGGCAAAGCACCCTTCCGCTGGAGTCTGGGGTCAAAGGAAAAGCTTCCAGCCAACAAGAATCTGGGGGGGAGACCACAGCCCTCAAAAATTTTGTATTTTTTTGGCAAAAAAAAACTTAATTTTAGACATATATTGACAAAAATTAATACTATTATAATACACTAGTTGCATAAATGGGCTGTGTGGGAGGTAGCTATTGCTAGAATTTCAGTTTTCTTATTTACAAGCTGGTAAATCATAAAATCTTATACTAGTAGCTCAATAAAACTCTCAAGGAGTACCGTACCTAACTATTTTGTCAAAATTTCACAGAAAAAGGTATAATAAGGGGGGGGGGGGCTAATAGAAGGAAGTTCTGAGTTTGAGAAAAGTGATTGGTAATTAACTAATACTGAATAGCCATTAGCTACCCTTATTCCTGAGCGTATATATTTGTTGATGAAACCTATGGTAAGCATTTTTCAATAAGCGATCAAATTTGAATACCAATTTTTAGCCATTTTTTAACTTTTTGTTCTGATTCATGAGTTTTATTTTTGACAAATACCCCACCCCCCTGATAAGCATTTCAAAATATTCTTTAAATCATTTTTGAGTCTTTTCCAGTGCAAAGACAGCCTCAGAAGTGCTAAAAACATGGTATTTTCCTTATTCTGCATTTAGGTCACTAAGGCTAATGGGGGAGGGGGGGCTGTAGCCACCAACCCCTCCTGGCTACACTACTGCCCAATTGTAGTTAATTTATTTTACCCATTAATAAAAATGCATGCTATTACAGGGTTTGAAATTAACGCTTGTCCAAGGCAAGCAGAAATTGCCTCGGGCAAGTTATTTTTCGGCTTAACTTGCCCGACAGGCCAGCTAACAAAGTACAGCATATTTAACAACATCAAACAAGATTATTTAGAAATGCAATTTATGTCCGCTTTTGTTGCAATAAAATAAAATTTAAGTAGAGAAAGATGTTGCTTGCTTTATTTTGGCACTTTGCAACCATCACAACGAATACTGTGTTTAATCGTATGAGAATAATAATTAATCGCAATTAATACTTCTTAATTGCACGCAAATTTTTTGATACTCAGATACGCTTAGCAACTTTTTGGCACAAAGTGCTACGTTTTTTTGCAAAAAAATTTTCCTTGATTGTTGCATTAACCGCTGTTTCAAATATCACAAGTACAACTATACCCTGCGCTGCATGAAGACAATGTCCAAAATTTTGCAATTTTTTTTGTTATGATTACTTACAACTTTTGCAAAAAATTCAGCTTTCTAGCTGATGTAGTTTCCAAAACATTCGCGATTGAAAATGCATCGTAAACATTACATTACATGCATTCGGAAAAAGTTATTTATTACATCACCTTACCATCACAATTGCACTCAAAAACTTTACAAATAGGATACACATTACAGATGGTGAGGATAGCAAAAATGCATCCGCATGCTACACTGTGTTTGCAAACCTTGTCTGCATGCTGCACCACATCCAAACACAACTAAGTTCACGCCACACTGCACCGCACCGCAAGTTATCTGTTCTTAAAAGTTGCACAAACTTCAAAAAAAATTAGCTCTTTAGCTTACGTCATATGAAAAAATTGATTTTTGTGGTATCATTTTGGACGGTTTTCAGAGGGGTGGCACTCTCAAACCATGTTGAATATTTGTCTTTCAAACTTTTGTTGATATACAAAAAACTAATGCCCCAGCTTGAATCGTTCAAAAAATTTATTTTTGGGAGGTCCATTTAAAGGCCCCTAGGGGGTGGGGGTGCCCTCAAACTATCTCAAAACATTTTTCGCTTAAATACCGGTATCTACTGATAAAAAAAAATTGCCCTAGCGTCAGCAATCAAAAAAAATTTTTTGGGGGGCCTCGTATAGGGAGGGTTTCTGGAGGACTGGCCCCAAAAAATTTTGGGAGACAAAATTGTGCTTGTAGCTTAACAACTTTACACAAAAATTGGATTTTGATGTATTATGGTTTAGGAGAAGAAGAGCGCACAAGATTTAGAAAGTAAAAAAAAAACTCATAGTGGCCAAAAGTGGGTTGGTAGGGATAAAAGGGTATCTTAAGACGTACCATAACCATGTGAAATATTTTGACATATAACACCTAATCACTGCTGCACCAGCGGCGCCAGCCGTTTCATTTTGCTGTTCAATTTACTACCTCTCAAGGGTTGCCAGTGATTTCGTCACAAAGTGATTTCGTCACAAATGATTACCTGACAGACGGCATTTTGAGCACAGAAAAGACAGAATAGGTCTATCTGCTAACCATATTATACTATCACTGTATTGAAATTAAAGCATTGACTAAGAACAGCAGTCATTAAGCTATTCTACTATCCCCAGAGCTGTCTTGCCCTAACCCTCACTTTGTGGCAAAATCACTGCGACGAAATCACCGTGTGACGAGATCACTGGTAGTGGTAACCCTCTCAAGCTGGCATCGCTGCCCAAACTGTAACTTTAATCGCAAGGTTATAGAGAAAAAAAAAGAATTATGTAGCGATTTAGCTCTCTAGCACTATTTCTGCCGAGTGTGTCTGGCGCAAATCGATACCCTAACCCCCGGTTCGATTGACATGCGCACTTGCCACTACACTGTCTGGGCTTCCCATTTCACGTGTCAAAGTGCCGTATTTAAATTGAAGCAATGAGAAAAATGCAGTATAACAGGCTGCCGGTGCAGCAGCAATTTCGTGTCCGAAACCGGACCGGTGATCTAGACACTTCGAAATATTTTTTGTCGTATTTATGCTGTTTTTGAATTAGACCACTCTTTACACCAAACTTTCGAGGTGGTTTTTGAATCCTAAAACCGAAATCACGTGACTCTTTGCCTCGAAATTTGGCACAAGTTATTAATCTCAAACTGCTGTTAAAATTTCATACAGCTAGACCTAACTGTTCTCGAGTGATAAGTAAAAGTCTGAAACTTTGCACTTGTTAACTTTGAAAATGGCCAAATAAAAACATAGGAACACCCAACGCAAGGTCATTCATTTTAATAATAATAAACACCACGTAAACTACCGACTTTGTTGAAGCCAAAATAGCCTATTTTAGGATGCTCCGAATTCTGAAAAAATAAACTTCAACCGAAGGCACCTTTTACTGTTTTAGTAGGCTAACCCTACGGTACGTATTGTCGCAATATGATATTGTTGTTGTCTTCAATTCATGTTATTATAGTTATAACATGACTTGGCCTAACCAGTGTTGTACATTAAGAAATAATTCACCAGCAATAATTGTATAAAAAATGTTAAAAACTATAGTACGCGGCGCTGCGCTGTGATGTAATGCAGATTTAGGCCGCCAAGCTGCGAGGTATACCAACAACACCGCGCGCCCGCGTACGCTCCGCCTTTGCCATCTCTAGACCAAACAAAAGCAAACACTTTACTCTGCAAATGAAGCACGCGCCCCACCATGCGGATTAGAATTAACTTAAAATTAAACAAGGTTTGTTGTTCCCAACATTCGTTATGCCGAAAAACTAGCCGAAGTGCTAAACAAGACTAAAAATAGATCTTCAGCAAAATATCAGCCCAACCAAGAATCGTGAAAGACTACACAAAGTATAAGTGTATGACTAGATGGGAGTTTGCCAGCAAACCCAGTGAACGATCGACGCATAGCTAATGCTGTGACACTCAAAAATACTTTTTGTCTATCGTAAAATCAGCAATTATGCAAAAATATCTGATTATGGAGCCTCCACAAAAGTAGAGTCAAAATATATGTCAGTTAAATATCTCCTGATATCATAAAACACTGGCACTCTAGCTTGGGCTGTTCAAAAAATTGATTTTTGAAGGTCAAATTGGGGGCGTCCGCAGGGGGGTGGCACCCCCAAACTACGCCAAAATATTTGTCTGTTAAATCTCTGATGATATCACAAAACACTGGCACCCTAAGTTGAGCTGTAGAATAAATTGATTTTGGGGGGTCCATTTGAGGGATCCCCGGGGGGGGGGGTGGCACCCCCAAACAATATCAAAATATTTGTCTGTTAAATATCTGCTGATTAAGGATGCCAGTACAGCACGGTACGTTGGTACAGTACGGTACGCCTTGATTTTTGCTAAGAAGTACGATACGCTGGTACGGTATACTTTTTTGTAATGGTACAGGTATGGTACATTGGTACGGTACGTTTTTTTTGTATTGGTATGGGTACGGTACGTTGGTACGCTGTTTGAATTAAAAATCCCAGACTTTTCGCACGTTGCAGCGGATTTTTGTATGCGGAGGTAAAAGACAGCTGAAGCCGACGCTAAATGTGTAAATTGAGATCTTTGATTTATAGACTAGTGATTTTAAAGTCAGTTAAAGTTGCGAGTAGTTGAAAGCAAGAATGGCAGTATGGCACGATACGTAAGTATGGTACGGTGCGCTTCAATTTTTGCTAAGAAGTACGATACGCTGGTACGATACGCCTTTTTTGGAATCGTTCGGGTACGAAACGACTATGACGATACGTTGGTATGGTATGCTTTAAAAATTAAACTAAGGTACGGTACGCTGGTACGGTACGGTTCAAGGTGAAAGGTACGTTGTACACAAATTCTGTACGTACCATATCGTACTGCCATCCTTGCTACTGATATCAAAACAGACTGGCACCTGAAGTTGAGCCGTAAAAAAATTTGATTTTTGAGAGGTCCGTTTGGGGGTCCCCGGGGGGGTGGCACCCCCAAACTATGTCAAAATATTTGTCTGTTAAATATCTACTCATATCAAAATAAACTGGCACCCTAGCTTGAGCCGTTCAAAAAATTGATTTTTGGGGCCCCATTTTGGGGGGTTCCCGGTGGAGTTGCCCAAAAAAATTTTGGGAGAAATAATTGCGTTTGTAGCTCAACAACTTCAAACAAAAATTAGATTTCGATGTTTTGTGGTTTAAGAGAAGAAGAGCGTACAAAAATTACGAAGAAAAAAAAGGAAAAAAAAGAACTAAACCTCATCGCAGTCAAACGTGGGTTGGTTGTGATGAAAGGGTATCTGAAGACATACAACCCTATGAAATATTTTTTGCCGTACTCAAGCCGTTTTTGACTGAGACCGCTTTTTACGCCAAACTTGCGAGGCAGTTTTCGGGTTCTAAAACCGAAGTCACGTGACCTATTGCCTCAAAATTTGGTACAAACATGTAACTCATTAATCTTAAACCGCTGTCATAATTTCATGTAGCTAGACCAAACCGTTCTCGAGTTATAAGCAAAAGTTTGAAATTTCGCACTCGTTAGTTGGAAAATGGCCGAGTAAAAACAAAAGAACACGCGACGCGATAGTCGGTCGTTCCAATAACGTGACCCAAGACTAGCCAAACCACGAATAGAAAACCTGGGTTTAGAAATTTGTTGTGAGTTTATGCTTATCTTGTTTGTCGAAAAAAAGTTGATGCAACTTTATTGAAAAATTCCTGGCCCTGCGCCATGGGGGGCATTCCGGGGCCGTGCCCCCCCCAAATGACTGCTGTGCCCTCCCCAAACAAAAATTGTGCCCCCCAAGCGGAGAAGAGGTAGAACTAGATTTTGAGCACAAAAAGTGCACATAAAAGTGCTCATGTGCAATTCCAAAGTGCACATATGCACGTTTTATTATGAGTACACATGTGCACTTTCAAAGTGCACATGTGTTCGTGCACTTATGCTGTACACTTTTCACGTGCACGTCCTTATTCGAGTATTAAAATGGTACCAGAAGTACTTGTTATCAGCTGGAGCATTTAGCGAGCAAAAATTGACGTGCACACTTGATGTACAGACTATTAGGAGTGTACGTTCATTTGAAATATACCATCCTGCCTTACTGCAAGTCACCTCTCTTCTATAAAGTGTGCAAATTGTACATGTGCACTTGTGCACGCAAGATGCTTCATCTCAGCAGCCAGTCTACTCTCTTCTAAACTGTGCACGTGCAGACGTGCACTTGAAATGCTTCAGCAGGTCAAGACGCTTGAGGTATGCACATGATAGGACGTGCACTTCTCTGGTGCACATGTGTACATCATTGGTGCACATGCACATGTGCACTTTGGAAATGCACATGTGCACTTTATGTGCACTTTTTGTGCACTTTTTGTGCTCAAAATCTAGTTCTACCTCTGTAGCCCAAGCGAGGACTGTGCCCCAAAGAAATTAACAGGCTCGGGGCTGGAGGCCAATGGGGGTCCGGGGGCAGAGCCCCCAGTGCTAAAAAATTTTGCATTTTTTTGCAAAAATAACTTCATTTTAGGGCTATTTTGATGAAAGATAATGCTTTTAAAACGTGGCTTAGAAATTGGCAGTGCAAACATGATTAAACTGGTAGCATAAATGGTCTGTTTGGGTAGTGACTGATGGTAAAATTTTAGTTCTCTTATTTAGATGCTGGTAAATATAAAATGGAATAGTTCAATAAAACTCGCACGAAGTAATCTATTTCGTATACAGTTTATGGAAAAAAATAATTGGGGGGCTAACGAAAAGAGAATTGAGAGAAATGATTGGTAATTAACTAATAACTTACTGAATAGCCCCCCCATTCCTTAGTTTATAGTATATTTGCTCATGACATCTATGTGTAGGATTTTTACACTTGCGATCAAATTTGATTGTTTATTTTTGACGATTTTTAAAAGTTTTCATTTATTTGTTGGTTTTATTTTTGACAAATTAGCCGCCCCTGAACATATGTCTCAAAAGATGTTTTAAATTACTATTTAGTCCACTCCAGTGCATAACACAGTTTCAAAAGTGCTAAAAACGTAGTGTTTTTCCCATTCTGCATTTTGGTCGACATACCAATGGGTAGGGCTAAGCCCTCCCCCCCCCGCCCGCGAAATTACATTTTACAGACCTATACTCAAAACGCAGCTGTTTCCTGGTTTCTGATTGGTCGGAGCAATGAGCAAGGAGCAGTCAGTTTCACCATGGTTTCACCAAGCTATCTGTGACCAAGTTTGCCGAGTCATATTGAGTTTAAAAGGTAAGCCTACCGGCTACCGTACAGTACGGTAGTGCTGCTCCCTCTGACCTTATGAATTGTACGAAGCTAACATAAAAGTACGCTCCTTATTGTGCAATTAAAAACTGTGGGTTAGCTTATGCTAGGCCTAATTTCAAAGCCACTGAAAAAGCTTACGTTTAACTAGGTTAGTTGAAGCAGTAAATGTTCAGGTAAGTCAGAAGTGATATTTAATTGAATTTGGTATGATAAAATACTAAGTCAGCTCTGATTGAAGGATTGGTCACCGAAAAAACAAAGATTGCTAATGCTGTGTAGTAGCCTTCGTACTTTCGTATCAGTAATCAATAATCATGTTCTTCAAACCCTTAATTTGACCGTACCTGCTGTAATACTCCAAGGCATGTGACGACTTGGTGGGACCCATCTCTGCATCTCCATGTTCTTGCACCTGAGCAACACAGCTTCTTTTGAAGAAGTCTTGCAGTGGTGGTGAGGTGTTGGCAACACTATGTTCGATGTGACTGGCTTGAGATTTGAATCTCAGGCCCTCTCGCTCCAGAGACAAACTTGTTAGGTCTACCGTTTGACCAACTGGCCTGTTAATCATGTTCTTGTAGCATAGCTTAATAGTTAAAGGAGGAGACTGTTTCACCAGAAATTTTTATCCACTTTTCAATTACCTAACTTAAATCACTAGGCCTACCTATATACCGTAGGTCTAGTTCAAAACTAATCAGTAGCTTAATCTCAAACCTAGCCCAAACCCTAATCTTAACCCTTAAAAAGTGTACTGGTTGGTTACATGAATATTGATTTTTGTCCTACTGTAGGCCTACAGTATACTTTTTAACTTAAATAATTTTGGTGAATTGGGCTACCATAATCACTCCCAAAGTTAAGTTTATCATTTTTATTTTGCATTTAATTAAGTAAATTATTTAAGAGTTAAGGTTTGGATTAAGCTTAACTTCAAATCATTATTAATACAGTGCAAATTCGTCGTGATGCACCTTGATTCAATGCAAATTTATATGTAGGCTTATACTGGTAGGTCAGAGGTTGTCTAACACGAGTAATCAGTGGATCTCAACGTGCATAAATTGTTATTGCTCTTCACATGTGGTGCTCATTGACCAAATCATCCATAAACAAGTAGAAAACAATCGTTTTCCTAAAATCATATGAAGCTAACATTGTTCAAAGTATGGTAGGCTACATTGTAAACTGATATAGAAAGCTGCCACCTTAGTATAGTTTATCACAATGCCAAATTATTCATTATGCTACTTATAGTCGAGCATTGCAAAATATATATTTATATAGCCTTCTATATAGTAATATAATTTACTGTTTTTTTTTTCACTATAACGTAAGGTACAGTACCTTCTTGACCCTTAAAAATCAAATGATAAATTCACTGATGGCTATTCTTCATTTTTGTTTTCTCTCTTGAACGCAAAGTTATCTGGTGAAATAGTTGTTGTTGTAGCGCATATTTATCCTCCTGTCACCGGACAGCGTCAGACGCTAACTTGTTGGACGATCCGCACACTTTTCATTATCAGAACTACTTCGTGATTGGAGGAATCCGCACCTGCTTAGGAGTTTCCAATGATCCAATGTTCCTGTGGATTTCTTCGAATTCTTGTCCACTGAATTTGCTGCTCCTTTTTCGAAGCCATCAAGCAGAGATAATTATCATAAAGCGTCTTATCCAAAAATGCAACGACGTGGCTAGGGTGCGGGTTGAACCCAGATCATTCAATCATATCATCGTAAAAAACGATGCCTTTGCCCATTCGGCCACGCTGCCGACTAGTCACTCCTTTTAGGCAATTTTGCAAACTACTAATTGACCAGTTCATATCTAAATCAAATACACTCCTCTGTTTGTCATGTTGGTATCATTATCTGAAGTGATTTTAAAGTAATATTCTGGCTGTCTGGTGCTGTTGCAATCCCTCGCAATACTCAACTTAGAAGTTGGGGGTGTCGTTAAGTATGAGCCATCGCTTTATTTTTGGCAGCTCTGCGATTCGTGTATGAGCGCACGTGCGTTCTCTCTGATCTAAGCTATTCCCCAGGTCTAGCCCTAACCCTAATGAGTGGACGCATGAGAGGAGCAAGAGCGTGCGAACGCTTATATATGAGTTGCAGAGATTCTGAAATAAAGCTGACGGCTTACACTTAACGACACCCAAGTTGGGTATGATATAGTGTTTAGGCCTTGGTACTGATACATGTTGCAAGTGTTGGAGCTGATTGTATATTGTAACATGCTTGCAAACTAGTAATAGCGGCTTTTTTTTCGTGTGATAATTTTATACTTAAATGCTAAACTTATTATCATATATTAGTTTTGCTAGAAGTATTATCGTGTATTATAGTTATTTAAAATTGATCTTGGTCTGTATTGAACAATCAATGAAAATCTCCCTAACAAATATGAAACTATTACCCTAAATTAATGGAAACTCTGTAAAGTTCACCAAGCTGGACAACGTTTGAGAGAGTTATTCAAGATTAGCAACTCTCAACAGTGAGCACTATTTACTTCAATTAATGGTAATGTTGAGCTCAATTTGTATATGGAAGTACAGTTATATTTTTAGTGGTATGCTTTTAAAGAGATTTTATTTCAAAGTTTAAAGTTGCTTTGCCATTAGATCCAAATTCTTTGTCACAGGCCTGTTGCATTTGGTTTTTAAGAAGAATATATGCTATTGCCAGACTATTATTTGTTACTAATTATTATAATAGTTTTAAAATGTTATTGTAGAAATAGAGTTTAAGTTCAAGACAGACTTTTCATGTTGAAGTAAGATGGGTAATTCAAGGTGTAAATCTAATATACAGCATGGGTAATTCAATTTCATTTATTCCAGAAGAAATTTTCTTGAAAATTGGCACAAAAAAAATTGCTCACCGAAATTCAATGTGTCATGTCTTCCAACCTCATTCAATATCTTAGTTTCTGTAGCTTAGTGTATTGTCCTTTGTTTGAATAGCCCTTACACAATAAACACCTCCAAAGAAAGAAAGAAACCATATGTACAGAGTCAAGTCTGAGCTCCTGGCTGGCCGTTTATGCCGAATATAATGACCAGTGTTTCCAGGAAGATGATTTTTGTCAACGAATCAGTTTTGTTTGATCAAAGGCAAATAATGTTTGGCAATATAATCAACAAAGCATAAAAATTTGACAAATTTGTGGCAATGTGACTTTTAGTTTATGATATGACTTCAGCACTGTATTAGTGCAAAATTTAGGGCACATGAACCTTGCATTGTTGATGTATTCTTATTTATTGACAACCGGCCAGAACTTTTGTTGCACAATACAGCAAGGTAAGGTACTGTTTAGCATCAAAATTTCTTTGATGAAGAAATGCTGAACGTACCAATAAGCTGATGTAAAATCATAGCATGTCACAATGTTACTTTTGGTCGATTCTGTTGTTTTTCAGCTATGATCACATTGCATGGTTTTCTGCCCAGTAGTTGTAGTTTTTTATTCGAAATCCTTTTGACCATCTCAAGTAGGATAGTTTTTAAGTACCAGGACCATATTTTTAGGCAATAAAGTGCACCTAGAATACGTGAAATTCAGAAAAAAATTGAATGTGCACATTATACTCGGTGTACCATATGTTTGAATCAGGTAATAGTCTCTCTCTTCATAAGTTAATTCAGAGGTTCATTAGAGTATTATAAGTTTTATTTAGTGCACATTGTGTAAGAAAGTAAAAGCAATAGAAGCCATTTATGGATACCGGTACTATTCAAAAAATATTGTTTGGTGGGTGCTTCTGCAGCCCAAACCAGAGGTACCCTTTAATGAAAACATTTCAGGGTGGAAAAACAAAAATATTTGCACTCCTTAAATGTAGAAAAGGTTTCAACATTTAAATTGATCATTTTGTTGCTCAAACTCTTGGTGCAGACCAAAAAAAAAGATCTCATCCAAATAAGCCATGACTCTTTCTTTATGTGGAGGGACACTAAATTTTGATGAAGTAGGCTACACTAATTCTGAATGGGGGGACGCAACACATTTTCGCTACAATTTAAGTACCGGTACTGGCTGCGCTTTTTAGTTTGAAAAATATGGTAAGTTATTGACACTTATCCTGAACGATATTTGAAGTGGTGGAAGAATTTGGTGCACACTTTATGTGTTACATGTCAAGTTGGTGGATGTAGACTATGAAAAGTACACATTGTGTTTAAATATTTTTAACCCTATTTTACACAGTGAGAGGGGTTGATACTCTTAGTTTTTAATGTTAAATCTCTTAAGAAAGAAGCTTTTTATTTCAAGTTTACTTGAATTTTAGACAAATTTATTCACAATAACTCTTTAAAATTTAAAGAAAAGTTTCCCGATTTTGAGTTTTTTTAAGTCACTTTTCGTTTTCAAAATTTGAGGATCTTTTGGCTTTTTTTTAACATAAATGGCATCTTTAGACATTTTCATGACAAAACCACTTTGACTTTGAAGCATTTTGTGATTTCATATTAAAAAGTTAACTTGTGTGGAAAATTTCAACTGCATAAAGGTGCATATGGCATTGACGTCATTAAAGAACTGATATCGTTTTTACTCAGTATGGTTGTGATGTCATCACTCAAAAGTAATTATTGCAAAAAATGGGATAAACGCCGACCCACCTGCCAATTGTAGTGTTGACATGGCTTTTGGGCTTCAGCTTAGGAAGTAGATGTGATGGGCATTTTTGTTCCCCCTACCTCCCCCCCCCTGGGAAAATGCGTCGTCAAATAGCCCTTGTAAACTAGGGTTAAATGACGATTCATTTTAGCGCTAATAAGTTCACAATCTATGTAGGTCAACTGACGAATAGTGCAGAATGGCGGACAATGTGCAAAGATGCAGGATCGATAATGATAAAGAAGTGGAATCTCGTTTAATGGTAAGTTCCGTATATATATATATTTGATTCTTTATGATTTGCAGTAAACTTACCGGTACCAATACTGTCTTTGCAACATTTATTTCGGTAGAAAATTATATATTTGTATTTGGATCATTCCATGCTTAATTGAAAATGGCTTGTCACCATATGTTGCCAAACATGAATGTTTCTTAAAATTAAATAGTATCACAAGACAACAGAGACAAAATAACACAGACAAAATAAAAAAATTTCTTCGATTATCTCGAGTGGTTTTTAGGTTATCGTAATTTGAATTTTTGGCCTCCAAATAGAAATTTTTTTCCCAAGTTTTGAAAATAGTGTTGTAATTCATGTTCTAGTGCAATCTGATGCCTGAAAATTGCTACATGGAGGGGGTTTGGGGTCAAAGAAATCATTTTTGATGTCAAAATTGCAAAAATATTACTGTTTTATGGTAAAAACTTGATTTTAAAGTTTGATGAGAGCCCAACTTCATGTGTCCAGTTTCAGATGGCATTTTTAAGCTATACCTTGTCAAAAATTTGCCTATTTGCTGTTTTAAAACGCTATTTCTTTTATGTAGAAACTTGGTATCATGAATGCTGTTACAAACCAGCAGAAAATCACTTTTGCTTTTAAAGCAATATCTGATCGTGTTTCTGTTGTTACAGAGCTCTTTGGCTAGTCATGTTTGTATCATAATATGCCATGCCGAACTACTTCGAAATTGATACAATGCACTATTTCGAGTCAGTATTTCAAGTACAGAAGATCTGTAAGTTTGGCTTACCCAATATATGGAAACAAGCAAAATCACGTGTAGAGTTTCATCGGCAAAATCTATTCAACGACCTCAGCTCAATTTATACAAAAAATACTTACGCTGCCTGCATAAGTTGAGTCGCCAATCTGATCAAGTAAAAACAAAGCATTCAAAAAATACCAAGTGCACCGCTTCCATGGAGGTAACTTTGAGAAAGCACTTGGGAGATATACCAAGTATGTAATCAAATACCACGCATTTTCGAATACTGCTAAAATACTTAACGTGATTTTCGAATGGGATTACGACTTTAAATATTGACCGTGTTTGCTAAGTGAAGATCATTTTTTAGTTTATTTTAATTCAGTGCTATTGCAAAGAGGTAATTAGATTTTTGGAAAAACTACTACGCGTATTTTGCAAGGTTACGAATAGCGTGAATATTAATTAGCTTTACAAAGTAGTAGAAATAAGATTTTGGTACATTACGGTTGGAATGTTTAATTCGTGGATTAGCGCAATTTTAAAAGATAGAAATACGATTTAAATGGTTGGGCTTTAACAGTCTTCAGTAGATAGGTGATAGAACTCTAGAATTAGCTGCGCCAAACATGAGGGTGATAGTCAAGCGAATATTTATTAAAATAGCAATGCGGTTGTTTCCAACGGTTATTTAGATTGTTGTTGTTGCATTCCACCGTAAACCTGAATTGATACAAAGGAAAGTCATCCGTCAGGCCAAACAATTTATGTCTAATTCAGTTCCTTGATTTCGTACATATTTTTTTGCAGAATCAAAAACACAGTTCCACATTTAGCGGAATTTCCGCTAGTTATTGAACTGAATCATAAGACAAATTCTTCGCTTCAGAGATGTTTTTGAAAAAATCAAGCTTAAGTTATCCGACATATTTCACCGAGGCTATTTTCCATTCACTGCGCTTAACACCTTCAAGTTAGATCTGCATTCTGCAAGTAGAACATGGTGCAGATTATACATATGTTGCTGGCGACATGGCAAAGTGTCCAGACTTGAGATTCTGTTATACGTAAGTACGCATAGGTTTTTTAGTGTAATGCTTTGACAAACCGTTCAGCAACTACTTCGCGCCAAAAACTTAAGCTGAACTTAAGCGGCTAAAGCGGCATTACACGCTCGTATTACGTTGCAAAATATTCGGAAGGTTATTGAGCAGTTACCTTAAACTTGAACTACAAAACACACTTGTCAAGTTGTACATCGTGATAATACTTTAGGAAAGTAGCGAATGTAAATTAGGTTTTGGTGACTTTATGCAATTTCCACTAATTGCTCTTAAAATGTGAAAGATATTTTTGTTAGTTAAATTGAAAATTATATGCAATGTTACTGTTAGTGTGCTCGTTCACTTTATAGGGTGCATGGTTTGTTGATTTGATCTGAACTGTGTGAAAGCGTAGGTTGGCAATCAGCCTTCACTATCTGCTTTTTAAGATTCCACAGTCAGAACGAGTTGGCAATATTATGCATGCCTGCTTTCGTCGTTGAATCGAGCTTATGATTAGTGCACATACTCATACATTAGTTCACAGCCTCAAAACAATTAATTTTCGAGTTATTCTTGGAGACCCGCTGATAGGGTTCAAATGCCACCTTATATATTGTGATAGTTCAGTTAGATTGGCTAGAAACCAGCAAACGAAAACAGAATTTAACAATAGAATTTTTTCACACAACATAAGTGATGGCATCAACAGTAATGGTAGGTATTTTTAGTGGCTAGGTTTAGTTCATTTGTATTTTGAAAGTTTTATATTTCTCGATTATGCGTTATATGCAGTATGTTGTTTTTGATAAAAGCACACTGATATGCTTTTTCGACACAATCGTTCAAAAGTAATTCAAGGATGGTAATAAGTATGTTTTAGAAAAGGTTTTGTAGGTACAAGAAATCAGGTAAGACAAAAACGGAATTACAAATGTCTTTCATTTACCTTCCTGTGCGTTGTTAAGTTGCATGTTTTTTTGGCTCAACGTTATTCCATTTCTGGCTCGCCGTCAGGTGGTAACCTATAACGCAGTACTTTGGTTTTCTAGTTTTCAATACTCAATTGCAAGATGGATTCCTGTACTTCGTTACCCGTATCTGTTTCAGTGAAACAGCAGCATGAAATTTAATTAATTTTATTTATTGACTACTAACAAAAATCTCTATTTAGCATCATTGGAGGTTTGTCGAGAATGTGAAGAATATCTCGGTTGAGCTGTATATCCACATGTTCGGGTTTTGGAAGCTGGTAACGAGAACATCGTACGTGACAATGCTTAGCATTTTGGATGGGCTGAACCAAGGCTCTCTCCCCCCCCAATGAAAAATAACGTCCTCTTGTCGAAAAAGAACGTGCTTCTTTCGTGAACCAACTCAAAAATTTTTTTGAAATTATGCTATAAAATAATTTATAATTTCACAAATACATCACCAATATTGAAGAGCAGCCGGATTCTACGTTTTAAAACTCTGAATTTTTCACTGAATATAAAACAATCTCGTCTGTGTTTTAAACCAATTTCGGACTATTTCAGATGCTGTTTTAAAGTATCAATCCACGGGGCCAATATAATCGATCATGATGTTGCAATCGCGCTCATGATTAAAAGAACAGCAAGCAAAATCAAGGGAGTTTCGAAAAGTATTGCGTCATACAAGTTTATTTACGTCAACTCCATTTTTTACGGTTTCGGAACGATGTTACGGTTTTTTCGGAACAAGCTTTCGGGGAGGGGTTACGGTTTCGGAACAACACGTAGCGACAAGACAATGGAAAAAGGAATAGTAACGTTCGAACATAATTCTCGTTCGAAGTTTTCTCCATTCTTAACGAAATTGCTGGCCACCAACTGCTGTACATAAATGCGAGACAACAATCTGTCTTATTAACACGCCTTTACGGATGTGTCGCGGAATAGGGGTGTAAGCGTATAGTATCGTTACTGCTACTTCGTTAGTGATTATATCCTAAAACAATACGTGAAAACATTCTTTAAAGAGTAGTTGTTTTTTTTTGAGCACACTCAAAATTTTATTTTAGGTCGCAGTCAGTTGCACAACCAGGGGAAGGGGGCTTCAGCCCCCTTTAGCCAAGTCGCTTAGAAAATTCAACCCCCAAATACAAGCATTTAAACATGTTTCGGACTTGATTTAAGTATAAGGGGGGGTTCAGAAAGGGCTAGGCAATATGATTCTTTGATGAATTCTAAATTTTAGCAATTTATTGTAGTTATTCATATGGTTTCCAAAACGTGTAAAAAGTGATTGAAATGGCGTTAAAATCGCTGTCTTTTCCCGCAAAATCACAAAAATCAGCCAGCGGCTGGGGGCTCTGCCCCCACACCCCCTCTGTGATACGCTTGAGTTGCAACAGTTTGTTCAGCAAGAGGCCTAAATTAGACAATTTTCGTGGAAAAAATTTACTCATGGCTCAATTCCCCTCATCAACACCCTGGTTGCGCTTCTGGTCGCATCTACTGCTTGCTACTGACGGATTTTTCAAGCGATTATATGGGCCGCATACGAAACGAACTAAGAAACGCTGCTGGCGTTATGTGTCTCTTTTTTTCAGACATGAATACGAAATTTTTAAAATAGCGCATAATTTGTACGAGCCAAGTAAACGGACCGCGAAGCAACGATTTCGTCTCTAAGTGAGGGTTTGGACAAGATGGCTCTGGGGATAGTAAACATACGTTTAGGATCGCCCTTCTCAGCCAATCGGCGTTGTTCGCAGTCAGTTTGTCGGGGACCCTAATTTGTAGCCGTAAAATATCAGTTTTTTTGTGCGAAAGTTTAGTTTATTTTGGTCCCCCCACTTTCGGCTAGTGTTCCCTCACTTCGGTTGCTCTGGTGAAAACTTAATTGCGATGAAAATCAGACCGGCCGAAATGCGTTTTATGTAAGTACACAGCATTATGCAGAGCTGGACTCCGCAAGTTTTTAGTCCGTAATTCCGCTGCGGTTTTGATTAGTCCGCATCGCAGCTGCTTTATATTCGCGATTCGCTACCCTTTTTCATTGCTAAACGTCAAGCAGGAAAGCAGCGAAAACCATTTTTATTGTTTAATTTAACTCGACCAAGAATCGAAACCGAGTGTACACAATGTAGCATTCATTTTTTTTTTTTCATTTTCAAAACTTTTATTGATCGTCTCTCATTTTTGTTTGTAATCCTGATAAGTACACAAACGACAATGAAAATAACACAAACAAAGTTATTAGTGAAATCCCAAAGCACGATCGAATTACTTTGAGCCAGGCCCGGCGCCACGAGGGGGCATTCCGGGGCCGCGCCCCCCAAATGACTGCTTGTGCCCCCCCACGCGAGGACTGTGCCCCGAGGAAATTAACAGGCTCGAGGCTACTGGAGTGCAAATCGAGGCCTAAGATTCCCAAATTGGTGTTTACCGCCCCAGATTTCGTGAGCAAGAACTGCATTTTTGTAATTTTTGTGAACTTACGCCGGATTTCATTTAAGTTTTGGGACGAAGACCTTTTTTTATTTGGTCTTCACTTCAGATTTCGTGGAAAATCGCAAGAATTTTGAGACGACAACCAGAATTTGTGGAAATTTTGGGACGAAGACCTTTTTTTCTTTTTTTGGTCTTCACCTTTTTCGTTCGATCCATACTCGAATAAACTTCTCGTGCCCCCCAAAATTTCTGTCTGTCTCCCCCCCCAGTCACGCTATCCTAACGCCGGGCCTGCTTAGAGCATTATATTCGGAAAATATTTTCGTCAAATTGTAGCACAAATTTGAAGTAAAGACTGTTTCACTTATTTTTGATACACCTATTGATTTTGACTGAACTTCCCTTCAAAGGTGGCTTCTTTTTTTAAAACACAAATAGATTTTGGGCGAGCAAAAAGCCGTCAGTGGATGGATAGGTTTCAGTTATGTGAAAATCGCAACTCCATTGGTGAATGATACCAAGAGATTAGAACTCCGATGCAGAGCACCTTTGATCATCATCTTACGGGTTTTTTTAGTTATAATGGGGCCTCCAAAAAAACAAAAAAAATGCAGAAGCGAAAAGGGACCACTTAATTTCACGCAAAAAGTGGACAGTTACCCATTAGCTGATTGCTGTAGACATGCAACCAGCGGTCGATTAGGAAGCAATTAACTTGAGCAACATATTTCCGCGTGAAATGGGAATGCCTTCAGTCCGCGAATCCAGCTCAGGTACCGGAGTACGCTTGGCATACAGTCTCACGATCTCACTTTTGCCTGAGAGCGCATCCGTAACCTAAGCTCGTCGGGCGACCTTCGATACCGGTACATCGTAAGCCAGTATTGCCGTCCACAGTTTGAAAGCTGCAAGAATTACATTTAGCAGCAGTTCTCTCAACGATTTGAGCGAAATCTAAAACAGAAAATTTGACATTTAGAGCAATTTATAATCGATAAGACTAGAAGTATATACTATTCACACTGTCAATTTTGTCTATATAATTTGAATTGAAATCAAAGAACGCACTTGTTCAGCAATCAACTCTACAAATTGTTTCAAAATATGACGCTATGTCCGGCCACTTTAAAGGGCCATTAGCGAACTGCCCAAAGTGCAGCTCGCGACTGATCGCTGCCTGTTTGTTGCAATCTGTGTGCTGTAATGACGCTACAACGCTTCGTAGAGAGGTTCTTGAAACGCAGAGAAGCAAACGGCTGACACATCAGAAAAAAAATCCCTTTTACTCCCCACTTCACGTTCACCGCGTAGATGGATTGATCCGACCATACACTCTTTATTTAGTAGACTGGATATAGACGGGCGTAGAAAAACAGGAGAGCATCGAAAAAACGTTTGCTCTTGTTGCAATTTTTTTTTTCGGTCACGCGTATTTGACTGATTTGATTGGACATATTCTTAGCGCGAGTGAACCGAGAAAAAAAGTCACGCTGAACTGATTGAACGAATCGGCATATTGCAAAAAAATAAACCGTGAAGAAAAAAAAGACATAACTGTCAGTTTCCGGTCTACTAATAAAAAGTCTGTGATCCGATTGAAAATAAAACCCGTTGGCTGCAAGAAACTTTTCAAACGATCGACCAAAGGACGGCGCTTTCTATCTGTGTCCTTATTGTCAGCGCTCTTTTGTCCTGTTTACAGATCAAAATTGCAAAAACCACACTTACAAATGAACAGATGGAAGTCTTGATCAATAAGAACACCAAATACTGCAGCCATCCAACAAAGCCTTAGTGGAAGGAACAGAACAATGAAATGTCTTCATGTGATTGCTTCTGCCGTCGCAATAATAAATTCGTAAAGTTACAATAGCTTTCATCAGCATTCGACGAAGGTCTGTCTCATCACTTGATGTACAAAAACATGCTGGGGATCTAATTAGAAAAACAAGTTTGATTTTAACACATTGCACTATTTGCTTGTTACTTCTTCACCTTGGGGATAACGGTTATACACCAGCAGGACTTTTATCCAATCATCTTGATGTACTAATTAGCTGCTTTAATTTATAAAATAAGTGCTGTTACAATTTTTAAAAGCCATGCCCGTACGGTAGTTGACTTTGAAAAGTTACTAACAATCGCAATTCAAACTCACCGGCAATGGTTTATTACTCAACCACTAGAAAATAAGGAATTAAAGTCATTAAGTGTTTGCAGAATATTTTATTGGTTGTCACTTTGCTCTACTCAAAGGTAGATGTTACCAAAATTCATATCAGTTATACAGGGTGTTCATAAAGTCCTGATACAATTTCAAAATTTTTTTATAAAGTCAATTCTAAAACATCTTAACCAGATTGATTTTATTTTAAACAGTGTTGCTTTTGTGTTTAAGATATGATATTTATGTGTTTTACGAATGTGTTAAATAAACCCTTATTGAGTGGTTACTCATCAAGAAAAGGCGCAATGTGTATCCTGGTTCATTGAAACAAAATTGGACGTTCAGATTCAACAAAGGTACAGGACGAAATATGGAAAAAAACCACCATCACGTTCTTCAATTCGTCGATGGCATAAAAAATTTATAAAGACAGGGTCAGTGTTGTATGCAGTGAGAAGTTCTTCATCTTCAAAAATTTGTTGCAGCATGCTCTCTGCAAACTCTTTTCGTTTAGGCTTGTCATTTGGCTGAAGTTTCTCTAACATTTGAACTTTGTAAGCATATAATCGTAACCTTTTGCGTCATAGAACCTTGTGCACAGTTGTACTTGTAGATAGTAATTCCAATTTTCTGGCAGCTGTATGGATGGACTTCATACGAGAATGACTAAACGCTCGTCTTACACTTTCAATGTTTTCCACAGTTGTTCTTGATTGCCCACTTCTAATTGCATCCAATACTGACCCTGTATCGATAACTCTTTGGTGTCATCGATGAATTTAACAACATGATAGTGAATCTTGTCCATTTTTAGTCCTGTACCTTTGCTGAGTCTGAACATTTGATCTTGTTTCAATGAACCAGTACACACATGGTGCCTCCTCTTGAGGAGTAACCATTTATTAAGGGTTTATTTAAAACATTTATACAACACAAAAAAATCATATCTGAAACACAAACTTCTATTTAAAATAAAAATTTTAAGCAGCACTGATTAAAATGAAACCAACCAGATTAAGATATTTTGAGAATGGAAGGCTTTATTTCACCGGAAATTTTCATCTACTTTTTTAATAATTCTGACTCAAATCTAACCCAAACTCAAATGCTTACTCTAAAACTATTCCCAAATCGAACCCTAACCCAAACCCTAACCTAAACCCTAATCTTAACCCCTAAAAAAGCAAATGAAAAAAGCGCGGATGAATATTTCTCATTTTTGTTTTATTCTGTTTAAGTTGAAAATTTTCGGTGAAATAGTCACTACCTTTGAGAATTGACTTCATAAAAAAATTTTGAAATTGTAGGAGGACTTACGAACACCCTGCATATCTGACTAGCCTATCAATTTATCTAAACTTCCTTAAGCTTATTTAGATGGTACTGGTATTTTAAATTGCAGTCAAGAGTCAAGTTCTATACTGTACTTCAGAAAAAATTGAATACTGAGGCAAAGTCCCCAGATATTGTTTGCGATGTCACAATTGATTCTAGTTGTTGTTGATTAAGGCATTATATCCGATATAGACCACAACAGCACAATGAATTTACGTATCTGCTATAATTGCAACCTTGAGAATACTACCAATGTGACCTGGTTATTGGTGAAGTTGAATTTGTGATATTAACTACATTAGTTAAAGACACAGTTAATACCTTTTTCAAGTTTTGATTTCACACTTCATTGTTTATGTTGTCTCCATCGACCCAGGAGAAATTTCTTTGGCTGCTGACGTTCAAGGTTACCAGTACATAAACAATATTTGAAGGAAGCATCCAGCACTGAGATCTTATGCACTTTCTACTAAGTCATGTGACTTGATGAATAGGCAGGCTTGTTCTTTGCAATTAAACAAATAAGACATGTATATACACACATGGTGATAAAGCCACAACAGCAGCAGAAGTGCACCTTTCACAACTAAAAATAATGTAAAAAAGCTGAAACAACGTGAGAGACATTTGAAAAACATGAAACTTTATTGGGCTTACTGTTTGAACCTAGCAAATAATTTTGCTGTAGTGCCAAATTCCACCTGTCGCAAGACAGTGTCAGATGCTAACTATTGCATGATCTACTCACTTTTCATAGTAATGACTATTGACTACCGATAATTCATGCTTGGAGGAATTCGGACTTGCTTAGGAGTTTGTGCAAATGTGTAATTAGAAATTGCTACAGTATACATACAACATACAAAGCTTGTTGTGGTGTCACCAGAAATGTAAATAAAAATAACCACAGGAGTGTTTGGGGGTTAAACTAAAATAATAATTCATTAGTTATGTAAACAGTAAATAAATGAAACATTACCGACACCATTCCCAATAAATCAAGATTTATTAAAATTTTCAACCGGTTAAAAATGTGGAAGAACCATTCCAATTTAAATTCAAAAATGTTGGATAAAATGTCAATGAAAAAACATCCAGAATTATACAAATTATAACATTTATCAAATAACTTTGAATATCCAAACAACATCGATAGTTAATATAAACATGGAAAACAAAACGAATTATGTGAGAATGTGGTTGCTAAATAACAATCAAACTTTAGTTAACAGTGAAGTGTAGACGAAACAAAATTAGCATGTGGTTAAAAAATATGAGTGTAAATTTAGAATTACAGTATACACAGAATAAAATTGAAATATGAATCACAGTATTGTATATACCGGTACATCATCAATATTGCATTGAACTGAATCTACTAAAATGAGATGAGTGAACTGAAAGAAGTAATTCCAACTTGTTACAATAAGCATAAGTTACCAATTGGACTCAGTTGTGGTAGCACATTCTATCTACATTAAGTGGTTAATGAGCAAATTTTGTACAAAATGCTATATGCTATTTAATGGGTGGTCAATGCATCTTCATCAACATTATTGCTAACGTTATCCTTAAAATAAAGAGGCAAATAAAAGGTAAATCATTGAAATGAAGAGCAAATGTAGGGCACACTTCATGCTTAAACATGTACCGTAAATAACCAAATTTAAAATCTGGTCATAAACAAATTTTTTGATTTTAAAAAGGTAATGACTATTCACCGAAAATTTTCAACTTAAACAGAATAAACCGAAAATGAGAAATATTCATCCGCACATTTTTCATTTGTTTTTTTAGGGGTTAAGATTAGGGTTTAAGTTAGGGTTTGTGTTAGGGTTCGATTTGGGAATAGTTTTAGAGTAAGCATTTGAGTTTGGGTTAGATTTGAGTCAGAATTAATAAAAAAGTAGATAAAAATTTCCGGTGAAATAAAGCCTTCCTTTTAAAAATTATCGGTAGTCACTCTTGAAGTTTTTTAGTGCTATTAACTACGCTAGATCCTGGACCTATTGTGCTTCATAATAGTAACTGACAAAAACTACCAATACTAGAATACAGTAGGCTATCTTGATTCACTCTGCACTAGGCCAATTTTTAATAACACAATTCTTAGTTTGAATAATCACTACTGCCAGATTGTAGGTAGCCTACTTTAAGTGAGTTATCAATAAAGTTATAGGCCTATAGGCTACAGTAGTCTGCTAAGTTTGTAACACCAACAATCAACATTAAAGTGAATACATTGGCCAGGCCTACTTAAAAGAGAACTCTGATATAAGCTCTGGGCTGTAACAGGCCTTTTCTACCGATGTTGTTTCATTGGATTTTGAATGCTGAGTAACAAGTTAACAACACTAACACCAAAATACCACCGCATAGGCCTACTGCAGACTGTACTAGAACATTTGATTGTCTACACTAGCACATAAGTTTATGCTAGCAGTAGTGAGTAGCCCAGCACAATAAACAGATAAAGCTCATTTTCAGTTAAACCAGGGATACAGTATAGTAATTAGTATATCCCTGGTTAAACCATTGATATACAAAATAACGAAACAGATAAAGCCTACTTGCAAATTTACTACCTTTGTGCACTTATTAGCCTAATGACTGTCAAACAAAAAACTTCTCATCTCTCAACCTATAGATTCTTTCTTGCTCAACCCAAAACAGCCCAGATCTTAAAAACTCGGTGATGCATGAAGCACTACTCTTTGCTCATTGCTCCGACCAATCAAAAAATAGCAAATGCCTGTGTTTTGAGTATAGGTCTGTAAAATGTAATTTCGCCCCCCGCCCCCCTGGCTACGCTGCTGGTCGAGGCCATTACCAAAGACCAATTTAGAATAAATTTTTTCTAAATTATGGTCGACCAATTTTGCATTATTTTTAAGAGTAAAAGTCTTTGACATAGGCGGGCACAGCTAATGCAAAAATTAGCTCCGCTAACAGCTATTCCGTTAATTGAAAATATTAGTTTCGCTAACGCTAATCCGATAGCACAAATTTTTTGTCAGCGAAAGCTATTAATTGCTAATCCGCTAATTAACCATAAAAGTACAATATGAGACGGAAAAACGAAAAATCAATTTCATAATTTGTAGGCTACCAATCATTGTGGCTCTCATTAATTCTATAAAAATTATCCCTAGTCACTTCTAAATTTTGGTCAAAAATCGGCCCCACAAAATTGCGAACACGTCTTTTTTATTTCTTTTGTTATCGCTTAAAATTGACCTAAAAATGACGCAATGAATCGGCAAAGAACTTTGTTTTCTTTTATAGTCTTCACCTAAATTTGGCCGAAAAATACCTCAACGAAACGGCGAAGATCCTTTCTTGGTCTTCACCTAAAAAATTGAGTTATTTGCATATGGCTCCTGCTGAAAATTTGGCTCTGTAACCAAAAAAGTTTGAGACATGAGAACGACAGTTCTAAACAGTAAATAGTGGCAGGCGCATTACCAGAATTTTGCTGGGGAAAGAAGGGATTGAACCATAAGATTTTTTTAGTCTAAAAATGCTTCAATTGGACAGTGTGCTAAACAGACTAGTACAACTTAAGTACATCAAAAATTTCCAGTATTTTTGATTTTTCGGGAAAAATAGCAATGTTTACGCTATTTGGATCATTGGAACGACCGACGCTTGCGTTGCGTGTTCCTTTGTTTTACTCGGCCATTTTCCAAGCGACGAGTGCGAAATTTCAAACTTTTGCTTGTAACTCGAGAACGGTTGGTTTAGCTACATGAAATTTTGACAGCGGTTTGAGATTACTGAGTTATATGTTTGTACCAAATTTTGAGGCAATAGGTCACGTGACTTTGGTTTTAGAATCCGAAAACCGTCCCGCAAGTTTGGCGTAAAAAGCGGTCTCAGCCAAAAACGGCTTAAGTACGGCACAAATATTTCATAGGGTTATATGTCTCAAGATACCCTTTCATCACAACCAACCCACGTTTAGCCGCGATGAGGTTTAGTTCTTTTTTTTCCTTTTTTTTCTTCGTAATTTTTGTACGCTCTTCTTCTCTTAAACCACAAAACATCGAAATCTAATTTTTGTTTGAAGTTGTTGAGCTACAAACGCAATTATTTCTCCCAAAATTTTTTTGGGCAACTCCACCGGGAACCCCCCAAAATGGGGCCCCAAAAATCAATTTTTTGAACGGCTCAAGCTAGGGTGCCAGTTTATTTTGATATGAGTAGATATTTAACAGACAAATATTTTGACATAGTTTGGGGGTGCCACCCCCCCGGGGACCCCCAAACGGACCCCCCAAAAATCAATTTTTTGAACGGCTCAAGGTAGAGTTCTCCTTTTTTTGATATCAGTAGATCTTTAACAGACAAACATTTTGACATAGTTTGGGGTGCCATCCCCCCCCCGGGGACTTCCCCAAGTGGACCCCAAAAAAATCAATTTTTTGAACGGCTCAAGCTAGGGTGCCAGTGTTTTATGATATCTGGAGATATTTAACTAACAAATATTTTGACTCCACTTTTGTGGAGGCTCCATAATCAGATATTTTTTAATAATTGCTGATTTTACGGTAGACATAAAGTACTTTTGAGCGTCACAGCATTAGCTATGCGTCGGTCGTTCACTGGGTTTGCTGGCAAACTCCCATCTAGTATTTTGCTTGTTTTTAGAGCCGTTTGGAAGAACTAAAGTGCCAAGATTGGGAAGCCAGTTAAAGAATTAAATTGCCAGAACCTTCAATCTTCTCTTACTTAAAGATCAAGTCCAAAACACATTTGAACGCTTGCAGTTTTGGGTTAAAATTTTCAAGTCACTAGGCTAAGGGAAAGAGGGGTGAATTATCTCCCACCCTGGTTGCGCCACAAATTAGTGTGAAGGATCTATCCAGTAACAAGTTAGTAGGCTTTAGGCTTGCAGCAAATCAGAAATTGTCAAATTTGTTGCACTTTCTGCCACCTTCAAGTTTAGTAGATTTTTTGACAATTTTAGCTAAGACAGTTTATACTGACTGTATAATAGTGTGGCTATAGAAGCTACCTGAGCTTGCCCTAAAAAATAACGGATAAAGCAAGTATAGGCCGAGCCTACCCTCGACGGCAGCACTGCCTTTGATAATCCTTTATAAACTCCACGCGATTGCGGTATATCAGGCGATGTTTACCTCTAGGCCTTTTAGTAGTTCAGAGTGTGAATTCAATTTACATGGTTTGCTTCTACAAAAAAATGCGTTTGCGCAACCACTCTTATTGCTCACTTCGCTTCAGTCAGACTACTAAGCAGTAACCACAACGGGTATAGCCTACTGTTTGGCCTCAAAAACCTAGGCAATCCGGCAACGTACTGTAGCTGGCTTTAACTGCACCTTTGCTTCCAGATACAAAATTTTAATCTTTCTGTTCCCTCTTTCTAAATGCTTGCTCTCCACAGGGACGTAGTCAGGGGGAATAGGGGGGCAACTGCCCTCCCCCCAAAATTTTAGTTTGCCCCCCAATAAATTTAACTTCAACGCCTGAACTCTAAAATGGAGATTTTGAGATCACCTCAAATATCGTAGTTGATACAGTCTTCCAAGAGTGAAGAGCTTTTTTTTTGGGAGATCACCTCAAAAACCGGAGAAAACAATATTAGCGCAATACAACGAATATAATGAAAGGTTGATTTGATTTATATAATGGCATTTCGCACCGAAGACCTTTTTTTTTTCTTTTGAGAAGACCATTGCCCCCAAATTTTTGCTTGCCCTCCAAAAATTCCGTTCTGGCTACCTACCTAGCTCTGCATAAAAAATGAAAGAGCATTCTAAATCTGTCGGGAGCGGCAGCCCGCTGGCCAACACCAACTGAAGTTCGATATGACATGAACAATTTTAAGGCCTCAACTAGATAGGAGTTTGCCAGCAAACCCAGTGAACGACCGACGCATAGCTAATGATGTGACACTCAAAAATACTTTTTGTCTATCGTAAAATCAGCAATTATTCAAAAATATCTGATTATGGAGCCTCCACAAAAGTAAAGTCCAAATAATTGCCAGTTAAATATCTCCAGATATCACAAATCACTGGCACCCTAAGTTGAGCTGTAGAAAAAACTGATTTTTGGGGGGCCCATTTGGGGGTCCCCGGGGGGGGGGGGTGGCACCCTCAAACAATGTCAAAATGTTCGTCTGTTAAATCTCTGCTGATATCAAGATAAACTGGCACCATAAGTTGAGCTGTAAAAAAAATTGATTTTTCGGGGGCCCATTTGGGGGTCCTGGGGGGGGGGGTGGCACCCCCAAACAATGTCAAAATGTTCGTCTGTTAAATCTCTGCTGATACCAAAACAAACTGGCACCCTAAGTTAGGCCATTCAAAAATTGGTTTTTAGGGGTCCATTTTGGGGGGGTCCCCAGAAGGGGGTGGCATCCCCAAACTATGTCAAAATATTTGTCAGTTTAATATCTGCTGATATCAAAACAAACTGGCACCTTAGCTTGAGCCGTAAAAAAATTGATTGTTGGGGGTCCGTTTGGGGGGGTCTCCGGTGGGAGTGGCATCCCCAAACTATGTCAAAATATTTGTCTGTTAAATATCTGCTGATATCATAAAACACTGGCACTCTAAGTTGAGCTATTCAAAACATTGATTTTTGAGGGGTCCATTTGGGGGATCCTCGAGGGGGTGGCACCCCCAAACTATGTCAAAATATATGTTTGTTAAATATCTGCTGATATCAAATCAAACTAGCACTCTAGCTTGAGCCGTTCAAAAAATTGATTTTTTGGGGCCCCATTTTGGGGGGTTCCCGGTGGAGTTGCCCAAAAAAATTTTGGGAGAAATAATTGCGTTTGCAGCTCAACAACTTCAAACAAAAATTAGATTCGATGTGTAGTGGTTTAAGAGAAGAAGAGCGTACAAAAATTACGAAGAAAAAAAAGGAAAAAACAGGGAAAAAAAGGAAAAAAAAGAACTAAACCTCATCGCGGCTAAACGTGGGTTGGTTGTGATGAAAGAGTATCTGGAGACATACAACCATATAAAATATTTGTGCCGTACTTAAGCCGTTTTTGACTGAGACCGCTTTTTACGCCAAACTTGCGGGACGGTTTTCGGATTCTAAAACCGAAGTCACGTGACCTATTGCCTCAAAATTTGGTACAAACATACAACTCAGTAATCTCAAACTGCTGTCAAAATTTCATGTAGCTAGACCGACTGTTCTCGAGTTATAAGCAAAAGTTTGAAATTTCGCACTCGTTAGTTGGAAAATGGCCGAGTAAAAACAAAGGAACACGCAACGCGAGCGTCGACCGTTCCAATTAAGTAGAGTAGTGTAAGTTTTAACTGGACACTGCAATCTACAGCGACACAAGAAAACTACAGGTCGTGCTGAGACTTCTTTGTGTCCAAAATGTAGCCTAGAGGATGAAACACCAAATCATAATGTAGGCAATTGCAAGCTTTACCGAGATATAGTGTTAAATATTTTGGAATCACAAAAACCACTGTTCACATTGTGGTAACGAAATGTAACATTAATAAACTGCAGAGGTGGAGTCGAGGACATAAGGCTCGAGGCCAAGGCCAAGGACACAAAAAAAATCCGAGGCCAAGGCCAAGGCCAAGGACAGCCTTTCTGAGGACAGACACTCTCGAGGCCAAGGACAGGAATGCTCGAGGCCAAGGACCAAGGACACAAGCGCAAGTGCTCTCCAAAAAAAGAAAAAAAAGGTCTTCACAAAAATTTTTCAGGCGATCTCCGAAAAAAAAAAAAAGGCTTCACGAAAATTTTTCAAGCGATAACCACGAAAAACCGTTTTCCAAAAAATTTTTCAAGCGCTCCACAAAATTTTAACAATTCAAAAAATACTTCTGTCCTCGAGCCGAGGACAGGCCAATTTTCGAGGACTTGAGGCCTCGAGGCCAAGGCCAAGGACTTCAAAATGTGTCCTCGAGGACGTCCTTGAGGCCAAGGACGTCCTCGAGGACTCCACCTCTGATAAACTGGCTAGTGGCCACGTACTTAAAGGACGCTGAAAGGCTTTCTGAGTTCGACTAGTAACCAAACAAAACAACAATAACATATCAGTTACAGTTGCATTGGGCTCAAATGAGGTCTACGCAAAGTGCAGGTGGACTTTACCTTACGGTAGTAGATTCGCTTGCACCGCTGCCCATTAATAATAATAATAATAAAAATTTTCAGGCGATCTCGAATTGCGGAAAACAAAAAAGGTCTTTGCAAGTTTTTCGCGAGGTTTCAGGCGTTTTTCAACCAGACTTCTACGGTACAAAAAATGGTGCTGTCCTCGAGCCGAGAACAGGGCAATTTTCGAGGACTTGAGGCTTCGAGGCAAAGAACAAGAACTTGACCTTCAAGGCCAAGGCCAAGGACTTCAAAATATGCCATTGAGGACTCCACCCCTTGTTTTTTTGTTTTTTTTTCCCTTTTCATTTTTTTTGTCAATTTTTGTCATTTTTCAAACAATTTTTTTCTAATTACAGTACCAAAAAAGCAAAAAATTTTCTGTTCAGGGTCGAAATCCAGCAGCTGAATTGTTTGTACAATTGCTAAATAAGAGAAGGATCAGATTCGGCGACTGTGTTGCTTGATTAAGCGACGTTTTCGTTTTGGTCTTTTGTTCCTTCTCATTTTCTAAATCTAAATTGTATTCTTTTTAAATGCTTGCTGAATTTGTGATGTATTGATTTATGCTCTGCATTTGGCAATAAAAGAATACAACTGCAAAGCCACGGCTACAGAAATATTGGATCACAGAAAACTCCGAAGCGGGTGCGGATTCCTCCAAACACGAAGTAGTTACTGCAATAGAAAAGTGTGTGGATTGTCCAATAGTTAGCGTCTGACGCTGTCCGGTGCCTAGAGGACAAATATGCACAAAGCAGCAACAACCAGCACAGCAGATGAACTGATCGCAAAATCTTCCACAATCACAATTAATGGTGTACTCGGCAAAGCAGACAAGTTCTGTAAGATATTTTTTAGCTCACCTATAGCAAATAATCATTTTGTTTATCGTTGTCTAGTCCAATGGTGTCAATTTTTTGCATTGCATTACTTCATAATCGTTTATAATTCCTGTTCAAATTATACATTAAATAAAGAATATCCGCTATGCAGCAGTATTTCATTATTTTTTGTTTCATCCGGGTATCTATAAACAATGGATGGTGATTGGTTACATGTGATCTGAGCTGGTGTAAGAAATTTAAAGATGGCGGCCCCCATGGTGAAATGGAGCAAGGTTACCAGTTCTAGTGGTCCCACCCCCAGACCACGACATGGGCATCGCGCAGTAGCCATTAAAGAGCTTATGGTAGTCTTTGGTGGTGGGAATGAAGGAATAGTGGACGAATTACATGTTTACAACACTGGTAAATATGGCTTTTTTAAAGTTTTCCTTAGCCTAGGCTTGACCTCTTTGTTTTCTACAATCTAGTTTCAGTTTTACGAAATGAATCAGGTTAAGTAGGAAAAAATTTCTCACTTACAGTTTCTTGCTGCATGGATCTGGCCTGTAAGACAAGCCTAGTTTGCCCAAAAGTTTTGTACTGGTACGGTAACACACTTGTTCTGCTTGTGGCATAAGGCTCTAATTATAATCTATGGTACCCATATCTAGACTCCACTAAATCTAAAGCAAACTTCATAATAATAAGCTTTAAATAAAAATATTTTGTAATTTGCTTAAAACAGCTGATTAAATCAGTAACTTTAACTTTGATGAACTACCGGTACCGTACGGTACCGATAGGTTCTACACAACTAGGCCTAGCCTACACGAACTTTAAATCCCAACCAAAATAGGTTTAGGTACAAAAATACTCACCTTAGGTAAGAAGCTTTACTCCTAAAAAAAAACACCATCCACAACTCAATAGACAGCTTTACACTGATGGTTCATCTATTTTTTTTGAGTTGAATTTGAGATAAAGACATCCATGTTGAAATAATAGGGTGAAGCCGGGTAATTTCGGCAACCGGAAATTTCGGCAGGTATGAAAATTTAAGGTTTGATGCTAGTAGGTCTATGTAGAAGTTATTGCATACCAGTAAGATTTTCAAAAATGGTTTTAATATTTCCTGTTGCCTAATCAATCTACATAAAATTTGACTATCTTTGAAGACCTCTGCATCTTCTTTTCTCGCAGCTACAGTACAATATTTCTGTTGATAATAGAATCAAACTTTTAATAATGTTTGGAAGCATTTGGCCTGTTGCTACCTTTCTAGGCTATTCGGTAGCCTAACTTTGTTGCTGGTAGCGCTTGGCGGTGTTTCTGTTTGTTATTACGCGACCTAAAAACGGATTTTTTAAAAATAATCCATTCCTCTACCCTAAAAGCATCAAAAGCAGAAGTTTTGCAACATTAAAAAAATTGTAAGAATTAAAAACTCGTGTAATTGATAATAATTCAAATTTAATGCAGAAAATTTTTAGCAAATGCAACTGTGATTACAACAATCCATAAAAACAAGAATTTAAAAAATTTTGCGAAATGGATTTTATTTCAGTTGGACTATTGCAAGTAGAATCATAAATCGTATTTGCTGCCTTTTTTCAGCCTTTGAGCGTAGTTGAACAGCATATTTTGTTCAAATTAGTCAAAAATCTGAATAGGGTTTGGTGGGGTAATTCGGCACAAAATTTTAGTTTTCAATCTCTATTTACCAACCTAGCACTTCTAAACTTGGTTTATCAACTTTTTTATACATTTGAATATCCGACTTATATTTCATAACACCTTGGTTTTCAACACTTAGCGGAGTATGGAATAATGGATTTTTAAAATAAACCACTCTGCTGTCCCGATTTTGCCCACCTGCAGGGTAATTTGAGACATTGATAAAAGCATAGTAAAAGTGTATAGAAAAAAAATAATAAAATGTTCAAAAAGATGTGGATAACGTTCCAGAATAATTCATATGAAAACAATTTATGCTAAATGAGGTCTTTATTAGTTGTTTTTTTGGATGTCAAAATTTTGTGCGGTTTAAAGCATTAAGCTAGGATTGCGGCAAAATGGACTGACAAGGATAATTTTTGGAATGGATTTAACAATGCCACTCTGCTAATTTTTGAAAAAAGTTTAGCGCATTGGATTCTTCAAGACTTGAATTAAAAAGTGAATGTTAAAGGCGGTGAATCATCCAGCCAATTCCGTTGGTTTACAATAGCTAAAATTGAACTATAATTTTTGGATATTTTTTGTTTTGATTTTGGGGCTGCGTTTGCAAAGATATTCAACCAATACAAAAAGATGTCCCCCCCAAAAGATTTTTTGGAAACTCTGAGTTTTGTTGTTCCCGCCAAAACCACAGTTCTCTGACCTATTAGGCCTACTGTAATCTTATTAAACTATTAGGCCTAACTATCTCTAAACTTTTAGGCATAATAGTTTAGAGATAGTTAGGCCTAAACTATTTAGAAATAATCTATCTCTAAGCTATTAGGCCTACCATAGTTCTCTAAACTATTAGGCCTACTGTGGTTTTGGCGGGAAGAATAAAAGTCAGAGTTTCCAAAATTTTTTTTGGGGGGACATCATTTTGTATTGGTTGAATATCTTTGCAACCGCAGTCGCAAAATTAAACCAAAAAATATCAAAAATTATAGTTCAATTTTAGCTATTGTAAACCACTGGAATTGGCTGGATGATTCACCGCCTTTAAGACATGTGTTTATTACTACTGTCCTGAATTACCCCAGGGTGTCCCAAATTACCCCACTAAACCCTACGTTTTATATGAATTAACCAAATTTAACACTAAATACGCAGCTGAGATAATTATGACAAAAAAAAAATTTATTTGCTTGCCGGAATTTCTGGTTTTACCAGAAATTTCTTTATTACATCGTATAGCTAGCGAGCATGACGTCATAGTATCTCGATGTTATTTCGAAAAAAGCCGCAAACGAAATACTGTGCAGGTGGAGTTCAAACAGAGTTCAAAAAGAGTTGCTGTTTTTTTGAAAAATATAAATAAGTGAGAAAATTGTGGAAATTACCCAACTCTACCCTATATATGTACCGGGAAACATTTGGCAAACAATGTTGCTTAAATCTTGACTGGTCCCCAATTCCAGAAAGAGAGCTCTGAATAGTTTCCGTCTGAGATCACACAGAAAGAAAAAGGCGTTGTCACCAGTGTTCCCTCTAACTTTTTACCTTCTACATAAGCACCAGAAAATGTGCAAAAGTGCACTGAAGTTTTTGCAGAAATGCTGTAGCTCAGGCATTGAGATGCTGCCTTTTGACAACGCTGATCTCCAAAAAAACACAGGTTATCTTTTAAAAAAAAGGTTATTGTGCCACAGACACTGTATTTTCTGCGACTTACTAGGTGATCTCTAAAAAAAAAGTCCTCGCTTCGCAAACCTGCTGCTTTCTGTGTTTTGTGGGTTGTAAACAAACAAACAAAAACAGTCATCGCGCCACACCAGACATCGTGTCCTCAGGAAAAAAATGCCAGAATTAAAGGCTGTTTTGCACTTGAGAAAATATTTGTTTGGGAATGCCAGAAAATATTTTGCACTTCTTGCAATTTTTTGCGCTGATAGGGAACACTGAGTGTCATGCCACCAATCAGCGCATGCTCTTGAGTCTGTGCGACCCTCTTGCAACTGCCAACAGCAACTTGAAGTTGTGTGATTAGCATCTCAAGCTAGCTGAGCAGAACAAGACTTTGATTCTAGGTGAGGTGACAGCTGTCACACACTTTAGACTTGCCGTACATAACACAAAGTTGGGCAGGCACTACTTGAAAAGTAGTGCCACTGTTGACGTAAAAAGTTGCGGCGCTGCAACCACCCGCTACTATCTTTACAAAGCAGTGGGTGTAGCTGCTGGTTGCTATTGGTCCTTCTAAAAAAAAATTTAGGAGAAAAAACAATTGAAAACAAAAAAGCAAATTGTTTTGTTGATAAAATAAATTAATAGCCAAGACTATTATTTTTAACATATTCTATTTCAGTGGTTCTTAAACAGGGTTTGATGAAGATGTTTCAGAGGCTTGGCGAAAGTCCTCCATAATTTAAATACAGGCTGCATAGGCGCAGATTACCGGGAAGAACAGCTTGGGAGTATCGACCCCCAAAGATGTATAGTGGGGGTCTCAAGAGTAAAGAATGCCCCCAATAAAAAGAAATAAAAGAATAAAACAACCCCAATAACTGATTAGGAATTGCAATTGTAATTACATTTTATTCACCAAGTTGCCTTAGCCAGTGGACAGCGAAAGAATTTTTCGGTCTTCGATTCAAGTTGCCCCCTGTCTACCACACACAGTGGAGGTTTAACACTGTCCCTTTAATTGCTGAACATCAAGCAGGAAAGCAGTGAATTCCAATTTTAATAGTCTTTAGTTTGATCCGACTGGGAATCAAACCCGAGTCTACTGCTTCATTAGCAGACGCTCTATCCACTCTACCATAGATCGGTTTAAAGACGACAGAAATAAAAAGTCAGCAGAAATACTAATGCCAAAAAAGAGCAACAGAAATCACTTTGATACAAAATGTTTTATGATTCAGAATTTGGTTTATTTTTTGTTCAAGTGAAAAAAATTTGTGGTTGGGCAAAACCTTGCAGAATAATGTAAGGGTTTGTCGGTTTCGAGAAGGTTAAGAAACACTATTCTATTTATTTTAGAGACGTTTAGCTTGTTAACTCTTACCATTAACAATCTTGTTGAAATATTTTATTCTATTTGCTACTAGCCACTCAGTTTCAACCTGAAATTTCTAGGACCTTACAAAAGCAAAATTTATGTCACAAAAAATAGAATGTTGAATGTAAAAAATGGATTGAATTGAAAACCCGCCACTACTTTGTTCCAGGCAATAGCTGCGGTTTAGCTTATAGAGGTACTGCTCGAGATCAGTTTTACTGAAGAAGTGCTTGAAGTACCAGTAAAAAAAAGATGCCTCAAATCTTTTCCACTGTTCTTTATCTGTAACAATGGATTTATTCTGTTTGGCTCTGTACCATTGGCGGTCTGCTTTTCAAAATTTTGTGACATTAAAAAAAATTTGCAAAATAAGTTATGCAATGTTCGATTATGGAGTATTGCATTGCTTATTCTGCAATAAATTGCCAATTTGCAAATTTTTTTTGCAGAATAAGAAACGTAATGTTCAATAATTGAACATAGTCTTGCTTATTTTGCAAAGTCATCCTTTTCTAATGTCATGAAATTTTGAAACAAAGTTTGGCAATGGTACTGTAACAAACAGAGTAAATGTACTTTTCAGATTTGGAGAAAATTGGTACAACATTTAGAGCACTTCTTCATTACTTCAAGTAGTTCTCATTTCTTCAATGAAATCGATCTCAAGCAGCTTTATATCTTTATAACCTTAAAAATTTACGAATATGGTATCGTAAATGTGCTCCATTACTTATTGCATCTTGCGTAGTCACACTCTGTTTTTTGTCCAAGGATGAGAAAACAGATAAAAAATTTTAGAATTTTTTGATCTCTATCCAATCTTTTGCAAATCAATTATAATTTATGCCATGATTTAAAAGACAGTGGCACAGGTTTTGTGATATGGTATCGTTTTTATTTTGTGACATGTGGCATTATTACTTTTGTTATACTTTTGGTACCAGTATTGTATTTTTTGACTAAAAGCAGCAAAACTGCATAAAAAAGTAGACACAAGTTAGGCCTGTATGATAGCTTGACCGCACAATGTTGCAGCAGTGACAAGCCGTTGGTAGGTAACATTGTGTTTGATTTGAACTGTACCATGGATCCCATAAAAAATCTTCTAAACTTGGAAAAAAAGAATTGCGGTTTGGAGCATTTTAAATTAAAGCGAAAATTAACTAATACAATCTTTAATTTTATAAAGAATTAATGTGTGCTTTTCAGTGCATGAGAATATTTCTTGTTTTTGCCTTTTTTTTTTTTGATAAAAACAATGCAGTAATTGCTAATCAGGATAAGAATCAATGCAAAAATGAAACTTTTGATCATTCTGGATTCCAACGGAGCACTGACTGTCAATTAGAGTTAGCATCTTTTCATTTTGGTAGTGATGAATTTTATTGATACAAATAGTCTCCAAACATTTCAAATTTTAATAGATCAAAAGGTGCTGCTGTTTTTGGCTACTGAGAGAAAAAACAGCTGCACTTTCGCTACTGAAAAATTACTACCGCTCCCAGCACTGCTTTTGAGTAGCAGCCCTGTGGCCACCTCTGACAGTATGTTACCTACCCATACCAGTAGGTGATGTCACTTTATTGGTGCAGTACATAAACTGTCCTGGGGCTTATTAATTGGAACGACTGACGCTCACGTCATGTGTTCCTTTGTTTTACTCGGCCATTTTCCAAGCGACGAGTGCAAAATTTCAAACTTTTGCTTATAACTTGAGAATGGTTTGGCCTAGCTACATGAAATTTTGACAGCAGTTTGAGATTAATGAGTTATATGTTTGTACCAAATTTTGAGGCAATAGGTCACGTGACTTCAGTTTTAGGACCCGAAAACCGCCCCTCAAGTTTGGCGTAAAAAGCAGTCTCAGTCAAAAACGGCTTAAGTACGGCAAAAAATATTTCATATGTGTTAAGATACCCTTTCATCCCAACCAACCCACGTTTGGCCATGATGAGGTTCATATTTTTTTTCTTTTTATTTCCTTTTTTTTCCTTTTTTTTCTTTGTAATTTTTGTACGCTCTTCTTCTCCTAAACCACTACACATCGAAATCTAATTTTTGTGTGAAGTTGTTGAGCTACAAACGCAATTATTTCTCCCAAAATTTTTTTGGGCAACTCCACCGGGAACCCTCCAAAATGGGGCCCCAAAAAATCAATTTTTTGAGCGGCTCAAGCTAGGCTTCTAGTTTTATTTGATATGAGTAGATATTTAACAGACAAATATTTTGACATAGTTTGGGGATGCCACCCCCTCGGGGATCCCCCAAATTGACCCCCCAAAAATCAAGTTTTTGAATGGCTCAACTTAGGGTGCCAGTTTGTTTTGATATCAGCAGATATTTAACAGACGAACATTTTGACATAGTTTGGGGGTGCCATCCCCCCCCCGGGGACCCCCATATGGACCCCTGAAAAACAATTTTTTGGACAGCTTAACTTAGAGTGCCAGTGTTTTATGATATCAGCAGATATTTAACAGACAAATATTTTGACATAGTTTGGGGGTGCCACCCCCCCCCCGGGATCCCCAAACGGTCCCCCCCAAAATCAAGTTTTTGAATGGCTTAACTTAGAGTTCCGGTTTGTTTTGGTATCAGCAGATATTTAACAGACGAACATTTTGACGTAGTTTGGGGGTGCCACCCCCCCTCGATGACCCCCCCAAATGGACCCCCCAAAAAATCAATTTTTTGAACGACTTAACTTAGAGTGCCAGTGTTTTACGATATAAGCAGATATTTAACAGACAAATATTTTAACATAGTTTGGGGATGCCACCCCCCTTGTGGACCCCCCAAAATAATTTTTTGAACGGCCCAAGCTAGAGTGCCAGTGTTTTAGGATATCAGTAGATATTTAACAGACAAATATTTTGACTCTACTTTTCTGGAGGTTCCATAATCAGGTATTATTGAATAATTGCTGATTTTATGGTAGACAAAAAGTGCTTTTGAGCGTCACAGCATCAGCTACATGTTTGTCGTTCACTGGGTTTGCTGGCAAACTCCCATGTAGTTATGGTATTGAGTTAGACTGCCAAAACAAGTAATGGCAGTTAGTGTACTTGTTCATTAAGCTGCCATATGGTACTTATTTAATATTTACCAATACTAACCAATAATTTTTGTACAGTTAGTAACCAGTGGTTCATTCCTGCTGTTCGAGGCGATATCCCTCCTGGCTGTGCAGCATATGGTTTTGTATGTGATGGAACAAGAATTTTGGTGTTTGGTGGAATGATAGAATATGGTCGATATTCTGATGATTTGTATGAGCTTCAGGTATAACAATCTACTGTTGCGGTGTTTGACATTGTTATTACTAACAACCATTTGATTTAAAGTTGCTTCTAATACTTGCCTGCAAAAACGCAGCAGCTGCTGTGACATTACTTACACTAAGAATTTAAAAAATTGTGATCATAGTCCTAACTACAAATTTAAATCGAATGCAAACTTTAGCCTTAATCTTTATCTAAACGTATAACCTAATCCACACCCTACTGTATTATTACTGGTATTTCAGAAAAAAGATAAAAAAAAGATTATCAAGTGCCCACCAGTGCAGCAGAAATAAAAAAAGAGGGGACTAAGTTTTTTTGTTATGATTGAAACATATGCTAATCAGATGGTTTTCATTTCGGCAAATTGTAACAACTTACAAAGATTTAGCGATAACAGGCAGGAGTACTGCCATCGTTCATGCAGCAGACGCATAAAAAACAAATAAATGAAAGAGAATAAAAGTAGTTTCACCTGGTTTTAAAATTTTATTTTATTTAATGATGCAACCGCGGGCGCAAAAACGGGTTTTCCTAACGTAGGCCATACAAAAAAGTCGTGGATTGACGTTATTGTTCAGGCAAGCTAACATAATAATATTTCAACTTTCAAATAAGCTTATAGTATATTGTAACAAATTAAGAACAAATGAGATGTACATTGTACAATTTGCAAAAAGATATGAACAACCCCCACCTACACCTGAAAATGATTGTTTTATGAAAAAATAAGTGCTCCCTATTATTATTTATGTGAGTTGACACCACATACTGCTTGCTATCTTCAAACAGAAAAAAAATGTACAGCCTAGTGTGCAGAATGTATCCATTGATATTGAGTACGGTAATGGATATGCTTATATCATATCTGATCGTAAACTTCTGGGCAGAACAGAGCTTTACACTAAAAAGAGAGGGACGGCCATTTAGTGAAAAAAGTCACCCATGTGTAAACAAAAACTACTGAGCCAAATACCAGGGTTGCCACATCCTGGAAAAGTCCTGGAAAGTCCTGGATTTTTTTTGGTGTCCTGGAAAGTCCTTGAAAGTCCTTGAATTTTGTTTGTAAGTCCTGGAAAGTCCTGGAAAATGTTTATAGAGTTTTCCCGTGATTTTCCAGGACAGAATGTGAAGTTGTTTTTTTTTACAATAACTGGTACCTTGTAATTGTACAAAGCTATTGTTGAAATAATTTGCATTTTGAAGTTGGTTTAAAAAGCTTTATTGTATTGTAAAAAGACATAGCTTATTTGTATGCTGGTGCACAAACAAAAAATCGCTATCCTAGCCCTGACTCAACTCTAAATCTAACTCAAACTGCAACCCTACCTCTAACCTAACATTAATATGAGCCCCCATTCCTCTGCTTTTTGTTTTCTTGTTCTTTTTAAGCAGTTCTTACTAGTATGCTGGAGTGCAAATAAGCGCTTCCTCGAATTAGCCAAAATTTACACTTTGCTATACAGTATGTATAAATTATTGAATATTATTAGGAAAAGTGAATTCATGGACATTAATTTATTGTAATGCAATACTGTAGTAGCAGTAGCATAGCGGGCTATTGCTCTTTATTGGCCCATAGACAAAAATGCGCAATAAGAAAAATAAGACATTTATCTCACTATAATTCTGAGGCAGTTTTTTGCAGTAATATGGATAGTAAAGTAATTTAAAGTCACTTTTGAACCATGAGTTTGGGAAGTGCTAGTATTGGTCAACAATATACCAGTCACAACTACTGTAACTAACTAACTAAAAATGGCTAAAAATAAATAATTAATTCGATTGCTTGATGCAAAATGCTTAACGTAGGCTTTGTAAGACAATTATAAAGGGTTTATTAGGTATTTAATTCTGTTAATTACCAATCAACTCTCTCAAATCTCGTTTCATTAGCCCCTCCTCCCAAATTATATCTTTATCTAGCGTTATAAAATACAGACGATTTGGATTAATTAGTACTTGGGAGTTTTTTTCAAAGGAGATGCCTATTTGCACTCTAGCATGCAAAATGAGCTCTGCTTATGAAGATTAAGAGAGCAAAAGTGGGTGCTTATTTGCTCAAATACTCTTTTATTTTGTAAATGATTAACGTTAGTGGTTAGTTGGAGTTTATATTTTGAGTTTGGGTTAGGATTAACTTTAGGGTTAGAGCTAGGGTTACAGTTTGGGTTTAGTTTATGGTTGGGGTTAGGGCTTGGGTAGAGTTTTTTTGTTTGCACCCTGGCGTTCAAATAAGCTCTATTTTTTTCAAATAATAAAATTTTATAGTTCACTGTATGGAAATAAAGCTAGGACTGAATTTTTACTATTACCAGTCACTAGAGCTCGACTGATATATCTATCGCTCAGCTGATATATTTTGGCCGATATCAGTGGCAAGCCTGTATATTGTATCAGCTATCTACCGCTGATAAAATATTGGCTTAGCGCAATTACCTTAAACTATTTATTTTTTTAGAGCAAGCACAAGTGTTCCTGCATTCGATTTGCTTAGTATGACTTGTGTTTGCAATAATCTTTCTTTGGAGGAGGATTAGTGAAGCTTTTCATGTCAAGTCAAGTGAAAAATATAGACAAAATTTGGTAGTTTATGAGTTATATATCAGTATCGGCCTGAAAAAGTCATATCGATCGAGCTCTATTTTTTACCCACATACTGTAGCCCATTTCTGCAACCAGTTTAATCATGTTTTTGCAGTGCTAATTTTTATGCCACGTTTTAAAAGCAATAAGTTTTGCAAAACTAGGTCTAAAATCAAGTTATTATTGCAAAAAAATTGCAAAATCTTTGAATGCTGGGGGCTTTGCCCCCAGACCCCCAATGGCTTCCGGCGGCTGGGGGTTGCCCCCATACCAAAAAACACAACTCTCTCGTTGCAAATTTTTGGCTTTGCCCCTGGCTAGTGGTCAGTACTAGGAATGCAAATGTGTTACATCAAAATTTTTCGTCAATCACAAATGCAAAAGAGTTGGTACATGAGAGTAATAGTCAAAATTAAATTTTAAGTCCTGTAAAAAAATCTTAAACAGTCCTGGAAAAGTCCTGGAAAATGACCTAAAAAAGTCCTGGAAAGTCCTGGAATTTGATTTTGCACTTTTTGTGGCAACCCTGAAATACACTTTTACCAAACCAGATGCTTATGCAAAAAGATTCTCGCTTAGTGCCTGAACTGATACCTATTGGTCGTGACGTTCTGCGTTCGTCTAAATATGATTGGTTAGTGCTTGAGCGGAGCATTACATGTTTTTTTATTTCGCAAAGCTACGACATTTCACTTGATCTCTGAGAATACGTTACAGCTTACATGTTAGACAATTCAGAGCAAACAAATTACAAGCAAACTTTCTAGTGCCAAAATGCTGGAAACTCAAATGTTTCACTGGGCCGTTAGCATGCGGCATATGACAAAGTATGCATATAAAGTGTTTCTCTTGTAGCAAGGAAGTAGGAATTTAATCAAAATATAAATAATTTGGAAAAGGTATGTTGCCTTAGACTAAGATAAATCAGACGATTTTGTTGGGTGTTCAAAGAATACCCAGATGCCCCTCACCGATCGTCACTAATACTTGATATAGACCGGGTGTTGACCGGAATAGTTTAGAGTTATCTTAAAAGTTGAAGCTTTTGTAGTATGTTAAAACACACTTTGGCTGGTGGTAAAGCAATTTTGATAAGCTTGTTTAGCAACTGCAATGGGTTACTAAACTGCAGTTATAGTATAGAATCTTGCATTTTTACATCACTCACAACTCAGATTTCTTAGCAGCAAACTAAACATTTTGCTTCTTATTGAGGATTTATGAAAAAATAGAATATGATTTGATCAGTGACGCAGTTTAGATAGACTTAAAAGGTTAAAGCTACCTTGTAAACCAAGTCGTTGAAAAGATTTAAGCCAAATATGCGATCTTTCATCTTTTAAACGTATTTTGCAAAACGACATCGGGTGGATATTTCTACTCAAACAATTGACTTTTCAATGGCTTAACACAGTGTTTCTCAACCATTTTTTTCTGTAACCCAAATTCGTTTAAACACGCTATCTGCAAGAACAGCTGTGACCCAACTAAGTAGTTACAAAAAAAAACGAACTCAAAAAAGCAGTACTTTTGTTTCACAACATTTATCACCATTTCGCTTCAACAATTTTTAAAATTGTGACTCAGCATAACTCAACGCTAAATGCATTGGATGCTCTTCACCCAGACTGTTTCTATATTTCTCTTTTATCAATGTCATAGCAGAAAATCCCATCTCACATAAATATGAACTTGGAAAAGAGATTATAGTTTGTAAGGCTTCTTCATAGAATATTGGATATTCGTTTGCTTGACTATGAATTAAAGATAATCAAAGTAAAGAAGGATCTACTTGTGTCAGCAACTCATTCATAAAGCTTTGGTGATTCACATTTGGGTCGCGATCCATGCTTTGAGAAACGCTGGCTTAACCTGACGGGTCCTTTTTTTGGAAGCAGAAACGATGATGTTGATATTTTTTGACATTGTTTGGGATTTTTACTTTTCTGGAGATTCCATAATCATAAATTTTTGAATAATTGCTGATTTTACGGTAGACGAAAAGTACTTTTGCGCGTCACAACATTAGCTACGCTTCGGTCGTTCACTGGGTTTGCTGGCAAACTCCCATCTAGTATTGCAGTGTTGTTACAGTAAAATTTTATACCATTTTACATTGCTTTTGCTTTGTTTTTGCTTAAAGCATTGGTCTTGTTACAAAACTTAAAGCAAATTTGTTGGTGTACAGAATGTGCAAGTACATTAACAAGTATTAGATGTAACTGATTGGACATACAATAAAACTGTAACGAACATATGATCCTCATTGTGTCATTAGCTGAATCTTTTTTACGTAGACTAAAAAATAGCTATGGAATATGGATGGGATGTGCTGCTTGATTTAATAGTTAGGCTGAGAATCAAACAGTCAGACAGTGGCTTTAAAGTTTTTTTAAACGATTAATGGGCATGTCTGCTCGTTGGTTTACAATCTAATTAAGACTAGAGTTAAGGTTAACATTGGTAGTATGCCTTAAACCAGGGTCGGCAATTTTTTGAACTAGTGGCCACATTCAGTCCTAACAAGGTTCCAGTGGGGCGCCACCATTCCAGCGGCCCAAAAGAGAAAGTCCAGGCCTTTTTGCAGACAAATCAATGGCGAAGATCAAAATCAAAAGGTCTTTGCCAAAAGTTCAGGCCTTTTTTTTGGATGAATTGATGGCGATGACCAAAAAAAAAGGTCCTCGCCAGAAATTTAGGCCTTTTTTCGGATGAATGATGGACGAATCGGTGGCGAAGACCACAAAAAAAAGTTCATTGCTGCGTATCTATCATTAAAAAAAGATGGATGGCCGGATACAATAAAAGGTCATGGTTGGCAGGCCGTAGGTTGCCGACCCCTGTCTTAAATGGTCTACGACTTTTAGGCGCAGACATTTAGGCGTCAAAGGTGAAAAAAATTTTCTTTCAAAATTTTTTCAAAAAAAGTAGTTTTTCCTAAAAAAAGTATTTTCCAAAACAAATTTTTTGTTTCAAATAGTTTTTTTTTTAATAAAAGCTTTTTTCAAAACCATCATTCACTTGGCAAGAAGAGTTGTCAAAATAGAGAGCGCAGGAAAAGGAGCGGCTATAGAAAAAAGCTGAGCAGTGATTGGCCAGAAAAGGATCAATGAGAGAAAGTCATTTGTGTACAATCTTTAAGCTGTACATGAATTCTTTTTGTTGGCAGAGAGCTGGGTTGGAAGTTTTGATAAAAGTGACTTCAAAAGCAGATAGATGGAAGGAGAGTGGAAAAAGTTTAATGAAAAATTGATTTTTTATTGTATTTTTTTCAATAATTAAAAATGTTTTCCACTACATTTTCGCAAAGTTTTCTTACCAAATCCGGACGCATGCAAACTCCAGCCCGCAGTCTCAAATTTTGCAGTGCATAGGCACGAATTAGAATAACTTAAACTTTTCTTTTTGATTGTTTTTGGTCTTTATCTTACATTGTGGAGAAAATATAGATTATAGCATGAAAAAGTTCGCTGCTTGGATGTGAACAAATTACCCTTGTCATTGTGCTGTATCTCAGGACAAAATTTGAGCTGATCTGTCATGCTCAAAATACTAGCAAAAGCAACTGATTTCGAAGCGCAAAAAAATTGAGTTTTAGTCTAATGCAAACTTCATCTTCAGGTTGATCTTTTCCGCATATCCAGAATTTATTTGGGTAAAGCCGAACCAAAATGTAATTTAGTCATTCATTTCACTTGTATGATTGCATGTGTTGGATAAGGTTGTCTTTAACAGCTTACAATTTAAATTCTGGGGTGCTGAACAATTGTCATGAGTAAAATGATAACCAATTTTATTTGCAGGGAATGCAACGAGCATAATAAATTTAAACTATATAGCACTTGTATGAAAAATTTTACATGAAAAATGGTTGTCGAGTCTGCAGCCACTTCTAATTCAACTCTCAGAACAAAAATAATTCAATATTAAAACAATAATTTGAAGCAGCATATAATCCTGTTTAACCTTAGAAGTTTTTGAAGCAATTCTGAATAAGTTAATTGCAAGAATTTAGCATTGTTTTTACTATAAGTGTATTTACAACAAGGGTAAAGATTAAACGTAAAATATCCATTTAAACATCGTTTTTACTATATATAAAACAAGATGTAACGATCATAAATAGAAATCTGCTGAGAGATTAGTCCTTGGCTTCTGAAAAACTCTGTACTTTATTGTTTGGTAGAGGTAGACTCAAAATAACCATGAAATGCCACACTGATTGCTGTGTGTGCCAATATTAAAGAAGTAACTCGTGCCTGTGCGCCGCAAAATTTGAAAGCGCGGGCTGGAGATTGCGTGGGTATGGATTAGGTAAGAAAACTTCGCAAACATTAGGGGAAAATGTTTTTAATTATTGAAAAAAATACAATAAAAAATCAATTTTTGTTAAACTTTTTTTGCTCTCCTTCTATCTATCTGCTTTTGAAGTCACTTTTATCGAAACTTCTGACCCAACTCTTTGCCGATAAAAAGAATTTGTGTACAGCTTCAAGATTGTGCACAAATGACGCTTTCTGATCGATCCTTTTCCAGTCAATCACTGCTCGGCTTTTTTCTATAGCCGCTCCTTTTCCTGCGCTCTGTATTCTGACGATTCTTGTTGACAAACGTCAGATTAAAAGCTTCGAAAGTATTAAAGTTTTAATCAAAGTAAAACTTTTTTGTTTGAAAAACGTTTGTTGTGGAAAAAGCTTTTATTTGACGAAAATATATTAAAAGAAAAAAAAATAAAGAAACTGTTTTTTTGTTGTTTTTTTGAAAGAAAAACAAAAATTTTCGTTTTTCGAAGAAAAAAATTTTTTCGGTGAAGAGCATTTTTTTTGGAAAAAATACTTTTTTTTGAAGGAAAAAAATATTTTGGAAAAATATTTGTGTTTGAATTTTTGAAAAAACTTGTTTTGAAAGAAAAAAATTTTTTGGAAACAAATGCTTTTTAAAAAAAACAATTTTTTTTGAAAAAAATTTTCTTGAAAAAATTTAAAAAAATTTTTGCCTCTGTCGCCTAAAAGTTCTGGCGCCTAAAAGTCTTTGTCCATTGCAAACAGTTTGATTTCAAAATGCGTTTATGTCACGTTACTTTTGCAATGTTTTTATGGTTTGCGTCACAAAATTAGCACAACCTAGTTGCACAGATTGCTTCTCATTTGAAGCGTTGTTTATAGCACAGTGGTTACAGTATGCTATGTTCTGGATTTGTAGAATAAGCAATGACAGAAGATTCGAATCATTTTGAAAGTCTTCGAGAAAAAGAATGTACGATTATTTCACAGTGAAAACTGTATTGGGTCAAAGCGTAGACTCGACCAGATGACTCAAAACAATGAATAATCGTCATTGTGGCATCACAATTCACTGATATGTTGTAGAGCAACAGCTGATTATTTTTACAAAAATTTAAGTTCTTAATTAACCATGTCACAATCCCTTTAAGTAGTAATTAATCATTTATGATGATTTGGTGACCTATTTATTGCAGACTGGAGTTTGGTTAACTTTTTTGTTTGTGTGTATTATGGTTGCTTCTTGTTTCATTTCTTTAAAGGTTCATCTCTCTTGGTTTGAAACATCTAAATTGATTTGGAAATTTTCAGGCTAGTCGTTGGGAATGGAAGAAGTTGACTCCTCGAGCTCCCCACAATTGTCCTCCTCCATGTCCTCGCTTAGGACATGGTTTCACATTGATCGGACACAAAGTTTATTTGTTTGGTGGTTTAGCCAATGAAAGTGATGATCCAAAAATTAATATCCCAAGGTATCAAACCAATGAGCTGATTGTATGAGACCTATTACTAGAGATCAACACGAGAAATAGTGATTTAATGGACGGGTTTACTTGAGATTTATTTGTTTTTATTTTTTAGTTATTTAACAGTCATTGGTCTTTGCTAAATTTTTAATAAATTATCAAAAAAAAGTTGAGCCATTTCAGTCAAAATGACTAAAATAAAAGTTATGTGTTTTTGCGCAAACACCTTTAACTTGTACTTGCATTTGAAAAAACTAATTTGGTTTTAACTTTAAAGAGAATAAAACCAAACTAAGGACACTTTTTTCATTAATGTTTGAGGGTCAAGATTAGGGTTAGAGTTTGAGTTAAATTTGTGTGAGAATTAATCAAAAAGTAGATGGAAGATTTCTGATGAATTAAAGCCTTTCTGATTTGCATAAGTGTTCTACCATTAAAATTGGATTCAATTTTGAATCGAGTGGATATTATTACTTTTAAAACTCAGAAGTCATTAAATGATGTTATTAAATTTTTGTAGACTTTTTGATAAAACTTGGAGATGGGATTGCAGTAATTTGCTTTTAGGATAGGTTAATAGCCCTAGGTAGCACTGTTGTAGTCTTTGACTGAAATAATTGAAGGTTTAAGTATTAAAGTCAAATTTCGGTAGCATGTCGTAAAAATGTTTGGTAAAGATATCAATTTTCAGATTTTTTTGATAGTGTTCGAGACATAATGCAGTAGTCCAAGTACAATGGCACTTTTGATAATTGTTAATTTTTTTCATAGATATTTGAATGATCTTTATATTTTGGAGTTGAGAAACAATGCTGGAGTCATTGGATGGGATGTTCCTTTGACATATGGCTCTGCACCTCCTCCCCGAGAGTCTCATTCTGCAGTGACATGGAAGGATTCTGGAGACCATCAAAAGCTGATTGTTTATGGTGGAATGAATGGATGTAGATTGGGAGACCTATGGATTTTGGATATAGGTAAGTACTAGGAAGGGCATATAAAAATTAGATATATGTATCGTACAATAGGGTATTTGTTGCTATTGCGCAAAATAATGTCATAAAAAAGTATATTGTGATGAATATGTTCCTTCTTACATTTGATTTTCCTGTATTTCTGTTAATGTAAGTTCAGTTTAACATGAGCATGAAGGCTTAGACACAGGTTGTCATCATTATAGCTTTTATCCTGATTGCGTTGTTATAACACAGTAATTATCTTTTGTGTCACCAAATCTATGAATGTACAGAAATTTATCTGCTGTCAATGTCATATATAGATTATCTGCAATTGCACAATGTGCATATATTTTCTGCAGCCTCACAGGAATTGTATGCATCCATAGCCCACACATATTTTTTCTCTGTGGCTAGTTTCTGATTCGGAAAAGCAAATCTGGATAACCTAAATAGTTTGATCAATGATTGTGTTCGAAGCATAGCTCTTTGGTACTATACTTCAGCAGTGTTCCCTCTCAATTTGGAGTATTTTAGCTTGCACCAAAAAATCTGTGATTTTTCACTGTATTTTATCACATTCTATGATATGCGTATTCTTATTGTATGAACATACATTATAAAAATCAAAAGTGAGTTTGGTTGTGCCTAGTAAAAACTTTTTGCTGATACATAAAACTGAAGCAGCACTTCTTGCCTACTCGAAACTTATTTTTTAAGATACTATGAATTGGAGTAATCCTATTGCTTCTGGAATTGCGCCGCTGCCTCGTAGCTTGCACAGTGCCACTTGCATAGATGATCGCATGTTTATATTTGGAGGTTGGGTTCCTTTGGTCATTGATGAGAAAGCAGGATCTCATGAGAAGGAGTGGAAATGCAGTGACACCTTAGCATGTCTGAACTTGAAAACAAATGAATGGGAAAATACGCCAATGAATGTATGTCGTTTTTTTTAATGCTGACTTAGCCCATGGTTTATATTAGATATCTTAATTTGAAATTTCAAAATTAAGATTCTTTGCTGTGACTTCGAAAAATTAAGTTTGGTTCATGCCAGGTACATTGTCCTGTGATGAACAGTTTTGTATACAAGTTATGACATCATTTACAAGTTTACTTAAACCAAAAATTCAGCACGCTTGGCATGCCAACTAGCCAGCATTAAGTTTGTTAAAATAAATGAAAGATTTGCTTGTAACATTTACAGTTGTACACCAAGCATAGAATAGGCGTAAATCGTCAAGTTAGCTTTTGAAGACATTCTATAGATATTGAACTACATCATTTGTTCTTAGCAGCTTTCATAATATTTGACAATTTGGGAGCACTTTAATTTTGTTGTGATGAACTTGTATATATACATTATACAGAGTAATATACAAATGGCATAGCTTTAATACTGCTTTTTGTACAAGATGTATGATGATTCATGTCCAAGAGCTCGAGCTGGTCATTCAGCCGTAAACATCAACACTCGACTATATTTGTGGAGTGGGAGGGATGGCTATCGAAAAGCATGGAATAACCAAGTCTGTTGCAAAGATTTATGGTACCTTGAAACAAGTAAGTTTTAGAAAGTAACGTTGATTCAATTTTACCGGCAGCTTGTTTTTTAGGTCCATGACAACTGACCATGACAAACTGACTGCGAACCAAATGACGTCAATTAGCTGAGAAGGGCGATCATAAAATATTTTACGATTCCCAAAGTCATCTTGCCCAAAACTCTCACTTTGTGACGAAATCACTGTGATGAAACCATTGGTTCGCAGTCAGTTTGTCGCGGTCAGGAAACTTTGCTCGTGTTTTTTTTTGTCTATCTCCGACAGAGCTACAATAAACAGCATATTGCCATTTTAAACAATGTGGTGAAAGCAAGAGGGCTCATTCGTACTTCAAATTCTCAAGAGCCTTTCTACAGGCTTGCATACTCTGCTTGTTTTTTGTTTTTGATAAAATGCATCTTAAAATAAACTGATTATTTATTTCGCTAACATTTTTTACTTACTTTTTTTACTCTTAAGGCTGAAACTTTTTTAACTTAATTTAGGTTACTGTCTGTGGTAGTTTAATACTTTCTCAGTTATAATCTAAATTCAAATTTTTGAAAAAGATTTATGCTTTTTCTCAGTACCTAAAAAAAGTTGTTTATGTAGTTAATGATATGTATAATTTCATCTCTATATTGCATTCTTTTTGCTAAACTTCCTGTTTAAATCTTAGAAAAGCCACCAGCGCCAGGTCGAGTTCAATTGGTTCGTGCATCAACATCTACACTAGAAGTATCTTGGATGGCTGTAAACATTGCCGACTCTTATCTGTTGCAAATACAGAAATACGATATCGCAAACAAAACTACTGCCACCACTACATCAGCAAATGGTAATAATTTTAATTTTTATGTTCCGAGCAATTGCATCGCGCAACCGAGTTTTTTTTATTAAACTGTCACCTGTGGCGTTGAGAAACCAACCTTCTACTTGCTCTTCAAAGGTTTTGAACAATTTTAGTAAGAAAGCTTTGGTGCTAAATAATGGATTTAATACAATGTACAGTTTCTAATATGTTGGGTCGCAATGCTCTATACAGTATATAGAGTTTTCAGAATAGAAATGGCTGTAAAATGCGTACAATATATCTCTGACCGTAAAAATCTTTTTTTTTAGTTTCCTGTTTTAGCATCTAGCTTGGCTAAGCTTTCATTTGGCAATACTGTAAATATAATATAGAATTTTTGATTGTTGTCTAAATCAGATTTTTGAATCTTTGATTTTGCGTATTTTCAGATGCACAAACTCAAGCAAAGACTACTTCTGCTGCGTCATTAGTTAACACCACTCCCCGCCTTTCTTCCTCTGTGCCGGTGTCTTCTGCCAGCACTACACAAGCGTCTATGACTGGAATTGCAGCTTTAGCAGCTGCGGCTGCTGCTACCCAGAAAATAACTTCTACAAGGTAAGTTTTGTAGGATATAGCATTTGATGTGAAAAGGGCCATGTAAAGGAAATAAATTTATCTCATTAAATCTGTGGTTACGGTTAAATTATTTTTCTTCGGGTCTTGTTTATGGTGTGCTTTTACTTTTAGGATAGCTGCTAGCCTGCTACCGTAAATATGTTTTAAAAAATAAACAAGTAAATGAAGCTTTGTAGTGTCATTATTTGTTCTCTAAAGTTGAGTCGAGTATCCCAAGGATCACATCTTGAGTGTTTATAAAAGTACTGCATTAAAGTTGGTGTGCTCATTTAATGTATATCACAATATTACTAATTTTTCTTAACTTGAACTTATCTTGTCACAAAATCACCGTGATTGTTCAATTAGTTACCACTAAAGCAATATGATTTAACTTGTTTTGCAGTACATCTACCAATTCTACCCCACCTTCTACCACCAGCAATGCTTCTGTCAGCGATGATGCTATCACTACTGCTTCCCCAGTTGCTGTCTCCGTAAGATTTTTTATTTTCCTATTTAGACTAACAGTCTGATTTTGTTTAGCCTGTTGCTAAATTGATGTATTTGTAATGGATGTCAAAATGTTTTTAGAGTCCAACTGCTTCAAAGCCAGCCACTCAACCTACTCAACTGACTATTATAAAGTCCGCTACCAATCAACAGCCCAGACAGTTAATAACTGTCAAGAAAGGTAAGTTGATTTTGAATATGACTTTCTGCACCACCTCGAAATTGTTCTTAAGTCGATTTTGTTGTGTACGACGTAGTATAGTACACTATTTAATATTAAGCAATAGATTTTTTTTTCATATTCCAGCGAACTTTAGGTCTCGTTTAGTTTAAAATGAGATTTTAAGCAATACAGACAATTATTAAGATCTCGTTCTAGAGCCAGATAGCTTACATCCTGCAGTAATCGTTCATCAATCATCACCTTCGTTTTTTAATTACTATGGGTAGACATTTATATTTTGCAGTTTCTTGCATTTGCTATTGCTTGCATAATCAATCGGGTTGAGGGAAATCTTTGTTGGCACTGTGGGTTCAGTTTAAGTTTGCTGTAATTACGTTGTATTTAGGGCCAGTTACGCAAGTGGTGACAACGGTAATCGGAGGAGTGACCAAGACGATTACTCTTGTTAAAACTCCGGTCACTACTGGACCGAAGGTAAGAGCAAGAAAATTGCAAGCCTTAATTTGAGTACAGCAAGTATCGTGCATCCAATTGTTTTTTAAACATTTATGTGATAATGTTAACCTTTTTCATGTAAAAGTCACCAAAAAGCTATCGATGTGCTTAGTGGATGTGTTAATTTGCATCACAAGCCTGTTAAACAGGAGAAGGCTTTGAATCCTGTTGAAAATGACAGCTGTTCGATCAGAAAATTCGAAATAAGTGTTGCTTGTTTAGTAATGACGAATTTGTAAACGTTTAATCATCTTTCAGCAACCAGGTGGTTCTGTTGTGAAGCTGGTGTCAACTGGTGGTTCGGTGATGTCTTCTCAGCTTGATGCGTCATCCAACGTCCTCAAGACCATACCTATTGTTCAGAAACCCGGCAGTACCCCCACTAAAATCGTCACGCTCACTACGAAAGTTCTTACCTCGGGAACGGGAAAGAAAATTATTTCCTCAAATCCCCAGGTGATTTCAAACGTAACGTACATGCATAGTCTTGGCATGAGTTTTGAAACATTTGCTTCTCGTATTGTAATTAGTCGTTTCTGTTAATTTCGACTTAAGAAAAGTTAAAAAAAAAATGATTGTCCCGAAATTTTATCAAGACTTGCTTAATTCTAGAGCTTGAAAGTGCTCTCGGCTCCAAGTGGAATGCAGCGAATTATCGTGGCTCCTACCCCAACAACTACAACTACCTCAACAACAGGTATTGTTTTTGATCGAAGATTAGCACACTTGATGCAGTTTAGGCTGGGATTCACTTCGTATGGTAGCAAACCAGAGGCTTAAAAATCGATACTTCGCAGTGACAAAAAAAGACAGGTAAGGCCGTTCTACTTTAAGTGTTCGAAATGTGCCTGGATGAAGACTGTTTTTTTTTGCGTTGCTTTCACTCCAACTAACGTAGCAAATAATTGTGATAACTAATGAATACCTTCGTCTTTTCCAGAAACCAGTGCCGACGGTGATAAGGCTGGTGAAACATCAGTATCCACTATCTCGGCTGAACCCAGTCGTGAAAAAACAACTGGTGAAAAACCAACAGAAGGAGAGAAAAAGTAACTCAATTCTTTCTTTTTGTAACTTGTGGTATAGTTCATTTCAGTTAATCAATGGGCAAATTTGAACTTACGATAAATTTGGAAGAACTATGTGCACTTCGTTTTAAAATGATCTTACGTTTAATAAACGGATATTAGACCAAAATAGAATGTTTCAATTTTCAGAATTACAAACGACTACTATTTAATGGTTATTGGATATTTGTTTGACGTCGTATTCGATCAGCGGTTCATTTTAAATTTTATGTGGTGGTTAAATGTTTCAATGCACTTTGCACATAATACAATTCTTGAAATGTTAGAGAATCGGAGTCAGAAGCCGTTGCTAATCCTGAATCTATGGATGTTTCACAACCGGAAAAAGCTGCATTGAAGAAGGATGATATTCCATCGGATGCAACCGCTGAAGAGCAAAAGATGGATATCGAGTTAGTTCATTTGTTTCATTTTATCTAGAGGTGTTTATCTTGTTTCAGCGTATAAAATCAGATCATCGAGATTTTTGGAAGAGGTGACAGGCAGACAGTGGTAATTTTATGAAATTGATTTTGATTGACCCTTTTTGGTGAGCGGAAATTTGCTTTTGATTATTAAATTCAGCGTTTGTGGGCACTAGGAGAGAGTGGAAAAGCACACGAAAAAGCACGGCTTAGGCGTCTAGCTCAAGCTAAGAAATAAATCTACGTTTACAGCGTTGGTTTGATTGTGGTGTTTGAATGTAGTTATCATAATATTGTTGGTGTTTGAGTTTGTATTGTCAATTGTGTAGTTATCAAATGAAGCAATCAGCCGAAAATTTACATTTGAGTTTTATTATATCTGAAGCTGTAATTGTGTTTTTCTGGACTGGTTGTGGTATATTGCCATTGCAATTTTTCACCGTTTATTTGTTTTTTTTTTGTTTGTTAATGCTTGTAACTTGTAAGATTATTTGTAGCACTGCTCAGTCATCCAATTCTACCTCGGAATGCAAAACCCCGCCCCATGAAACAACAGAAACAAAACAAACCGATAACTCTGTGACTGCCACAGCTGGCAGCACCACTACCAATGTCACAGCTGCGCCTGATCAAGAGGAAGACGGTAAAAATAATCCTCAACCTATGGAATCTGAGGATGCAACTGCGACTACTCGAGCTACGTAAGTTTTTCGAAATTTTAAGAGATTTCAAAAGAAAACATTAGACGTGCTTAAAGTAACTGATTTGATCTCTGAAAGTACTGTTTTGGTGAAAAAAAGATACTCTGTTTTAAAGTGCTACATATCGCTGGGATAGTGTGGTACGGCAGTGCTTTTGTAAGTTTGGCAACTTTTACTTTTAGAAAGACAAAAATTTAATTGCTTAGAGTGGGCACGGAATGTTAATACGATATTATTATTTATACGTAGTGTATGTTGTCGTTCGCTTGTCACAAACTTTTCAAATTATTTTAGGGAGTGCAAATCTCCTCCTCATGAAACCACTACAACCAATCAGACCGATTCCACTAAAACTGTGTCGGCCGGTGGAGCTTCCACTGAAACCACCTCCTCTGCCACTGGACCAGCGATGGCCACGGGGGTCGCTGACAGCACCTCGAATCACCAACCTGAAAGTTCAACTTCAGATGCCCCAGAAACTAAAAACGAAGAAAAAAGTTTGCAAGACTCCGTTAAGAAAGAAATGTCCAAAGGAGATTCTGCTCCATCACACACTACCTCCAGTGCTCCTCCAGCAGAGGAAAAAGGGGCTGCGAAGGTTGAGAACGTTTGGCATGACGTCACAATCGTCAAGTCCACAAGCTTCACTGTTAACCATTACATGGAAAAGATCGACTCGACTTTGCAAGTTGATTTTGAAGCTTCCGATTCACCAAACAAGGTGCGGCTAAAGCTCGGTTTACACTTAGCCAAAAATTGTGAGCGTACCCTTTGTTTCTTAGATTCTGTTTGCTAGTAGTACGTTTACGATTTTACGTCCAGTGTAGACCAGGCTTAGCTGCAAGTTTTTTTACAGGGTACCTTCAGAACAGTGCAGCTAGAACCTGGTACAGCTTACAAGTTTCGCGTTGCTGCTATCAACGAATGCGGCCGTGGGCCCTTTTCTGAGGTGTCGGCCTTCAAAACTTGCCTACCGGGCTTCCCAGGCGCCCCTTCAGCTATTAAGATTAGCAAGACAGCAGATGGCGCATCGATATCCTGGGCACCCCCGGCTAGCACGAATGGCGTTATTACGGAGTTCTCCGTTTATCTGGCTGTCAAGAGCGCTAATGCGAAAGCCACCACTTCTAACATGCAGTTTGTGAGGTAAGGCATGTTGTTAACAAATTTCTTGATCATTTTCAAAACTTTAAAAGTGGCCGAATTGATAGTTTGTTCTGTAAAGTAAGAGACCTTGTATGCTTTCGATTACTTTGGCCCCACCAAAGCCAAAGTGTTTACAATCTGATCGTCTTTAGTCTGACTATGAAAACAACAAGTGCTGAATTGTAAGAGATAAGACGGATGCTGCTTGTTTCAAGTTTCGTTAAGTTGCTTCTTGAAGATGAAGTTTCGGTAAGTTCAGAGACAGTTATTCTCAGCAGCGTAGCGCTGTAGCTTATTACGTGTGGTATTTCGATTGTTTTTTTTTGTGAAAGTTTTCACGAAATATTGCCTCACGTATGACATTGTTTTTCCAGGGTGTACTTAGGCCAGCAGCCGAAATGCGTCGTACCGCATTCTCATCTCGTCTCTGCGCACATCGATTGCACGACCAAACCTGCCATCATCTTCCGTATTGCCGCCAAGAATCAGAAAGGTTACGGTCCCGCTACGCAAGTACGATGGCTACAAGGTGAGAAAACTAAATACTTTGTCTTTATACTTTTTTCATATTTGTCGAAAAAATATAGAGCAGTTTAATATTTCGTGTACTCGTATATATTTGCATAAACAAAGAAAACATAAAAAAACAACTCTGGTCTTTTGCTGATGAAATGTTAAAAACAATTTTAATGTTTTTGCAGATGCTTCAAAAGTCGATACACAACGACAAGCGTTTAAACGAGCTCCCGCTTCGGACGGGTAAGTTGAATGAAGTTTCGTTGTGCATTGTTTTTCTGCTTTAAACGACCTATTTGTTTTGCAGCTACAGCAAATTCAATTTTCGTGAAAGGTGGTTGGAAAATATTCGTGGTATAGATATGATAAGAGCGAACAGCTGGAAAGCAGCTTTGTCTAGCTCCATTCTTGAGTAACTCGAGCTGCTTGCAGTCGAGTTTTGCTGGTTATTAAACCTGCTTAGTGCTTACTACCGACGAAAGTCGTTATGAGTCGACTGTGAACAACAATTGTCCAGCAAATATTGTATATTTTTATATTTTTATTAATCAAGAATTGTTATGCTTTTTGTTGGGTCTATTAAAAAAACTTCGAGCTCAACACTTTTGTTGTTCAGGTATTAACGTGTTGTTTAAAATATTTTCTAGAATTCCTGGTAGCAAAAAGACGAAAGTTGACAGTTAAGATTGATTTGGAAGAGCTACACTGCTACTGCCACGAGGAAATGTAACAAAATTGTCCCTTCATTCATTATCTTTCTTGCTTGTACAGACAATTTTGAAGAATTTTTCAGTGCTCTTGAGAGACACTTCTACTTGATTTTTCTTTTTGGTATTTTGCAGTCCAGAAAAAAAGAGTTGTTTTAGGAACAAATTTAAGAGGACTTTCTAGTCGTATTTTTTTATTAAGTTGCTTTTTTCGAAACCATGTCATTTGTACATTAGCTCGCTGCCTTATACCATTGTACGTGATATCAGTGGCGTATAAGATTTTTCAGCATTGATGACGTTTTATTTTGACTTGGTAAAAAATCACGTCATCAGTTTGGTAATATAAATTTAATGGTAATATTGTAATTCAAAGATGCATTATGACGTCATTGGCGGGACATCCGCAGGGGTACGTCACTGATAGTTAGTGTGCGTTGGTATTGCCTTGTCTTTTCATTTATATGGATGCTGTACAGATATTGTTTTGTACATTATTTTTTAGTGGAAACTGTATAGAGTACATATATTTTCAGAACGCTATTTTAGTTACGTGCCGACTTTTGTGTGAGCTAGGTAATTAATACTGGTGGCCTCTTGCTCTGCTTGCAATATTGGACAGGCTTTGGCTCTGTCATGTTCGTTTATTGGCAGCGTATCAGCAAAACTATCTCAAGTTCTCTTTGTAATTGGTGATCATGTTGCATTTAAATACTCGACTAAATATTGTATTTTCTTCCAAAAATATCCCGTCACTTTACTATACAATACACTGCTCGAGTGCTTGTATGCAGTGATGTTTCGACATGAGTCCAAGTTTTAGGTGTTGAAAACAAAATATGCGATTTTTTTCGCTGAAACATTGCTTCTGCAAACTCAAAATCTTGACGTGCTTAGCCAACGCTGGACTGAAACAATTTTTCTAGAAGCATAAGGTAATCGATGTGGTCCCAAAAAAACTCAATTAAATGTTATTTTAAAAGCAAAGTAAGTTCAGTTGTTAAACAGTGCGACCGAAAATATTTTTTATTCATTGCCTTGCCGCAGTCTTGTAATCAGTGAAGATATCGCGTTCGCTATTGGTTCTGTGTTGTAATAAAATCACAATTTTCGTTTTGATTTGTGTTCGACGTTGAATTGTTCTCAACTTCTCATCAGATCAAGGCACAGATTTGAGTGGGAAGTGTTGTCATCCAGGATTGGAGCCCCCAAGATGTAGGCTTTTATTAGCGCTATGAAAACATTTCTAGCTGTGGCGGCCGATTTAAACTATGTGATATCTTAAACAACAATGAACACAAACCAGCAATGATAGCAGCTGATTAGAAATCGTTAAATATATCCGACACTTGCGAATAATGCAAGGACAAGAAATCGAACCGGAAAGGCAATCTGGCGAGTATAATCAATGCATTTCTCTGCGAATCAAGTTTAAAACATACTTTTCCAGCTAAAAGAAGGAACAAAAAACATTGAATCGTTTTCCAGATAAAAAAAATAGGAGGGTTTTAAGAAGATATAAAGAAAATTATTGCTTATAGTACTACCAGCCTCCGGTAGTAAAAGATAACAGTATTGGCAAAACTCCAAGAGATTGGCCAAAGGGTGTGATTATTCCGATAATCAAGAAAGGAGATCGCAAGCAATGTACGAACTACAGAGGGATATCATTCCTTAGTTTGCCAGGGAAAGTATATGCCAAATGCCTTGAAAGGGAATGCCGAAAGTAGCGGAATCAAAAGTGGAGAATGGCCAGTACGGTTTTCGTCCGGGTCGCAGCACCACGGACCAGACCTTTAATACTACCTTCGAGAATTCTTGGGAGTATGGCGAAGATCTCTTTGCTTGCTTTGTCGATCTTGAAAAAGCATAAGACCGAGTTCCTCGGGATAAACTTTGGAAGGTTTTGCTGGAGTATGGCGTTTATGGTCAGTTGTGACGCGCCATTAAGTCATTCTACTGCCGACCAGAGGTTTGTGTTCTGGTAAATAGCAAGCAATCAAAGCCGTTCCATGTGGGCGTTGGACTCCGGTAAGGGGGCGTTTTGTCACCTCTCCTTTTCATTATTTACATGAATTGGATCGAAAAATGCAACCAAGGTGATGAGTGTGCCTCGATTGCGAATTGCAAAATCAGTCGTCTGCTATTCGCTGATGATTTGGTTCTGCTTTCTTCCACAGAATCTGGTCTCGAGCGCGCAGTACATAGCTTTGCAGATGCATATGACACCGCCGGAATGAAAATAAGCCCGGCCAAAACTGAGATACTTCACCTATCAAAAAACCCTGATCAGTGCGTATTGCAAGTGAATGGAGCGACACTGAAGCAGGTAGAGAAGTTCAAGTATCTTGGGGTTGCATTCACGAGTGACGGATGGCAAGACGAAGAACTGGGTACCCGAATTGGCAAGGCTAGTGCAGTAATGTGAGCTTTGCTCTCTCTGGTTGGCATGAAACGAGAATTGTCGAAAAGGGCAAAGCTTTCAATTTTCAAGACAGTTTTTGTCCCCATTCTCATTTGTGGTCATGAATCTTGGGTAATGACCGAAAGAGTGCGATCACAAGTGCAAGCGTACGAAATGAGGTTTTTACGAAAAATCGAAGGAGTTACACTATTTGACGAGGTACGTTGGTAGCTCTGAGATTCGAAAATCTCTAAACATCGAGCGGCTACTTCTCTGAATTAAAAGACCACAGCTTAGATGGTTTGGCCATGTAAGCAGACTGCCTCAGGAAAGATTTCCCAAACAAGCTTTACTTGCCAAAACAAATGGGAAAAGACAGTTAGACGACCTAGAACTAGATAATGCAATTATATCAAGGATCTTGGGTGGAATCGCTTGGGACCACACCCAAGCAAAATGATGAAGGTGAAGGAACATAGGCGTAGTCAGGATTTTTGATGGGGGGGGGCAAACCACAAATCACATGCAATGACGTTTTCAGAAATTTTCGAAACAGGAACTTTGTGAGACAAAGATATCGTAAAATGGAAGATCAGAAGCCGTGGCCTGATTTGGTTCCAGGATTTTGCTAAAGGGAGAGGGTTTAAACCAAAAGTTAAAAAGTGAAAACGTCTAAATTTGGAGACGTATTGTGTAAAGTAGCGTAACTTAAACGGATCACAGACGGGGTTCTGGGGGCGGAGCCCCCAGCCGCAGGAGGCTATATGGGTCTGGGGGCGAAGCCCCTACGCGGTGCGTGATTTTATAATTTTTTGAAACAAACAGCTATTTTAATGCCATTGGATCACATTTCGCAAGTGTTCAGAGCCATTTGAAAGAACTAGATTTTTAACATTTGAAAGCCAATTGAAAAAATTAAATTCATTAATCCTTCTTTTTTTTACAATTTAAGTCCAAAACACGAATAAAATCTTTCACTTTGGGGTTAAATTTTGTAGGTGATTTGGCCCAGGTTGTGGGGGAAGCAAGGTAGGCCTACATTGCTTCCTGCAATATTTTAGCAGTAAATAATGATCCACTCGATAATTTTCTTTAGAGATTTTTGTTTTGTCATGAAAATAAACAGTTGTAAGAGTACATGTACGACTATGGACTCCAGGCCCCCTCAATTCAAATTCCATAATTTGTTCTATGAGCATACTTACCCTAGCTAATTTATTTTTCAAAAGTATTTTGTCGCGTAAAAAATGGTGAGATAGAGGTGAATTGTTCCGTTTGAAAAATGGTACAATTGATGGTTACGCCTACTAACCATGTTACTGCCCGGGACCCCTGGAACTAGGGGATTTTCGCAACGTCTTCCTGCCAAATATAGATAAAGACCAAAAAAAACATTAGGTCTACTATCTGAGAGCGGGGCCCCTGGCACTGTGTTTTATGGTAAATCCGGCCCTGATTATTGCATTACCTCCATAAAAAGGTTAGATGAGGGCTTGAGGTAGCAGCATTTACGCAAAAACCCTTAATTTCATCCGGGTTATACATTTAATATTGATTGGCAAAATTTGAATTCAGTGGCTCAGGGCCCCAGGTCGTCAATATCATTGGTAATATTACTATTGTACGCGTGTATTGTTGTATGCGAAAAATGCTAAAAGAAACTGAAGAAACAATAGGCTTTTTTGTCACATTTTTATCATTGGTTGCATTTCAATTGGAGGGACCCGGGCCTCCTCGGAACCCCCCTTGACTACGTCTATGTAATGGAAGACCGTTAAGTTTGGCGGCTTAATCTCGAGCACTACCCCCGCAACCCTAACGGAAAAGCAGGCACTGAAGAGAAAGAGAGAGAAGATTACAAATCTTAGCCTTGTTAATATTGTTATTTGAGGTGTGATCACTGATCAGGACCGTTGCCAAATGCGTTGATCAGGTGGGAGCTCAATATATCCGTCATCGCCAATTACAACAGCGGTACATCGAAACTGAAACTTTTCCAGAGGGCTCAAGGATTTCCAGGCATGACTGGGCCACGGCCAGAGCCCGAGAGGTACTCAGCCCCGTCTAGATACCCTTGAAACCTGCCTGAAAAATCTTTACTCAGTATCACTGCCGCCGTAGGTATACAATGTGGCAAGTGGAGATACATTGAGTCCCGGCTAATTTTTGCTAAGTCCCACCTAAAGAAACGTCTGGCTGTGAGCTGAACCTCGCCTGGGGAGTAGGCCGGTCTAACCACGGCTAGAGATGTAAAAAAGCGTTTTTTTTGCTTGTTCTTTTTACGTTTGTTTTTTTATCTTTCTTTTTGTTTTTATTTTTTTTCTTCGTACTTGACAAAATAAAATTAAGTTTAGGAGCATGGTAAATGGACTTCTTGAATAATTTAATCAAAAACAATACAGCCAAAATACTGTAAAACATATTTATTGAGACGTTTCGATTAATTTCTTTAAACCATTGTCAATCTAGAACATAAAATAAAATCACAGCTGACTCTTAAGGAAAAATCGCAAACTCAATGAGTAAAATTGGATTTTGTGATTACAAGACCTGTACTATACATGATGCCTGGATAGGTACGAGGAAAACACGTATGTTTATTAAAGCGTAAAGTTTTTGTGCTATCCCTCCCCATCCCATTCCCATTAGCCCTAACCCTGCTCAAATTTAAACGGTACGAGTGAGTAAAAATGTAATTTTTTTTTTGATTAATACAATTTTTTTTTTGATTAATTTTGAGCAGGGTTAGGGCTAATGGGAATGGGATGGGGAGGGATAGCACAAAAACTTTACGCTTTAATAAACATACGTGTTTTTCGCGTACCTATCCAGGCATCATGTATAGTATACAGGTCTTAAAATCACAAAATCCAATTTTACTCATTGAGTTTGCGATTTTTCCTTAAGAGTCAGCTGTGATTTTATTTTATGTTCTAGATTGACAATGGTTTAAAGAAATTAACCGAAACGTCTCAATAAATATGTTTTACCGTATTTTGGCTGTATATTGTTTTTGATTAAAATTAGGTTTGTTTTTTAAATAAAGCAGCAACTAGCATCAAATCGCATGACTAACATGGCAGAGCATGGCATATCAGAGCTGTAAATGGGTCGACAAGTAAAGGCCTGAACCCGAAAATATAAGCCCGAGCCCGAAAAATGATGTAAAGCCAAATCTAGGCCGGAAAATTAAGTTAATTCTAAAAAATTGTTTGGTTATTGCTCGTATGCGGTTAAAATAAAACTACCAATTGCTAATCAATTGTGACGTAATAATGATGATTGATTGTGACGGAATAATTTCCTATCTAGGCCAAATCACTTAAAAATTTAACCCCAAAATGCAAGATTTTAAACGCATTCTGGACTTAAATTCAACCGAGGAAATAAACGGAAGATTGAACTATTTAGTTTTTTAATTGGTTTTTAAATGCTAAAAATCTAACCCCTTCAAATGGCTCCGAGCACGCGCGAAATTTGATCTAATGGCATTAAAATAGCTTTTTTTTCCAAACAATTACAAAAAAATTGCCCAGCGTCTACAGGGGCTTCGCCCCCAGACCGCCGTCTGTGATATGTTTGAATTACACTAATTCACTCAACACGTCTACGAATTTAGACATTTTGGCTTTGGGTTTAAGCCCTCTCCCTTTAGCAAAATCCTGGTTAAGTGTCAAGCCATCAGGGCTTCTTATTCTCCATTCTGCGATACCTTTGTCTCACAAAAAGTTTTTCTTTCGAAAATTTCTGATGACGTCATTGCATGTAACTTGTGGTTTGGGCCCCCAATCAAAAATCGTGGCAACGCCTATGTTTAACTTCAAAACCTTGCATTTTGGGTTAAATTTTGAAAGCAACTTAGCCCAGGGGGAGGGGAAGCAAGATGCATTGCCTAGTGCAATATTTTTAGTAGTAAACTGTAAATCACTCAAAGAGTTGCCTTGCAGAGTTTTGTTTCCCCATGAAAATAACCAGTTTTTAGGAGTAACTGTTCATGTATGATCAGGTGGCCTAAGCTACCTCAATTCAAATTCAATAATTTGTTGAATAAGCATTTCCCCTTCCTAACTTTTTTTCAAGAGTGTTTTGTCGCGTAAAAACTGTTGATGAGGATTGTTATTTGAAGCTGGTACAATAGGTGGTTCCTTGTCATGTTATTGCATTAAGTTCATAAAAAGGTTACATGAGGACCTGAGGTTACAACTTTTAAGACAAAAATCCGGAGATTCTTTCGGGTTATACGTTTACATTAGTTGGCAAAAATTGAATTGAGCGGGCCCGGGCCCTTTGGTCATCATTATTAATATTTTAGTTAATTACTGGTGTATTGTTGTACACAAAAGTGCTTAAAAAAAGCTGATAAAACAATAGGCTTCGTTGTCATTATTTTAATCATTGGTGGCATTTCAATTGGGGTGGTGCCCCCCCTCCCAGGCTACGCTTATGGTGCTGAATAAGTTGATGCAACCCAAACGTATCACAAACGGTGGTTAGATCACATTTTACACGTTTTTGAAGCCATTAAAAAAACATCTAAATTGCTAAAATTTGGAAGCCATTCGAAAGAGGTAAATTGTCCACCACCACCCCTTTACTTACAGGTCAAGTTCAAAACAAGTTTGAAAGCTTGTATTTTGGATTAAATTTTTTAAGTGACTTGGCTAAGAAGGCTTCAGCCCCTCAGTCCACCCTGGTTGCGCTACTGCTTATATGTGCCTCAACCATAGGCGTAGCCAGGATTTTTGATTGGGGGGGGCCCAAACCACAAATCACATGCAATGACGTCATCAGAAATTTTCAAAAAAGGAACTTTTTGTGGGGCAAAGATATCGTAGAATGGAAGATCAGAAGCCGTAGCCTGTTGGAACTTAACCAGGATTTTGGTACAGGGAGAGGGCGAAAACTAATAGTTAGAAAATGCAAATGTCTAACTTAGGAGACGTGTTGAGTAAGCTAGTGTACTTAAATATATCACAAACGGGGGTCTGGAGCCCCCAGCCGCTGGGCGATTTTTGTGAGTTTTTGGAAAAAAAGCTATTTTAATCCCATTGGATCACATTTCGCACGTGTTCACAGACTTTTGAAAGAACTAGATTTTTAACATTTGAAATCCAATCGAAAAAATTTAATTGTTCAATCCTCCTGTTACTAGCAATTAAAGTCCAAAACACGTTTTAAATATTGCATTATGGAGTAAAATTTTAATTGTAAGTGGTTTGGTCTATGTAGAGGGAAGTAAGGCACATTGTCTCTTGCAATATTTTAGCACTAAATAATAATCCACACGTAGATTTTCCTTAGAGATTTTTGTTTTGTAATGAAGTTAACCAGTTATAGGAGTACATGTACGGCTAGGGAGCCCAGGCCCCCTCAATTGAAATTCAATAATTAGTTTAATTAACATTTTTCTTAGTTTTTTTTATTTTTAAAGCATTTTGTGCGTAAAACTGGCGAGGTGGAGTGAATCGTTAGTGAAAAGTGGTACAATAGATGGTTACGCTTACTAAACATGTTATTTCCGGGCCGGATTTACATTGCACGGGCCCTGGCACTAAGGAGATTTTTGCAACATCTTCCTGTAAAATATTAGTGAAGACCAAAAAATGTCCTACTATCTGAGCGCCGGGCCCTGGCACTGTGCCATATGGCAAATACGGCGGGTTATTGCATTACGTTCAAAAAGTTTAGATGAGGGCTTGAGGTAGCAACTTTTAGAACAAAAACCCTTGATTTCACCCTGGTTATACGTTTAAATTGGTTGGAAAAAAATGAATTAAGGGGGTGCGCCGGGCCCCCTGGTCGTCAATATTATTTATTGTTAATTACTGTTGTACGCGTGTACTGTTGTACGCAAAGATGCTGAAAGAAACTGAAAATGAAGAAACAAGGTTTTTTTTGTCAAATGTTTGTCATTGAGGTATTTCGATTAAAGAGGCCCGGGCCTTTGGGAGACCCCCTGGCTACGCCTATGATTTTGAGATAAGATCGCGCCTTTAAATTATTTGATAAAAAACATTTAAAGCAAAATCAAAATAACTTTTTTCAAAAACGTGGAGGATCGAGTCAAGTCACTTGACAGTTTTTTGAAGCCTCCAAGAATTGCATGACATTATTATGACATGGACAGTGGACACGTAATCGTCATTATTATTACTTACTTTTGTACGCGTAAATCCTAAATTAAAAAAACTGCAATTCCGAACAAGGACAGCATACTAGCTATGCTCTCACTATGTTTATCATTGGTAGCATTTTAATTGGGGGGTTTGCATTACCGCCTGTGTTGTAGCATTAAGTTCATAATAACGTTAAACGAGGGCCTGGGGTTGCAACTTTTAGGACAAAACTTCTAGATTTCCTAATGCTTTTACATATAAATTGTTAAAAATTTGAATTGTGGGGCCCCTGGCCCGGGACCCTTGGTCGTCAGTTAGGGGCTCCAGAGGCCCCTGTTTGTCATCTAGGGGCCCGGAGCCCCCTGGTTGTTGGTTAGAGGCCCCTATTTGTCAGTTAGGTGCCCCGGATTCCCCGGTTATCAGTTAAGGGGCCCCCTGGTCATTAGTTAGGGGCCCCGAAGTCCCCTGGTTGTCAGTTAGGGGCCCTGGGGCCCCTTGGTTGTCGGTTAGGGGCCCTGGGGCCCCCTGGTTGTTAATTAAGGTCCCGGGGCCCCCTGTTTGTCAGTTAGAGGCCCCAGGGCCCCCATGTTTGTCAGTTAGGGGCTGTGGGGTCCCCTGTTCTCAGTTAGGGGCCCCAGATCCCCCCGTTTGTCATTTAGGGGCCCGGGGCCCCCTGGTTGTCGGTTAGAGGCCCCCTGTTTGTCAGTTAGGGGCCCCGGGGTCCCTTGATTGTCGGTTAGGGGGCCCCCTGGTCATTAGCTAGGGGCCCTGGGTCCCCCTGGTCATCAGTTAGGGGCTCCGGGTCCCCCTGGTTGTCAGTTAGGGGCTCCAGGGCCCGCTGGTTGTCAGTTAGGGGCCCCAGGCTCCCTGGTTGTCGATTAGGGGCCCTGGGGCCCCCTGGACGTTAGTTAGGGGCCCCAGGGGCCCCCAGGTTGTCAGTTAGGGTTCCTGGGCCCCTTGTTTGTCAGTAAGAAGCCCTGGGGCCCCCTGGTTGTCGGTTAGGGGCCCCCTGGTTGTCAGTTAGGGGCCCTGGGGCCTCCTGGTCGTTAGTTAGGGCCCTGGGGCCCCCTGGTTGTCAGTTAGGGGTCCCAGGGCCCCCTGTTCGTCAGTTAGCAGCCCCGAGGCCCCCTGGTTGTTAATTAAGGGCCCCGGAGCCCCCTGGTTGTTAGTTAGGGGCCCCGGGGTTCCCTCGTCGTCATTAATATTATTGTTAATTTCTGTTATGTCCGTAATTACTGAAAAAAAAACTTCAACTAAACATCGCAGGGCTATGTTGTTACAATTTTTATCCTTGGTGGCATTTTAATTGGAGCGGAGCCAGGTCCCCTGGGCCCCCCCTGGCTACGCCTATGGCCTCAACTGCATGGGTGCATATTGCATAACCCACAGCGCCGAACCCTTAAAAATTTTTCAATGGAACTAGGGATTCGAAGATTAAGAACCATTGGATTACAGTGAGAAGCCAATAAATACGAAAGCACAATCCGTATTTCTACTTACAACAAAATTTTCGAAAAAAAAATTTTTTTTGAGGTCAAAAAAAACGAAGGCAAAAAACATTTCCATCACTAACCACGGTCCTGTGTGTGATTGTATTCCGTGGGAAGTTGGAAAACTTAGTATACTTATTTTCCAGCCACGCAAAGCCACGACTGTGCCACAGACGAATTAATGCTACGATTAAGATGAAAAATGCCTCTGGAATTAGGAAGTTTGGGACTCGATGATAAATACAGTAGTAACAACATTACAGTATTGGTGCAGCTAAACTATCAAGCACGTTTGATGCTACCGATAAATGTCCAACTGAGATGATAACAATTAAGCCTCGTTGACAGCAGCTGCTATGGTGATGAAATTACCAACGACCCCTAAGTCTTTTCTTTTGTCATTCGTTTACACAACCTGATGAATTGATGATGCTCAATTATTTTTATGAACAATATTAATTTTCGTTTTCGACTGTAGAGTAACCGAATTGAAACAAGCTAAGAAAAGCTTAAATCAAAACTGAGGGTTTTTTTAACATGTTTATAGTTAAAATATTCAACATCTGCAAATTTATAAGGATTAGTTTGACTGAATCGAGGTTATTTGATAAGTCGAAGAGTGCTGTTGCACTTTGATCACGGCGTAATTGCGCAGTTTGTTTTGTGTTTTTATGCTCGATTGCGCAAATCTATCCTATATCTTTTTCTTAACTTTTAGAAATATCCGTTTGGCATTGTTGTAGTAAACATCCAGTGGTTTTCACAAAAATCCTTTCTCAAACTTTTTGTTACAGAATAATTATTGTTTTTTTTATGAAAAAATATTATAAAGCTACATCAAACTTTTTACAATATATACAGCACACTATAAGTTTACGGTCTACACACTATATAGTATTGTATTTTCATATGTGGCATAATTAATCCAATCAATTACACTCTTTTTCTTTATAAGAACAATTGTACATGAACATGAGGCTCATTTTTGCTCAAAATTTAAGACCAAAAACAGAGAATAAGGCCAGCCCAATATAAGTAGCAAAATTAAGAACAAACGAAAAAGAATACATTTCAAATTTAACAAGAAACTAAATTTTGTACTGATTCAAAAGGATGAAATTTTGGTGATTTTCCAGTATTTGCAAAGAAAATGACAACGATTCTGAGATTATTGAGTGTTGTTGCGAATTGCGCAGGCAACTGAGAAAACTTTTGGCTGTCGTTCAAATTAAAAAAAAACTCGCTTTTTCGCTTTTGCAATTTTACGAAGCTGCAAAGGCAGCAAAAAACGTTTACTCAATCTAACAAAAGCATTCGGAATTAAACAGTTTTACAAGCATGGTGGTTAAACTTGACATTCGATGCTCTCAAAATTTAAGAACAAATGAGGCTGAATATTGGCAAAAAATTAAGAACAACCAACCTCAACTCAAAATTTACTGGTTCTTATAAAAAAAGTGTGTAAAACACTCCACCAACACAGTGTAAGTATCAAGTCAGTACGAATATTGGACAATCTTAATCATGAACTAAAGTATGTTCACTCAAATGACATCTTCTTACGCAATTTAGTTCCGCAGAAGAAAAATCAACTTATTTTTTAATTTCGCTAAATTTATACCCGGCTCTTTCCTTCTCAATCTCGAAATCAATCATTGCCAGCGCCGGGTTACAAAATTAATACAATATGCCGACGTTCAATCCAAGAAAAAAAACAAAAAAACGACAGGAACCACAAGATGTAGATTTGTATACAGCGTTTTAGCAAAATAAATGTAACAACCAATTTTTGGTGGACGAGGAAGAAAAATTTTATGGATTGTACGGTATTTGCGGGATGTACATTGTGCATGAGTTGGTTGATGGTTGAAAACCTTCAGCACTAAAATTTTGTTGAAACCTACTAAACTAGAAACCTGGTAACTGCCTGATTAAAAACTATTGATGAGGCTTAAGAGCAATTTAAAACCGTAAAAACATAATAAGAATCAACGACATAACAAAATTGCCCCAAATTTTCAAAAAGAATACAATGAGATAGGAATAATAAAATAAAATTTCTTTTTCGTTCAAAATTTATGAGTTGCCCAGCTGCTGAAATTTCAATTTGTCAATGTGAAGTCATTTAAGTTTATTTTATAACAAGAAATAAAAAAAAAGCTCAAACCGTCATCGGAAAATGTGAAATAAAAAAAGCTCTTTTTTGTGAGCAAAAACTGATGTGAAACTAATGAATCGTAAGATCCCTGCAGTTAGCCTGATATGAAGATTTAGGATTGTGACGGCCATTTTGTACAATGTACTTGAAAACTGAAAGCGCGATAAGCCGGTATAAGTTGAGTTTGCAGTAGGACTACTTCTGGCCATTATGATGTGTGTGCAACTATAATACGAAATTTATTCCAAATAAGACAAGTGACCTTGAGCGAATGAAACCAGATCAGTATCTGATCTTTAAGTGAAGTACCGGTAATACTGATTAAAAATCATGATTACAAAATTTTGGCACTTGACAGCTAAGTAATAGAAAGCTATATTATGCAGTACTTTTTAACAAGAACTGAAGGAAAAATCAAGGGCCGGGGTATCTAAAGTTAGAACAGTCGTATTAGACTAAACCCGAAGTAGGGGCCTCCCTAATCACAATTTTTATTGGCAACCAGGGGCGTATTTAGGGGGGGGGTCATTGGGCTATGGCCCCCCCCCCTTTGGGTCGCCAGGATTGCAAAATTGCATAGAAAAGTGAGCAAAATTGAGGCATGGCCCCCCCCTTTGCAAGTTGGGCATCAGGCTTTGGGCTCGAAATCACCTGATATTGGGCGAAAATGGGACGAAATTTGAGTGTGACAATTTCAAATTCTGATCTACGTTCCTCTCAAATTTTCTGAAGTTTCTGGACCCCCCCCCCCCTTTTCAAAATCCTGCGTACGCTACTGTTGGCAACCCTGACGTTAATGACATCGGTGATGCCATCTTAGTTCCATATTTTAGGGCAATGGCGCAATTTATAGTTCATAGTATGCTAACTAAGCCATATAGGCTTTTTAACTTACGGTACATTTAGGTTATTATAAGCCTTTGTGGGCTAGGCTACTGCATTGAAACGTCATTGAAACCAATAAAAATTATAATTATGAAAGCCCCTATATCGTGTTTGAAGTACCGTAGACAGTAGCGTAGCTAGGGGGGGGGCAAATGGTGCTATAGCCCCCCCATTGGCCTGAAAAGTATGCGAAATAGCATGTTTTTTGAAGTGTTGAGGCTGATTTTTGCCCTAAAAACGAAAATAGCCCCCCCAAACGAAATTGGGGTGAGAGTGGGAGGAGATCCCGAGATGATGTCGACAAGTGGAAGTGGGCCTCAGTGCACATGAAGACGTTTTTTTTAGGAGATCACCTGATGTTGGGCAGAAAAACGCTCTGAATTTTGGTGAAGACCTTTTTATTTTTTATTTTTGGAGATCACCTGATTTTGGGCTGAAAAACGTCTCAATCTGAATTCAGACTGATGATAATTTGAGTCAAGTTCGTTCACTATTGTTTCAAGCTTCTACAAAAGCCCCCCCCCCCCCCCTTTGCGAAATCCTGGCTACGCGACTGACCGTAGAATATCTCTGGGATGGCTCGGTCAAGAAGGATGGAGTCAATGCCAATCTAATCTGATACGATTGCCCTAACTTTTGATAACTCCATTGGTTTTGCCTTGAGTCCTCGTTTAAGTTGGGTAATATTTTTTCACAGCATACTAGTCTGACTAGCTGGTTCATACGACACATCAATCACAGAATTTTGGAACAATGAAGCTAGTAAAGAGGTAGATAAAATTATAACAAAACAACAAAAAATCTTTTTCTAAATCACTTTTAAGTTTTAATTGAAAAAAAAAAATCAGTTTGAGACCGGTAAATTTATAACAGTCTACAGTAACCTAACCGTAGTCGGTAGCCTAATGCGCCCAAACCTTTTAAGTACACCAAAAATCGTGGTTAGTGCGTGAGAATGATATGAAGTTCTTTTTGCCGCGTAACCTTTAACCTACACTTCTGAAAAGGAGATTGAATTATTTCGGAGGTCATATTATTAGCGAGAATCAATAAAATAATGTCAAGAAAAAATACAATAAATAATGAAAAAGTTTCAAACAAGAGCTGAGTGAGGCAGAAAGTAAAAAGCGATCAGAATATTTTTATTCCAAAAAAATACAAAGGGATAGTTAGATAGCCTACTAAAAAATTCGCTAAAGATATTATTAAATGGGTAGTGACTATTTCACCGAAAATTTTCAAGTTAAAGAGAATAAAACGAAAATGAGAAATATTCATCCGAGCTTTTTGCATTTGTTTTTTTAGGGGTTTAAGATTTTTAGGGTTTAGGTGAGGGTTTGGGTTAGCGTTCGATTTGGAAATAGTTTTAGAATAAGCGTTTGAGTTTGGGATAGATTTGAGTCAGAATTAACGAACACCTACATAAAAATTTCCAGTGAAATAAAGCTTTTCTATTAAATATTTGCAGGCGCGTAGCCAGGAATTCGCAAAGGGGGGGAGGGCTTTTTTGGAAGCTGGAAAGAACAGTGAACGAACTTGACCAAAATTTTCATCAGTCTTGAATCAGATTGGGGCGGTTTTTCTGTCAAAATCAGGTGATCTCCAAAAAAAAAGTCTTCGCCAAAATTCAGTCAGTTTTCTTGACCAACTTTTGAGGTCCAGAAAAAAAACAACTCCTTTTTTGTGGTCCAAATAACAGCAAGTCTTTCACAACTTCTGCTCGCCAATCCGATCGGGGAGGCTGTTTTTATTTTTGGAGCAAAAATTGGCCTCAAAAGCACTAAAAACGCGGTATTTTGCATACTTTTCAGGCCAATGGGGGAAGCTGTAGCACCCCCCCCCCCCCCGCCCCTCCTGGCTCCTCTACTGAATATTTGAATAGAAAAAGAATTTGCAATCAACGCATCATTTAACAATCAGCTCGTTGATAAAGAAGTGAATAGATTTTGTAAACCGCATTTTCTTAAATAGAAGCTGCCCTCGAATAGAAAGCGCACGAATTGATTAAAAAAACAACAGAAGCCACCCTTCTACAGAAACCACAACAGACAACGATAAAACCGCTTGCTTCTTTATAAACGCACAATCACAAAACCGCCGATTAGCGGTAGGGTAGCTCGTAAAGACCTTGTTTGCGAGTGCTTTACAAAAGACGCAATAGAATTGCAGCTGACTAAATGTTTCGCTTTCTTATCACTAATGGTAGATAAATTTGAATGCCCACTGGCGACTGGGCACTAATTTCAAGACGAAAAAGTTCATGCAAAAAATAGAAGCCGCCCTTGAATAGAAGCCGCCGTCGAATAGAAGCCGTTCAAAAAATTCAAAAATTAAAAAAATTGTCGCCGCGGTTTCTATTCAAGAAAATACGGTACTTAGTGTTTGAAGTTTTCTCAAATTTCACACTTTTTTTGTAAGAACCAGTAAATTTTGGTTAAGGCTGGCTTTTGTTAAATTTTCATAAATTTTCGGCCTCATTTTTTCTTAAATTTATCGGAGAATGAAGAGATACATTTTACAATATTTTTTTGTTGCAGTTAAAAGTAGTCTCGTGCAGGGGTGCCGATCTTTGTTGAGCATTGGGGGGGGGAGATAATTTACAACTTTACCCTAATTTTGCCCTATTTTCAACATTTGGGAGGATGCTCGACCACGATTTTTTTCAGTTGAGTAAATTAAGTGAAGACCAAAAAAAAAGGTCTTCGCCAAAAATGGAACACTTTTTCCCCCGAGTTCAGGTGAAGACCAAAAAAAAGTCTTCCCCAAAAGTGGAGCACTTTTTTCCCCGAATTCTAGTGGAGACCTGCGCTCAAACACACACCCAGGCGCGTAGCCAGAAATTCACAATGGGGGGGCTGTCTTGGGGGTCTGGTGGCAAAGCCCCCAGCCGCCGGAGGCCAACGGGGGTCTGGGGACGGAGCCCCCGGAGCTAGAAAATTTTGCATTTTTTTGCAAAAATAACTTAATTTTAGAGCTATTTTAATGAAAAATAATGCTATTAAAACGTGGCATAGAAATTGGCAGCGCAACATGATTCAACTGGTTGCATTAATGGGCTATATGGAACGTGGCTAATGACAACATTGCAGTTCTCTTGTTTACATGCTGGTAAACCATAAAATCCTATTATTCAATAAAACCCACACGGAGTAATCTATTTCGTCTATATTTTATAAAGAAAAATAATTGGGGGGGGGCTAATGGAAAGATATTTGAGAGAAGTGATTGGTAATTAACTAACACTGAATAGCCCCCCTCTCCTTATTCTTGAGTTTATAATATATTTGTAGATAAAACCTATGTTTGGCGTTTTTATACTAGCGATCAAATTTGATTGTCTGTTTTTGGGCATTTTTTAAAGTTTTCATTGATTTGTGACTTTAATTTTTGACAATTAGCCCCCCCTGAATATATGTTTCAAAAGATGATTTAAATCACTTTTTAGTCAATTCCAGGAGAGCCCAACCCATTGATCTGTCAGCCAAAATGCAGAATAAGAAAAATACCACGTTTTTAGCTCTTTTGAGACTGTTTTTTGCGCTGGAATTGACTAAAACTGGCTACGCTACTGTGCACACTAGAGTCAAAGTATTAGGTGGGATGCAGATGTAGACCATACTCAAATTATTGGGGGGGATACAGTCAAATTATTGGGGGGATATATCCACCCCGGGTTTCGGCACCCCTGGTCTCGTGGCATAGATCATGACTGAACTGTTAGTGTTAATGTTAGGCTTAGGCCAATCAACAGCGGCAATATAGAAAAGGCCAAGAAAACTCAGCAGATAACTTACAAATACGTTATACAACTGCCAGCAGTGCGCTTAATTTTTTTTCATGCTGAGCCTGGCATTGTTCTTAAATTTCGAGCAAAAAAGAGCCTCGAGTTCTTTTATAATTGTTCTGATGAAAAATTAAGTGTACATACTGTATAATTGAAGCTAATACAGTAGTTTAGGATACGCTGATTAAAGAGATACTGTTCGAGATCGGTTTTATTGAAGAAATGAGAACTACGTCAGGTACTAAAAACTTGCTCCAAACCTTGTTCCACTATATATCCCTTATTCCTAAAAACAGATTTAATTCATTTGACTCAGTACGATTGACAAACCTGGGTTTCGAATGTTCGTGATATCAGAAATCAGAAAAGGATGACTTTGCAAAATTTGCCGCAGAGTATTGGACATCGTGTTGTCTCTTCTGTAAGAAAATTTGCAGTCATCCTTTTCTGATGCCAAGAAAGTTCAAAACATAGATTGCCAATGGTACGGAGTCAAACAAGTTAATCTGTTTTTGCTTAGATGGAATAGTGGAACAAGATTAGGGGCAGCTTTGTATTGCCTCAAGTACAGGGTTTACTTTAATTCTTCAATGAAACAAATAGGCCTACGGTGCTTTTCTGGAAATTCTAAGTCTGCCCATTTATTTTGCAGCCTAACAAAAGGCAGCGTATTTAGCCAGTAAGCTTTTTAACTCTGCTAGTGCTAGTATTGATAGTTTTGCATAAAAAGATCATGCTTTTTCTTCGCACTGCTGATGAGATTCTTTTGATTTAAGGTCAAATCTTTCATCGCGAATGTTTTTTATACTTTTGTGTAGCAATCTTAACAAAGTTATGGCGTCCTTAATTTGGATCTTAATAGAAAATGATCCACTCTCAGTAATTCATTTTATTGGAATGCAGATATCACCAAAGTGTGAGGTAAAATTAGCTAATGCTGTAGCTCTATTGTAATAACTCAAAATGGCGTTTAGTGGGTTTACGACCCGAACGACTTTTGCAACTTCCACGGCGGTAACACCGTCCAGCTACCGCCATGTTGCATCACCTTCGTCGACCCAAGAAACCATTGAACAGTTTTTATGCCCCGATTACCCGACGGTAAAAAATTACGAACTTACGGAATCAACTTTCAGGCCTGGAGCTTCTTACACGCATGCTTGCAACTCCGCTGCTAATCCACTCCTCTGGAGTCCATCGGAAACGGTATACGAAACTTACCATCAACAAAATTGGCATTCATATGAAAAACGGCGATTGCGTTCTCCTTCCAACATCAATTTTCCGACCGGATACGGAAGCGCTTCATTGACATCCCGAAGTTGCGTGTATAATTTTTATCACGTGCAACATCCGCAAGCGCATATTCGGCAGCATTTGGTTTGCAAATGGATGACAAAAAGCGAATTTTCGTTTTGCGGAAATGAAACCGACTTAGCTCCGTGTAACAAAACTTTTAACTCCATAATCAATTTAGTGGAACATGTAAACGTAATCCACGTTGGAGGATTGGAAAAGCGGCTTCCTATTTGCGAATGGTTGGGCTGTTCACGAAACGGAAAACCTTTTCGAGCCAAATACAAGCTGATAAATCACATCCGCGTTCACACTGGAGAAAAGCCGTTTTTTTGCAACTTTGCCAATTGCGGAAAGGTGTTTGCTAGAAGCGAAAACTTGAAAATACATAGTCGCATCCACACAGGTCAGTGGTTTCAAACTGTAGTTATTAAACAAAAAGCTCCGTGTAAACATCTTTCCTGTTCAGATCAGTGACGTTTTAATATTTTTGTAAAAAAATTGTTGAAAACATCTTTAGCGATGTTTTTTCTAAGAACTTTCCGCAATTATTTTTCGAATACTGTATACTGCACAGTGTATAGATTCCCTTTGGTTTACACAGTTACTCAATAATGTCATACAAATACAACGTTACGAAAAAGTAGAATTTCTTCTGCATTAATGTAAAAAATGGAAAATGCACCACTTCATTTTTTTTTAATCTACAAACAAACCGTTTTAGCTATTTTTTTTTTATTTCACGTGCAGTTACTTTAGCGTGGTTTCGTACCCTTCCTCAGCACACTAATTATTAACTATTAATGTAAACCATCATAGTTTTTCACTTGAAAAATTATTATAAGCTAAGCTATTTAGGATGTCTGATTATATTGTCCAAAATAATTTTAAAACTCATAAGATAAGAATATTGCTGAGGATGTTTTTAACAGAGTGCCCTTGCAAAATGAAGAAAATAAAAATATCAACTAGCAGTGGATGATGGTGCTACTCAGTCGGTTTGCGAAAAGCAGTTTCTAACTTTTGAAAATCGCTTTTTAAAAAATAAGAATTACTTGCATAGATGATACTGTAGATTTCCTGCTTTTTTTGTTCGAACTAACCGGTTGCTAAGTTTAAAAAACCGGTCGCAAATCCGGTTCCTGCAGAATTTGAATAAACCACTGAAAGCAAGGGTCTTTTTTTAGCTCCTGAACATATTTTGAGCGTGAGTTCTTTGTTTGACAGGGGAGAGGCCATTCACGTGCGAATACAAAGGGTGCAATCGACGTTTTGCTAATAGTTCGGACCGAAGGAAACATTTTCAAGTTCACACAACCGACAAGCCATACAGTTGCAAGGTAGGCTAATCGGCTGACAATACTTTCTAAAACCGCCATTACAGTATTTAAAGACCTTAGGTTTACACAAAAGTAACTTTGCTATGAAGTGTGTACCTCTGACGTTTTTGATTGTTCATCTATGCTGTTGCTATCAAACGGTATGCATCTACATTCTTCCCGGGAAAGATGAATTCTTACCAATTTTATCTTTTATCTTCCCATGAAAGATGAATTCTTTTATTTTCCCGTGAAAGAAGAATTCTTACTAAACTGAAAACGAAATTGAAAAATACTAGAGTGCTAGGCAATCTTTAAGACTCTAAGGCTTAAGCAATAAAGATTACCATAGAAATATTTTTATTTCTTCATCGTTGATTGAACTTTGGTAAGATAGGGGAAATTTGGTTTTGCTGTATTTAAACATTATACTCTATCTAAGAAAATTTTTGCTACAATTATGCAAAGTTTTTTTTAGAAATAATGCAGCTTCATGATCAAGTTTAAACTAATTATCTTGCAGCGAATCATTTATTTTCACCTGTTTTTTAGGTGATAGGTTGTGAAAAAAGCTACACTCATCCAAGTTCTTTGCGAAAACATTTGAAAAACCACGAGTCAAACGGGGACATAATTTTTTCGGATTACAAGCTGGCAAATCCACGTTCATTCCACTATACAAAACAAAAAATGTCGGATAAAAAGCGCTCCCCGCCTCCACCTTATCCATCTTCACCATTTGGTAACTACACTCCCAAGTCGTTAGACATAAATCGAATGGATCTGGTTCATCGCGCCAGCTCCCTGTCACCATGTGAAAACTCTGCTCCCTCTTCATCTTTTATTGAATCTACTTCTCCGTTTACAAGTGGATGCGATGACTCCGGCGCTACCAACAGTAATTTTGCAGCCATTCCTCCATATCCGCACAAAGGAATGACATCAAAATGCGTAGTGGACATAAAGTGCGTCCAGGAATACTTAGGCGACCCAAATCTTATGGCACATAGTGTTTCCCCACAAGAGGTTGACCAATCTTGCCCATACTTATTCCAATCCGGTAATTATACGCCCCAAAACGAAATCAACTCCGGCAAGAATTGCTACAATCCGCTTAATTCCCTTCAGCAGCAAGTTGACCATGCCTTTGAGGCTCAATTTCTCTCAGCGTTTCCAGCCACGGAATATCAGAATCCAGCGCAGTTTTGCTGAACTTTTGACCCGAAAGCATTTGAGTACTTCTGTAGTAAATTGTTAATTTTCTTAACGCTGCTTTTTATTCGAGTTTTGATGCTACACACTGCCAACCTAACTGCCAAAACCCAGAACCGTAGTTGCTTTTTGCTTTAGTTTATGCTCTAACTTGCTTGCTTCGTTGGGTATAATTTGCGTAGAGCTGAGGGCGTTGTCAGGCCAGATTTGCTATATGGCACAGGGGCCCAGCGCCTGAGGCAGAAAACTTAACCCAAACATGATTGGTTTAAATCGTATTTTGAATTTGACTCGGAACTATAGTGTGTGAAGAGATAAGTGATTTGAATTCGTCAAAGGTCTTTTAAATCTTACAAATTTTTTCAAATGGTTTTACAAAATTGCAAAATGTCATCCAAATGGCGTTAAAATGGCTGTTTTTTACAGAAATTTACAACAATTGCCCAGCGATCGGGGCTTCGTGCCCACCTTTAAAGATTTTCGTCTGTAAGATGAAGACAAATTCTAGCTTTGAGCTCAACCCTTCCTTCAGCAAATCGTGATTACTGCCTGGGCAATTTTAGGCATAAATGACTTTTCGTTCTTTTTTTTTTCAAAATTTTGTAGCCGTGAAAGTTAATTAAGTTGCTATGAACTTTAAGACTTTTTTGTTCGAAGGTTTCATCTCTTCAAAGAATCAAAACTGCCACGGGCTTCACGCAATGTAAATCCGGTAATGGGCGACTGAGCGTTGTAACCGATTTTGTCAAATGATCCTACTAGTTCCGAAAATTTTCAGAAAATTGACTTTTATTTCAAGAGCGTGCCTTTTGTTTAGGAATTTGCTTATGTTTTAAATTTGTCACTTTTGTAGTTTGTGCAAACTGTTTTGCTGTTTATACAGTGTAAAGCTTTAATTTGCTTCATTTTATGCATGGATTTTGAAAGTAATCTTGTTTCGTATGCAATGCCTTGAATTTGAATAAAAATGCTGAATAGTTGGTTATTCAGAAACCATGCTCTAGACTTGATTACTACTGTACGTGAAAATAAGACGATTAGGCTATTTTCAACTGCCTTCACAGTTTGCCGAAAGAGGTAAAAGCTTTTGTTCATGGGAACATTGAAGATCCAATATCTTTTCTCGAACCGTTGAATTAAGTTGATTTGCTTTGTGGGGTTATTGATTCGGAAAAACGCATTACGAGCCCAGCATGGGATATGACGACTTGGGCGATGACAGCTGAACTAACGAGAAAGGCCATTGCTCAAAACTGAAGACTAAAAACACAATCACAAACAAATAAATCAACTGCTTTTTCTATGCTGACTGAAACAAACAATTGTAAATCCGATTACATATTTACAATAGTTATTACCATATTCTTATGACTGTATTATTGTGGTTTGCTTGTCTAGCGTATATTTTTCGCATTGATTCTACAGCACTCTATCATATTTTGAAAAGAACCTAAAAGCTTAGATTCGAAACAGTCTATTATTAATATTTTTGCTAATTTTCAATATCACAAAGATGGTGTGAATTCATTTTTATTTGTTTCCCAAAGCGTTATGTAAAAATTAAGTACCCATAACTGCAATCTTTGGTCGGTAAAAGAAAGCATGCTTGAGGTATTTGTTATTTTACCATACGGTACATGGAATTTGTTTTTTCTTTTGCAATTTGGTTAAATCATTTTTTCTTGCTGAGGTTGACCTTAAAACTATTGATTAGCTTAGTGCAAAATTTTGGATTAATTCAATATGATAAAGTACGCGCGGAAAATGAATAACATAAAAAGACCCATAAGTAAAATGCGAGTAAAATAAAATTGGCAGTAATAATACTATCACTAAGCTTTTCGACACCCTCATTTTGATTTTATTAGTCAAGCTTTCATATTGATGACGTAATCTGGAACCCCTGTTGCGATGCCTGCTACTCTTCATTGCGTTGAAATATAGAATTTGATTAAAAAAATGTCGAGTTTTTAATCGTTTCTATTTGTCTCCATTTCAATCGATTCGCTTCGCGATTTGCTCATTTCCGTCCAAGCTTACGTCAGCACATACTTCGCACTCAAACGCGTAAATAATTTGTTCATAATGATTTAGGAAAACATCGCGGCGGCGACGCTCATATCATTTTTTCCATAAGAACTCGACGCTCGACCATTTTTGCTCGAAAGTTAAAAACAAAATAATTTAAAATACGGCCAAAAAATCAAAATTGCTTTTTTAGTGTCCTATTCAATATTGGCGTTGATTTGTTTTACGATAATTTCAAGAATCTTGTTCAATAACAAAAGACAACCTTCAACCAAGATAGAATTGAATTTGTGTCACTTCATTCTATAAAAAAATTTTAGAACAAATTAACAACAACTGAAGCAAAAAATTTGCAAAAATTTAAGAAGAGCCAACACAAAATTTACTGGTTCTCATAAACTAAAAACTGCAGTTTGGCTGGAGAAGTGACGGATTTGTGATCGGAAGGTTGCTGGCTCCCGGGTCCATTTCCAAACTGGCAATGCGTCGTTGTGTGCCTGAGAAAGACTCCACGCTTATTTCCCATTAGGGCTAAGCGGTCTACTCGTTGTGGGGCCTAGCCTGACAAAAGGGTCGGCAATAAGCGCTGAGAGAGAGAGAGAGAGAAAGATAAATTTTACACTTTTTTTTTGCAAAAATAGTTGAATTCCACGCTTATTTAATGAAAATAAATGCTTTTAAGCATGACATAAAAATTAGCTCTGCAAAAAAACATGATTAACTGGCTTTGTGAATGGGCTACGTGGGCAGTGGCTAATGGCAAAAATTTAGTCCTCTAATCACAAGTCGGTAAATTACAAAAGGGTTTGCGGAACAAGATTTGAGAGAGGTGATGGGAAATTCACTAAGGTATAAATACTGAATTGCATAGGCGGGCAAGTTAATGCAAAACGTTGGCTTCGTTGACCGCTAGTCCGTTAACAAACTTCACACCTCCGTTAACGTTAATCCGTTATTTTCAGCTTTAATTAACGGAAGTCAATAAAGTCCGTTAATCCGTTAACATTTTGCGTGTAATTTACATTTCTTTTTATTCACTCGCTTCTAGAACACGTATTGACGCTGTTGAGCTGATTGTAAAGAAATATTTATTGCTAAGGTGGTCCTTTTGTGTTTTGGAAGTTATATTTTACAGTCTAATCTAATTTCACGATAAAAATAAGTTCAAATGCACCACGAAGCTGCGATCGGAAAATCTTTGGAAATTGTGAACAGCGATAATTTATAGACCTGTGAGGCTGCAGGTTATTATTTGCCTCAAAAAAAGAACTCCTTTCTTCGCTTTTTTCTATAAAACTCGTGCTAATACGCAACAAGCGTTACCAGTGCAAACTGGTTTGTACCGGTCCGATGAACGAATGGTGCAAGATATTAACGATAAAAACCTTAACGGAAGTTAACAGAACTTAACGGAACTTACTTTAGTCCGTTAACAGCACTTAACGGAAGTTAATTTAGTCCGTTAACATGAAAAAACTTTTTAACGGATTAACGAGTTAATGAAAAAGTTAGCTTCGTTATTAACGGATTAACGATTAACGGACTTGTGCCCACCTATGCTGAATTGCCTTCTTCCTGTCGTCATAATTTTTTTATGAAGGTTATACGTTACAGAGTTGTAAACGGGCCGGCTAGTTCAGGCCCGAACCCGTCCCGAACCCAAAAACTAATTTGAAGCCCAAATCATGCCCGAAAAATCCCGAAAGTTAAGTTAGGTCTGAAAAATTTAGGAATGCCGCCAAGTTATTTTGATTATATTTTTATGCACCTGAGACAAAAAGTACGTCTCGGGCTCGAATTAAGCCAAAAATTTTTGTCAACTTTTATAGGCCCGAACCCGACCCAAAAAGCCCGGCCCGACTTACAATACTGATACGTTAAGCATTTTTCCTCATGCGATCAAATTTAATAGCTTGTTTTTGGATATTTTTCAAAGTTTTTTACTAATTTGTAAGTTTTATATTTTTATTTTTGACAAATAATAAATCAGCCCTCTCTTAAATAAATGTTTCAAAAGTGGCTTTGAACCACTTCAGGGTCCATAGCACAGCAAAAGGCTGATTCAAAAGTGCAAAAAAGTGGTATTTTTCTTAATGTGCGTTTTTGTTGACAGACAGGTTAATCGGATTGTAGCCCCTACCCCTGGCTACCATATCGCCCGTACTGCATTATAATTACGTATTTGGGAGCGCCAGCTTGTAAATCGCTTCCGCTTTCACCACTTGGTGCCGTAACTTTTGCTTAAAATTTTTTATTTTGAAAATTTTGTGGCAAAAATTTTTTCCAGAAATGTCAAAACTAAACGATTCTATGTTATTACCATTTTAAAAACATTATTAACATGAAACCAAAATGTGAAATTAGTTTGCCATCGCAAGGATCTGAGCATAGGTGTAGCCAGGAATTTGGATTGAGAGCGGCCCAAAATCGAAACGTCCAATCACATGGTCATATTATGTTACAGCTGATGTACTGTACTTATTTTTTTATTCGTTCTGCCAGAAATAATTCAAAAAATATTAATAAAGAGCGATTACTTATTGGGGTATCTGTGGGTATGGATCTCTAAACGCTGATGATGATGATCTTGTGATCGCAACTGCTGTAAATTCTTTACCCTGGGGCGCAGCTCCCACAATCGCAGAATTTTTTTTTATTTGTGGCTTCGCTCCGAACATCTGCGTAGAGCAACTTATATTTTTAAAGCAGCAAAACAGCAAACACTGCATAACTTTTGTGGTTATAGACAAGCGTGCCGGAACGTCGGAAGGGCAGGGGGGGCAGATTTTTTAAAAGGCACTTTCAATACTGTATGTACAGTCATTATCAGAGGTGGAGTCCTCGAGGACGTCCTTGGCCTCGATGACGTCCTCGAGGACACATTTTGAAGTCCTTGGCCTCGAGGCCTCAAGTCCTCGAAAATTGGCCTATCCTCGACTCGAGGACAGCACTATTTTCTGGAATGTTAAAATTTTGTGGAGTGCTTGAAAAATTTTTTGGAAAACGTTTTTTAGTGGAGATCGCTTGAAAAATTTTTGTGGAGACCTTTTTTTTTTTTTTAGATCGTCTGAAAAATTTTTGTGAAGACCTTTTTTTTTTTTTTTTTTTTTTGGAGATCGCCTGAAAAATTTTTGTGAAGACCTTTTTTTTTTTTTTTTTTGGAGAGCACTTGCGCTTTGTGTCCTTGGTCCTTGGCCTTGGCCTCGAGCATTCCTGTCCTTGGCCTCGAGAGTGTCTGTCCTCGGAAAGGCTGTCCTTGGCCTTGGCCTCGAGCCTTGTGTCCTCGACTCCACCTCTGGTCATTATCACCAACTGTGCTCTCAATACTGCCAAACAATTAAACACTTCAACAAAGCCAGAGTACTGAAACACTAAAAAATAGCTGCAAAGGAAATATCAAATAAGTAAGGGTATACGTTCAGCAGCCGGAGGCCATTGGGGGTTTAGGGGCAATGTCCCCAACCGCCGGAGGCAAGGGGGTCAGGGGGCAGATCCCGGAGATTTTTCAATTTTTTTGCTAAATAGCTTAATTTTAGGCCTATTTTAGCAAAGATTAATGCTTTTAAAACGTAGCATAGGAATTAGCAGTGCAAAAACATGATTAAACTGGCTGCGTTAATGGGCTATAAGGGTGGTGATTAATGATAAAATTTTAGCCTCTTTATTACAAGCTGGTAAATCATGAAATAAAAAATCACAATTTTTAACTTAATTCATCTGCATTCACAAAAAAAGATAATTATAGAGATGTTAGTCCCCATTACCTCCGTCAGGTATTTTACTGTTAAGCAAGGATAGCAGTATGGTACGGTACGTACGTTAAGTCGATTCGCGTTGCATTCTTTTTTTTTCCCCTTTATAACCATGCAATAGAATTGAAGTTCGGACTGTGATGCCAGCCTGAGAGGTTGCAATACGAAAGCGACGTACCGTTACGCTTGATTGCCGTTGTTTGCGTGAGTTTTGTCGACTAGCTGCTTGTCCAAAAGTGGGTTGGTTAGGATGAAAGGGTATCTTAAGATATATAACCCTATGAAGTATTTTTTGCCGCGCCTAAGCAGTTTTTGATTGCGACGGCTTTTTATGCCAAACTTTTGGGGCGGTTTTCGGGTTCTAAAACCAAAGTCACGAGACTAAATGCTTCGAAATTTGGTACAAACATGCAACCCATTAATCTCAAACTGTTGTTAAAATTTAATGGAGCTAGACCAAACTGTTCTCGAGTTATAAGCAAAAGTCTGAAATCTCGCACTCGTTAGTTTGAAAACGGCCTGGTAAAAAAGAAAAAAAACACGCAACGCAAGCGTGGGTCATTCCAACTAGATAAAAATTTTTGTTAAAATACTGTAATCTCTTCCAATATGTTATTGTTGGTTTTAATAAAATTTTTAGCGCCACTTAGGAAAGAGTATTTGTCTGTTATAAAAAAAGACTTATTTTCATAAATTAAAAATTGCAATGTATTTTTGGATCGAAAAAAACTTTTTAAAGTTTTATTTTAAGAAAGGGCTCTTTTCATAGGTGGGCAAGTTAATGTAAAACGTTAGCTTCGTTAACCACTAATCCGTTAACAAACTTCACACCTCCGTTAACGTTAAATCGTTATTTTCAGCTTTAATTGACGGAAGTTAATAAAGTCCGTTAATTCGTTAACATTTTGCGTGTAATTGGAACAACCGACGCTCGCGTCGCGTGTTCCTCTGTTTTTACTCGGCCATTTTCCAACTAACGAGTGCGAAATTTCAGACTTTTGCTTATAACTCGAGAACGGTTAGGTCTAGCTACATAAAATTTGGAAAGCAGTTTGAGATTAATGAGTTGTATATTTGTACCAAATTTCAAGGCAATAGGTCACGCGACAATACTACAGGTAGGCTAGCCTACTGTTCTTCCGGTAAAAGGACACACGATTAGCATAACGCTAATTTATTCCCTTGACGTTTCGCTCAGCCGAAAACGCCGAGCATCTTCAGAAGTAGAGTTGGAGGAGTGTCGAGCACTCCTCCAGTACTAGCACAAACAGTTATACATATCGCAATGTCTAAAATATCAAAATAAATATCAAAAGAACCGAATAAATTGAGTGAGTTATAGATGATTATAACGTCATAATGAACAACTTGCGATTAGGACTAATTCAATGAAACGCAAAAATTCAATTGCTTTACTGTGATAAAACGAGAGAATGTGGCTAAGTAAGTCATATATGGTAAAAAAAAAAAAAAAACATTAGCAAAAAAAAAAACAGCATTTACTGAGCACTTTTGGCTAAAGATCGGTACACTGATGGCAATGTCTCACCATCCGAACGGTTGATAACGTTAGTGTGGGCATTGATAAACCAACTTTCAGCAATTAACCGTCTACGATAACTATTAACATATTTTAAAACAGTGGATTCTTCCCAATTAATACGATGATCAAACAACATTAAATGTTCACATAAAGCGGATTTTTCTGGCTCCGCATTTTTGACGGCTCTTTTATGTTCTGCAACACGACTTTTTAAATCTCGTTTCGTTTGCCCCACATACACAAACTCACAATCAGCACAAGGTATCTTATAAATTAATCGACTCTTTTCATGCTCTGCAATAGGATCTTTGGGTGAGGTAAGAATATTTCCAATGGTTTTAACCGGCTTCATCGCAACTTTCACACCAGCTTCGTTAAGAATACGACCGATACGTTCTGAAGTACCCTGTACATAAGGTATGGAGGTGAAGTGCATAAGATGCCGTGTTGTGTTCCGTTGTTTGACCTTTGGGATGGGGTAGGAGTGCCGTAGAGGGAAACCGTTGAGTTGTAGAACAGACAGAACATGGGTGGCTTCGTGTCGAGCATCTGCTGGGATGGTATTGTGTGTGCTAGCTCTGTCATGTAGTGTCTTGGTAACTGCGAGTTTCTGGTGCTGAGGATGATGAGAATCAAAGTGAAGGTATCTGTCTGTGTGGGTGGGTTTGCGGTAGACTTGGGTGCGAAGAGTTTTGTCATGTCGTATTACTAGAACATCCAAGAACGGTAAAGAGAGATTCTGCTTTTCTTCCATAGTGAATTGTATATGATGACAAACCGAGTTGATATGTTGGTGAAATTCTGTCATGTGCTCTTTTTTTAATACACAGAATGTATCATCTACATATCGAAGCCAGAGTTTAGGTGGCGTGTGAAATGTCGTGAGTGCGGCTTTCTCAATCTTTCTCAGATGCTCGACACGAAGTCACCCATGTTCTGTCTGTTCTACAACTCAACGGTTTCCCTCTACGGCACTCCTACCCCATCCCAAAGGTCAAACAACGGAACACAACACGGCATCTTATGCACTTCACCTCCATACCTTATGTACAGGGTACTTCAGAACGTATCGGTCGTATTCTTAACGAAGCTGGTGTGAAAGTTGCGATGAAGCCGGTTAAAACCATTGGAAATATTCTTACCTCACCCAAAGATCCTATTGCAGAGCATGAAAAGAGTCGATTAATTTATAAGATACCTTGTGCTGATTGTGAGTTTGTGTATGTGGGGCAAACGAAACGAGATTTAAAAAGTCGTGTTGCAGAACATAAAAGAGCCGTCAAAAATGCGGAGCCAGAAAAATCCGCTTTATGTGAACATTTAATGTTGTTTGATCATCGTATTAATTGGGAAGAATCCACTGTTTTAAAATATGTTAATAGTTATCGTAGACGGTTAATTGCTGAAAGTTGGTTTATCAATGCCCACACTAACGTTATCAACCGTTCGGATGGTGAGACATTGCCATCAGTGTACCGATCTTTAGCCAAAAGTGCTCAGTAAATGCTGTTTTTTTTTTGCTAATGTTTTTTTTTTTTTTTACCATATATGACTTACTTAGCCACATTCTCTCGTTTTATCACAGTAAAGCAATTGAATTTTTGCGTTTCATTGAATTAGTCCTAATCGCAAGTTGTTCATTATGACGTTATAATCATCTATAACTCACTCAATTTATTCGGTTCTTTTGATATTTATTTTGATATTTTAGACATTGCGATATGTATAACTGTTTGTGCTAGTACTGGAGGAGTGCTCGACACTCCTCCAACTCTACTTCTGAAGATGCTCGGCGTTTTCGGCTGAGCGAAACGTCAAGGGAATAAATTAGCGTTATGCTAATCGTGTGTCCTTTTACCGGAAGAACAGTAGGCTAGCCTACCTGTAGTATTGATTTTCATGCCCGGTAGACCAGATGGTTCTAGAAACCACTCTTATTCAGGTCACGCGACTTCGGTTTTAGAACCCGAAAACCGCCCCAAAAGTTTGGCGTAAAAAGCGATCTCAGCCAAAAACGGCTTAAAGTACGGCAAAAAATATTTCATAGGGTTGTATGTCTCAAGATACCCTTTCATCCCAACCAACCCACTTTTGGCCGCGATGAGGTTTATTTCTTTTTTTTCCTTCTTTTTTCCTTTTTTTTCTTCGTAATTTTTGTACGCTCTTTTCTCCTAAACCACAAAACATGGAAATCTAATTTTTGTGTAAAGTTGTTGAGCTGCAAATGGAATTTTTTCTCCCGAAATTTTTTGGGGCAACTCTACCGGGAACTCCCCCAAAATGGGGCCCCAAAAAATCCATTTTTTGAACGGCTCAAGCTAGGGTGCTAGTTCTTTTTGATATCAGTAGATATTTAACAGACAAATATTTTGACATAGTTTGGGAGAGCCACCCCCCCGGGGACCCCCCCAAATGGACCCCCCAAAAATCAATTTTTTGAACGGCTCAAGGTAGAGTTCTGCTTTTTTTTGATATCAGTAGATATTTAACATTCAATTATTTTGACATAGTTTAGGGGTGCCACCCCCCCGGGGACCCTTCCAAATGGACCCCCCAAAAATCAATTTTTTGAACGGCTTAACTTAGAGTGCCAGTGTTTTATGATATCAGCAGATATTTGACAGACAAATATTTTGACATAGTTTGGGAGTGCCAACCCCCCCGGGGACCCCCCAAATGGACCCCCAAAAATCAATTTTTTGAACGGCTCAAGCTAGGGTGCTAGTTCTTTTTGATATCAGCAGATATTTTACAGACAAATACTTTAACATAGTTTGGGGGTGCCACCCCCCCGGGGACCCCCAAATGGACCCCCCAAAAATTAATGTTTTGAACGGCTCAAGGTAGAGTTCTATTTTTTTTTGATATCAGTAGATATTTAACAGACAAATATTTTGACAGAGTGTGGGGGTGCCACCACCCCAAGGACCCTTCCAAATGGACCCCCAAAATCAATTTTTGAACGGCTCAAGCTAAGGTGCCAATGTTTTATGATATCAGGAGATATTTAACTGACAAATATTTTGACTCCACTTTTCTGGAGGTTCCATAATCAGATATTTTTGAATAATTGCTGATTTACGGTAGACAAATAGTACTTTTGAGCGTCACAGCATTAGCTATGCGTCGGTCGTTCGCTGGGTTTGCTGGCAAACTCCCATCTAGTTTACATTTCGTTTTAGTCACTCGCTTTTAGCACACGAATTGACGCTGTTGAGCTGATTGTAAGGAAATATTTATTGCTATTGTAGTGGCGTCGCTAAGAATGGTGACACCTGGGGCGCAATTTTGTGATGTCGCCCTTCATAATGTATAGTGGGCTGCAAAAGCTTATAATTGATAAATAGAGATACTATTTTAATGCTGCAGATAGCGGCTGTTGTTTGGCTAGCTCATTAATTTTTCTTTGTAAGATTCTAGAACTTGGAAGTATGAGCAGCCCACGTATAGTATCAGACGCTTAATCAGAAGTCTGCAGTGGGATCTGTTTTGGGGGTCTGGGGGCAGAGCCCCCTACGCCCGAAAATTTTGTGTTTTATTTTGCAAAAATAACTTAATTTTGGGCCTATGTTGATAAAAATTATCGGTTTTGAAATGTGGCAGAAATTAGCAGTGCAAAAACATGATTAAACTAGTTGCATAAATGGGCAATGGCAATTTGGGAGGGGGCTAATGGTAAAATTTCAGTTTTCTTATTTACAAACCGGTACCGTAAATAACAAAATCTTATAGTTCAATGAAACTCACAAAGATTAAACACATTTCGTCTATATTTATTAGAGAAAAATCACTGGTGGGAGGGGGCGTATGAAACGATATTTAAGTTGAAGTGATTGGTAATCAACTAATATTGAATTGCCACCACCACCACTTCCCCCTCCCCAACTTATTCCTAAGCTTTATTTTTATGAGACCTATATTTAGCAACTTTCAGCTAGCGATCAAATTTCATTGCTTAGTGTTGACGATTTTCAAAGTTTTTGCTGATTTGTGATCTATATTTTTTGCAAATTACCCTCCCCCCTTCTAAATAAATGTTTTAAAACATACTTTAAATCATTTTAAAGTTTATTCCAGAGTGCTAAACATTCCAATGATGTTAAACATATTCTTGTTTTCTTTTTTGTTCGACTGTTATCATTAAATGGTGTCACCCAACAGGGGTGCCGATCTTTGTTGAGCATTGGGGGGAATAATTTGCAATTTTACCCTAATTTCAACATTGGGGGGATGAACCTCGACCACGATTTTTTCAGATGAGCAAATTAAGTGAAGACCAAAAAAAAGATCTTCACCAAGAATGGAACACTTTTTTTCCCCGAATTCAAGTTGAGACCTGCGCTCAGATGCAGACCAGAGTCAAACTATTGGGGGGGATGCAGCAGTAGACCATACTCAAATTATTGTGGGGGGATACAATCAAATTATCGGGGGATATATCCCCCATCCCTCCCCAGGGTTTCGGGTCCCCCTGCACCCCAAGATGGTGACACCCGGGGCGGGCCGCCCCCTCCCTTAGCGACGCCACTGTGCTATTGTGGCCTTTTTGTGTTTTGGAAGTTGCATTTTACAGTCTAATTTAATTTCAAGATAAAAATAAGTTCAAATGAACAAACGAAGCTGCGATCAAAAAATCTTTGGAAATAGCGAACAGCGATAATTAATAAACCTATGAGGCTGCAGGTTATTATTTGCCACAAAAACGAGCTCCATTCTTCGTTTTCTTCTATAAAACTCGTGCTAATACGCAACAACTGATGCCAGTCCAAACGGGTTTGTACCGATGCCATGAATGAATGGTGCAAGATATTAACGATAAAAGCCTTAACGGAAGTTAACACAGCTTAACGGAAGTTAATTTAGTCCGTTAACATGAAGAAACTTTTTAACGGGTCAACGAGTTAATGAAAAAGTTAGCTTTGTTATTCACGGATTTACGATTAACGGACTTGTGCCCACCTATGGCTGTTTCGGTTCACAAAACACTAAACTTCAATCACTAGAATGTTTTCTGTAGCTCTAATGCTCTTTTGCGTGTCGTCAGTTTAGTACTGCCTTTCCTGCCTCTCCTGGTGAAAGGGTAGGGGGCAGCTGCCCCCACGTCCCCCACTTTTCGGCACCACTGGTTATAGATACGATAATGAAAATAATCCTTGAGTAGCTACGGTAGCCTACTCTGCAATAAGATTACGCGTTATAACATCATGTTCGAAAGTTCTACAATGCACTTGTTTGAGAGACGTATTATAAAAAAGAATCTGACCTCCAGCGCGCGTTAAATAGTTTTGCAGATGCATGTGACAACGCCGAGATGAAAATAAACTCGGCCAAAACTGAGGTACTTCATCTTTCAAGAAATTCTGATCAGTGCGTATTGCAAGTTAATGGAGCGACACTGAAGCAGGTAGAGAAGTTCAAGTATCTTGGGGTTCATTCACGAGTGACGGAAGGCAAGACGAATATCTGGATATCCGAATTGGCAAGGCTAGTGCTGTAATGCGAGCTTTGCACTATTTTCAAAACAGTTTTTGTTCTCATTCTCACCTATGGTTATGAATCTTGGGTAATAACAAAAAGAGTGCGATCCCAAGTGCAAGCGTCCGAAATGAGTTTTTTGCGAAGAATCGAAGAGTTGCACTGTTTAACAAGGTGCGTAGCTATGAGATTCAAACATCTCTTAAATCGGGCCGTTACTTCTTCGAATTGAAAGATCTCAGCTTAGATGGGCTGGCCAGGTAAGCAGACTGCCTCAGGAAAGACTCGCAAAACAAGCAGTTTTTGCCAAAGCAAATGGGAGAAGTTGGACGACCTGGAACTAGATGGAGCAATTGTATTGAGGATCTTGGATGGAATCGTTTGGGACTTCATTCAAGCGATATTGAGGTGACCACACCTTTCTGTTCTTTTTTTTTTGTCCAACACTCTTTTCCATAGGTGGGCACAAGTCCGTTAATCGTTAATCCGTTAAAAACGAAGCTACAGGTAACTTTTTCATTAACTCGTTAATCCGTTAAAAAGTTTTTTCATGTTAGCGGACTAAATTAACTTTCTTTAAGTGCTGTTAACAAACTAAAGTAACTTCCGTTAAGTTCTGTTAACTTCCGTTAAGGTTTTTATCGTTAATATCTTGCACCATTCATTCATCGTACCTTTACAAATCAGTTTGCACATTGCACTGGTAACACTTGTTGCGTATTAGCACGAGTTTTATAGAAGAAAGCGAAGAAAGGGGAGCTCTTTTTTGAGGCAAATAATAACCTGCAGCCTCATAGGTCTATTAATTATCGCTGTTCACAATTTCCAAAGATTTTCCGATTGCAGCTTTGTTGCGCATTTGAACTTGTTTTTATCGTGAAATTAGATTAGACTGTAAAATCTAACTTCGAAAACACAAAAATACCACCATAGCAATAAATATTTCCTTAGAATCAGCTCAACAGCGTCAATACGTGTTCTAGAAACGAGTGAATAAAACGAAATGTAAATTACCAGAGGTGGAGTCGAGGACACAAGGCTCGACGCCTAGGCCAAGGACACAAAAAAAATCCGAGGCCAAGGCCAAGGCCAAGGACAGCCTTTCCGAGGACAGACACTCTCGAGGCCAAGGACAGGAATGCTCGAGGCCAAGGCCAAGGACCAAGGACACAAGCGCAAGTGCTCTCCAAAAACAACAAAAAAAAAGGTCTTCACAAAAATTTTTTAGGCGATCTCCAAAAAAAAAAAAAAGGTCTTCACAAAAATTTTTCAAGCGATCTCCACAAAAAATCATTTTCCAAAAAATTTTTCAACCGCTCCACAAAATTTCAACGATTCAAAAAATAGTGCTGTCCTCGAGCCGAGGATAGGCCAATTTTCGAGGACTTGAGACCTCGAGGCCAAGAACTTGACCTTCGAGGCCAAGGCCAAGGACTTCAAAATGTGTCCTCGAGGCCAAGGACGTCCTCGAGGACTCCACCTCTGTAAATTTCACGCAAAATGTTAACGAATTATTGGAATTAGCGGACTTTATTAACTTCCGTTAATCAAAGCTGAAAATAACGGATTAACGTTAACAGAGGTGTGAAGTTTGTTAACGGACTCGTGGTTAACGAAGTTAACGTTTTGCATCAACTTGCCCACCTATGCTCTTTTCTCTCCGTCTCTGCTCTCGACACCGTCATTTTTTCCTATTTTTGTTGTAGTATATATAGCCGAGTTCTCTCGCATGTGTTACGTTTTCGTTTGCTGGCTGAAGCATTAAAAGATGTTGTTCAAGTACACGTGTGAATTTAATCGTTTGTGATGGATCGAAATGACCGATTTCCCACGCTGGTGACTGCCGATTTCACGCAATACCTTCTGATGTTGAAAAGAGAAAGAAGAAGAAAGACGAAAGGAAATTCAATCTGACGAAAACTGGGTTGAAGAGTTGGTTGGTGGTACTGAACTTGAGAATTGCCTTGATTAAAATGTTCATATCTTCCAAGCTTTTCGCCTGACACTTGTCAAGAAGAATCTTCAGAATGGAGAGCGCAGGAAAATGAGCGGCTATTTATTGGAAAAAAGTCGAGCCGTGATTGGCTGGAAAAGGACCAATGAGAAAGCGTCATTAGTGTACAATCTTTAAGCTGTACACGAATTCTTTTTGTCGGCAGAGGGCGGGGTAAGAAGTTTTGATGAAAGTGGCTTCAAGAGCAGATAGATGAAAAGGTGAACGGCCTAGGCAAGAATAGAAAATCTGCTGTCATCATAATGTTGAGCGCAGGTAGGATTTTGTAAGACAAGACAAGATAAGATGGTTTATTTTAGTCGCTCAGGAACGATATAAAGACAGTAATATAGAATTTAAGATAGAATTGCGACAGGGAAGTTGCGAAAAGACCTCGCGGTCATCGAGTCAAGCAACCACCCTATATGTCGAGGAGACTGAGTTAGTCAATGATATTGAAATTTCAATTTTTAAGTGAAGTGCACCAATTTTATGTTATTTTGTTTGCTTGATCAGCCGTATTGTCAAGCTTCCAAGAAGATGTAAATACAAGATAGATAATATATTCAAGACTTGCAGGCGAATCTAATGACTAGATCCCTTGAGCAGAACATTTTTATACTCAACATTAAATTTCTTGTATGATAATACCCTTATTTTTTGGGGAATGGAATTCCATACTTTGACTCCCTGATATTTAATGCATCTTTGTAATCTATTAGTCCGGTAGCGTGGTATGTGTAAATTAGAATTATCACTAGATTGTCTCGTAACTCGGCTTGAATGTTCAAGGGTTTTACAAAAATATTTACGGAACGAATTAGGAGTTTTGTTAGTTAAATAGCAATAAACAAATTTGGCAATTTCATGCTTAAATAAATCATCAAGTTGCAAGATATTAAATTTAAAATAATACGGTTTGACGTCATCTCGGTAATGACATCTGGCGACCGCCCTTACAGCTTGATTCTGTAAGGATTTCAATCTTTTGATGTATGTAGGATATGTGGATCCCCAGATTATTAAACCGTAAGATAGGAATGGATACACTAATGCATGATAGAGTTGTAGCATAACTTTTTGAGGAAAAATGTACTTTAATTTGGTTAATATTCCAACTGAACGAGCTACCTTTCCCTCTAACATTTTAATATGTTGTTTAAAATTAAGATCGTTGTCTATTATTACTCCCAGATATTTAGCGCTATCGACTATATTTACTGGGGATCCATTACTTATCAAGGAAAGATTTGGAGGAATTGTTACTTTAGTTTGTTTCGGAGGAATAATTATGACGTTGGTTTTGGTGGGATTAATGGAAAGTTTATTTACGCAGCACCATTGATGAAAGTTTTGTAATTCTACATTGATTTTTGTTTGTAATTGATCGCAATTCGAGTCCTTCACTATTAAACAGGTGTCGTCGGCAAAAAGTCTTGGTTGGCTCACTAAAGCATAATTTAGGTCGTTGATATAAATTAGAAAAAACAAGGGGCCAAGCGACGAACCCTGGGGTACCCCACAATGAACTAATTTTAGGTCAGACCTTCTTTGATTAATAGAAACGAATTGTTGCCTGTTATAGAGATAGGAATGAATCAAATTGTACGCAACTCCTCTAACGCCATAATTGCTAAGTTTTACCAGAAGTGTTTGATGCGACACAGTATCGAAAGCTTTCCGTAAATCCACAAAAGATAAAGCTGTGTAACAAGAATCATTAATGCCATCGTAGCAAGAAGTGACAACATCCAGCATTGCATGAATTGTAGATATGTTACTTTGGAAACCATATTGATTTTCATAGATTACGCTGTGCTTTTTGAAAAAATTGTAAAGTCGTGCATACAGAATTTTTTCAATAATTTTAGAGAAACAAGTAAGTATGGAGATGGGCCGATAATTATTCATGTCATCTTGGGCTCCAGATTTGTGAATGGGGACGACCCTGGCAATTTTGCAATTGGTAGGAAAAATACCTTCAGTGAAAACAAAGTTCAGAAATAAGTTAAGATAAGGGGCAATAACAAATCTGGCTGTTTTTAAAAAAAAGGGCTGGATGTTGTCATGACCCACTGCTTTGTTTTTCAAGGAAGTTATTAGATTTAAAACTTCATTATTAGTTGGTGGTTCAAGATAAATGGAATCCGCGACCTTTTTTTTGAGAAAGTCCTTTGATTGTTTACCCGTGGCATAATTTATATTATCTGCCAATTTTGGTCCAATGCTACAGAAAAAATCATTAAATTGATTAGCAATGACATTTGGGTCCTGTGTGACTAGTTCATTAATTTTTAACATGGCGGGAGGATCACGGCTCGGTTTACTTGGCAAAACTGATCTTATTATCTCCCACGTTTTGCGTGAATTCTTTTTGTTGCGTTCAAATTCGGAATGAAAATGAATCTTTTTAGATAAAGCTTTGATTCTAGTAAGTGTATTGGAATAATGCCGAAAGAAAGTTTTTTCAGTTAAATTACCTTTGACAAAATGAGTTCTAAACATTGCGTTTTTTTTCGTATGGAGATCAATATTCCATTGGTAATCCAAGGCTTGCTAGCAAGTTTTCTTTGCTTCCGACTCATTCGTTCGAGTGGAGCATGTTTGTCAATAATTTTGGCAATTAAATTTACAAACAGATCAAATATTTCATCAAAATTGTCAGTATTCAGAGGGAATTTACTAGAAATTAGGTTGCCTAATTCCTTATCTAAATCATTTGAGAACGCTTCTGAACAAAAATTCTTTTTATTTCTATATAGTGGAATTGGTGATTTTGTGCAAAAAGTATCAATTTTACTAATTTTACACATTATTGGATAGTGATCAGTTATAGCGCTAAGAATTACACGCGGTAATATTGAGTGCGCTGAATCATTGGTGATAATATGGTCAATAACCGTTGCCGTTTTGTCCGTGACCCTGGTTGGTTTAGTTATAAGTGAGAACGCTCCATTACTTGTTATTGCTTGCATGTATCTGTCAGCCTGAGGATAATTTTGATTGGTTTTGTTGATGTTAATGTTCATATCGCCCAGAATGTAAAATGTTTTCTTTTCATTTCCAAGTTTTTCCAAACATTCCGAAAACTCGTCTATAAACTTAACAACGTCTTCGGCTGGATGCCGGTAGATAGAGCCAATTATAAACGATTTTGAAGAATTGTTAGTCACGATTTTTAGCCATATGGATTCCGTACCAGACAATTGAAAACTTTCAAGTTGGGTGAATTTAAGCTTCGTATTCACATAGACGGCGACGCCGCCCGCTTTTTTGCTGGGTTTCGCATAGAAAAAATGATAACCTTGTAGTTGGATATTTTTCAAAGGTTGATTTATCCGGGATTCAGACAGACATATCATATCTGGTTTGAAGGGAAGCAAGCTGACAAATTCATGCAAGTCATCAAAGTTTTTATGAAGAGATCTAATATTAAGATGCATTAGTATCAGGGAGTCACTATCCTGACTTGGGATTGACTTGTTGTCGTAAATGTCAAGAGTATCACAATCGGCAATGTTGGTAGTTATAGTATTAAAAATTTGGTTGCACATTTTACTGGGTTCATTTGTGGGGTCGGCTGCTTGACTCATGCACGGGGCCTCTGACAACTCCCCATTACACGATAAACGTAGCGCCATGACCGAGCAAAAAACAGAAAAGAAAAAAAAAAAAAAACAAAAAAACAAAACAATGAAGAGGTATAAAAACACACAGAAATTAATCACTAAGCAAAGTAACGAAACAGAAGCAATCAAACAGGCAGCTACCAAGTTGCGTAAACTCACATTTTGTAGAATAAAAATATAAGGTGCAGATAAGTAAGATGTAGGTTTTGTGTATCAATGCAATGTGAAACAATACCAATAGTCTTATAGTAAGTGTGTAATCACTTAAACTATCCAAATTTTAACAACTTTGCTCTTTGAGATGAACATTAACGATTTAATTTAGGTGCAATCTATAGAAGATGAACAAATATTTCTGACAAACAATGCCAATTACAAGGGATACTTTAAAATAATTTTAGAAAAAGAAATAACTCTTTATGAGTGTTAAATCAGTCAGTGACAGTAATAACACAAATCTCATTTCTTAGAATTAATTCACCAAGATAATTAGCTCATAATAAGCCAGTTATTAATTTTCATCAGAAGAGTCACTGCTATACTGGCCACTGCCGGAATGTTCACCTTCTTTGAGTGATTGATTCTTTATTGGTTGATCCACTAGCTCGTTGTCAACAAAAAGTCGGTATTCACAGTCTTGTAACTTCCAAGCAGTTTTTTGCTTATTTTTTTTTGCCTCAAGAAACAATGGCATTAATGCCTTCTTTTGCTTTTGCAGTTCTTTTGGAAGATGCTCGGTAGCGTAGACGTAGGAGGCAGTCGCATGCTTCGCCTTTCGCTTAGCGTTATATTCTTTTAAATTTCTCAAATTTTGTGTAAATTGGTGTTTGTCGAAAATATTTATAAATTTAATGATTATGGGCCGAGTAATCTTTTTATGTTCTTTATTGAATATGGGGTGTTGCGGGAGACGATGAATATCAGCTAGTGGAATAGCATTCGGGTCCTCTATTTTTAAGCCCTCCTTTAGGAAATTTCTAAACAGCTTTTCTGTTTGTTCTCTTTTCTCCCAGGCAATTTCATCAATGCCGTAAATTAGATAATTGAACCTTTTGCTGTAGAGTTCACTAAGTAGTTCTTGATGTTTTGCTCTCCTTTTTACTTGATCACTTTCCATTTTGATTTCATTTATCTGGTTTTGAAGTTCGGAATTTGTTTTCTGATATTCAATTTGATCTTTCTCAAGTTTTTCAATTCTAGTTTCGTGTGCAGTCAGCCTCTTTTCAAAACAGGTAAATCGATTTTCTAGCTTTTCCAATTTTTGCTCAACCGAATTGAGAGAATTAATGATGAAATCTAATTTTTTTGTAATGTCAGTCATTTTGAACATTCAATCCTTGAATTTCTTTTTTAAAGATTATTGAAAATCTGCACTAACTTAATCACTGATTTTGGTCTGAGAGCTTACAACTTGTAGCTGCTGTTTTCTTTGAATTAAAGACACATTCGAAAAAGCGTCTGAACTGTAGAAGCGTTTTTGCTCGAATGATGAAGATGAAGTCCAAAGATGAAGTCCAATGGCTGAATCAGAAGCAAGAGGCTGGGTTGGAAGATTTGCACCGACGAGCAGGAAGTAAGCGTTTTTGGGAAGAAGAGCAAGAACGGATAGATTTGGGGACATGTTGTTTGATTCTGTCCTGCAGCCTTTGGGAAGTACGGCCTTCATACCGACTGTCACAGTGGCATGAGAATCGACAAATCACGTTGCTTTTCTGTAAAGCAGGCAGTACATCCATGTTGGTAGCGGAGAGAAGCTTGTTGGTAGAGTAAACAACACGTGGTTCTACAGCGGAAAAGCACTGTTTGACAGCAGATTTAACTTGCTTTTCAAACCGGTAAAAACAGAACCGAGCCATGGGACACGTAGATCGACGGGGCATTTTTCGGGTCCAAATTTGGGCAGAGCGTGAAATTGCTTCATCTTCTTAGCCACAAACGACTTGATAACGTGCTCAGGGTATCCATTAGTCAGTAGAATGAACTTGATTTTGTTTAGTTCCGATGGCAATCTTTCAGGAGAACAGATGGCAAGAGCCCGGTGAGTTAATGTCAGGATTAAGTTAGTTTTGCGTTTCCGAGGACTGAAGGAATTCCAGCGTAGATATTCACCGGTGAATGTGGGTTTCCGATAGATGAAAGTCATGAACTTGGAAGGGGAT